>OX940937.1:19853805-20333437 GCA_954870645.1 Agrotis clavis | reverse complement strand
CAAAGAATCTGGTGAAGGCGTGTAAATAGCCTGCACCTTTGTGAAGGTTGTGAGAAAGTTTGAATTAAGAACCTAAGTAAAAGATGTAATGGCGGACCTAAAAAATATACCAAATTTCCCTATTGATGAATCCCCGGGAAACCAATACCAAAAAATTATTAGCAGCAAACCATGCCCACGTACCTTGACAATCCAGAGATCCCACTCAGACCCAGGGAGATGGGAAGATACCTCGTTCATGCGCGCGTGATGGCTTGGTATGTGAGCTGCCGGCCGGCGAGCAAAATCTTCTTGAATCCACCGGTGGAATGGTTAAAACTCCAAAAATCAACACTGCACTATAAGTTCTCAATGAAGCACAGATGCAGGTCCATTTATTTTATGAATATCATCAAGGTTTCACCAAAAAGGAATTTTTGAAAGGCGGAGCAAAGAACACACAGTGTCTTTTTTAATGGCAACGGGAAGAGAGTGCGCCTCGCTAATGCCATCTATTGGTCAAGTTGCGAGAACACTCCAGAAAGTTTCGATACAAATGGGCGCTGCGGAAACAAAATATTGGTGCGAGGATTCATCAACAGACAAACTAAAATATGTAATCTGAACTACTAACATATTATATTATATGGAAAAATCCTAAAATATTATTATTTATTTTATTTATATTGAAAAGGCATTGACGCTTCACCATGCTCGGGGGCTTTGGAAGGACGCAAGTGCTTTCAAAAAGAAAAGTGAAAAATTATAAGTATTTACTGACCTATATTTAGATCAGAGAAAAATCCAAGCTCTATGACTGAATGCGAGAAACAAATGATACAAGTTATTTAATGTATTTCCTAAACCTTAAAGACTACTAGTATCGTATAAGAGTTAACGTTTATTGCGTTGGAATAGGATATAATTTAGCGACGGCACGTTTAAAGTTACCGAACTTTGTCTTTACCATTGCAACACGAGTGACATTATCCGTGCCTTTATAAACTTCAGTTATAACTCCTAATGGCCAACTCAGAGGAGCTGAATTATCCTGTCCCCACTAGTACGACAGTTCCAACTTCTACGGGTTTGTCAGGAGTTGCCCATTTTTGTCTGACTTGCAGCGTATGCAGATACTCTAGGTGCCATTTCTTCCAGAAGGATTGGACCATACCATCTAACAACTGTTTGCGCTGCGACAAACTAATGCGCTGACCAGACAAATCGGCTGCCGGCAAATACTGCAATGGAGTCGACATCAAAAAGTGGGCGGGAGTAATAACTTCGGGATGGGGATCGGAAGACAAAACGCTCAGAGGGCGCGAGTTCATAATACACTCTATTTGAATGAGTACAGTTTTGTAACTCCTCATAAGTTAGAAGCTGACTTCCGATCACGCGATAAAGGTGCGTTTTTAACGTTTTTACATTTGCTTCCCACATGGCGCCAAAATGTGGGGAGCGAGGTGGGATCATTTTCCACATTATGCGGCGTGTTGACAACTCATGTAAAAGAGACGAATTGAAATTTGAATTTAATAAGAATCTATAAAGCTCATCTAGTTGGGCCTTAGCCCCAACGAAATTTGTAGCATTGTCTGAATAAAGACAAGATACTGGCCCTCGACGCGAGATAAAGCGTTTAAACGCGGCTAAAAAGGCATCAGAGGTTAAATCAGAGACCAACTCTACATGGACGGCCTTGGTTACCAAGCACACGAATAAACAGATATACGCCTTCTGGGCGTGTTGGCCTCTGCGACGAGTGAGGGTTATGCGTATGGGACCAGCATAATCCACTCCAGTGTGGACAAACGCCTTTGCTTCCGATACTCGGTATTCAGGCAAGTCTGCCATCACTGGAATGGGATGCGTCGGATTTACCCGAAAACATGTGTTGCATTGTCTCAACTTGGACCTAATGACAGTCCTGGCATCTAATATCCAAAATCGCTGTCTTAGAATAGACATGAGTAGTCCCGGTCCAGTGTGACAATTCATCACATGGTAATGACGAATTACTAGGTCCACAATATGGTCATGTTTAGGAAGTAAAAAAGGATGCTTAGCGTCAAATGGAAGGTGAGACTTCGAAAGCCTTCCGCCAATGCGTAATATTCCCTCTTCATCTAAAAAGACAGCTAGACTTTGGAGTTTCTTTGGAAGCAATTTCCCAGATTTGATGAGCTTAATGTCATTTGCAAAATGAACAGATTGCACAGCACAGACTATCGCTCGTTCCGCAGCTGATAAGCCCTGAATAGAACGAGGCTCACAATGAGCCTTTGGTCTAGCGAATTTCAATATATAGGAAACAATGCGCAACAATTTATCCCATGATGAGGTACGTTGAGCAAGTTGATATAGAAGGGGTTGTTCTACTTGCGTGGTCACTGTTAAGACATTTGCCTTGTGCTCGGGAAGTTCCCCACAATTAATAGGAGAGAACGGTTTGACGAGCCAATCCTCAGGAGCACAACGAAGCCAAGAGGGGCCGTTCCACCAAAGTTCATGTGACACTAACTGAGAAGGGAGGATGCCACGAGATAGACAGTCGCTTGGATTCTCAACACCTGCCACATGGTAAAAATGTTGAGAACCCAAGTTCTCCTGACATTGAGCAACTCTATTGCTGACAAAGACTGACCAGCGGTGCGGAGAAGAGTGTATCCAAGATAAAGCTATCGTGGAATCTGAAAAGGCGTAAATTCCTGCAATAGGAACACGTAAAGCGTAAGAATCACGAACAGTTTTTACCAATTTTGACATGAGCACGGCGGCACAAAGCTCCAGACGTGCAAGAGTTGTAACCTTGGTAGGTGAAACCTTTGATTTCGCACAAAGTAAGCGGACTATGACACCAGATGGACCAGTAGAGTGTATATAAATAACACACCCGTACCCACCCATACTAGCATCAGCAAACGCGACTATACGAACGGAACAATCATCGGTAACGCCCACATGGCGTGGTATGCGTAATGTATCCAGCAGCGGAAACTCTTGCATGAGAATGGAAAAACGTTTAAAAATATCGTCAGGAGCGGGATCATCCCAACCAATATTACTCAGCCATAACTCTTTGATGAGCAACTTGGCATAAAATATCACGGGGGCGACCAAACCGAGAACATCAAATAAGCGTGCGACTATCGAGAGTATATTTCTCTTAGTACATTTCTCAGCTACGTGAGCGGAAGTGAAGAAAAAATTATCCTGAGAAGGTTCCCACGAAAGGCCTAAAACCTTAGACACATCACTCCCAGCGTGAAAATCAAGGGACTTACGATGCGAGTCGGGAAGACTGTTTAAAAGAACGGGTGAATTGCTACACCATTTAACAAGGTCAAAATCGCCCGATTTAAACATCTTTATAAGATCATGCGATAGCTGCATGGCGGTGTCTTCATTATTCACAGAATACACCAGATCGTCCATGTAGAGACTGGTCTCTGCTACTTTAGCAGCTTCGGGATAATGCGGACTGTCAGCGGCCAGCTGTCGCACAGTGCGCATAGCTATGTAAGGACTCGACTTAAGCTCGAAAGGTAAGCGATTAAAGGCGAAGGTTAGCACAGGTTCGTTCTCATTGAATCGAAACAAAATGCGTAGGTATTTACGCTGGTCAACGGGTACACCAATGCGTAAATACATTTGTTTAATATCAGCATTTATAGCGATGGGAAATAGTCTGAAATTTATTAAAAGAATAAACAAATCTGTTTGTAAATTTGGACCAATATGGAGTACATCATTTAAAGATAACCCTGTATGAGTTCTAGCACTAGCATCCAATACAATGCGCGGCATCGGTTTGTCTGGCCGAACGACAGCGTGATGAGGGATATAGTACCCGTCATCGGAAACGGCAGATTCGTCGACCTGACTTAAATAACCGTTGTCCATATACTCTTTAATCACTGCATTATAATTTTTCCGCAACATCGGCGATTGGCGGAGTTTCCTTTCAAGCGCAATAAGCCGACGATACGCGGCGGTGCGGGAGTTACCCAACTCGGCGGGATCCTTACTAAAAGGTAACGCGACGGTATAACATCCCACATCGTCCCGTGACACGGTAGAGGAAAAAATATTCTCACATTCGGTTTCCTCAGGAGAGAAAAAACGTTTATTATCAACTTCTTCCAATTCCCAAAACTTTTGTAATAAATCATTGAGAGCTAATGCCGTGAAAGAAGAGTTAGGTAAATTTAAATTATCACTAATAAGCGGAAAATCACCCATAAAGATATACCCGAATGTGGTCAATAATGCAGGTGGGGCGCGTGAACCAAGATCGACCCTATTCCCCAAGTAAATGTACGGAAACAGTTGAGCGCCCAACACTAGGTCAATATCCCCTGGAATATTCCAGCTTAAATCTGCGAGCGGAAGCGCGTGGAAGTCTATATGGCTATCCCACTTGACATGGTGCGATGGTAGCTGGTCCGTAATGCACTCAACTACGAACGCGTGAATAGTATATTTTTGATCCGGATATACGCGAGACTCGATATCTAAATGTACGTATCCTATTAACGGTCGCGATACAGAACCAACTCCTTTAACAAAAGAATTACTCAAAGGAATTATCAGTAAATTAAGTTTTCTACAACAGGCTGTAGTTATTAAATTATTCTGCGAGCCATTATCAATTAAGCACCTCACTACTGTTTTGTGACCCGCACTGTCACTTTTAGCTCGCGCATAAACCTGAGCTGTCGATAACAGCACTATCGCCTTAGCCTTCGCTGCATCAGCTGCTAATAACACGGCCGAGCTGTGAGCCGAAGACGCTGGCGTCACATCACACGAATCAGACGCAATCGCCCGTGCGGAAATATCGACCTTATCGCAATCAACGTAAGAGCGATGCATCAAAGGCGTACCGGGGGTCGAAAGGAGCGCGGGAGGGGGGAGAGACAGCGGCGCGGGAGACGACGACGCCACGACTACATTGCAATTCGTCGCTTTAACATCAGCTGTTTGCGGTGTATTTTCTTTATCAAAATGTAATAATGTATGATGGCGTTTTTTACATAAGTCACAGACTGATGTTGACTTGCAGTTACTCAATCCGTGCAATGTGCTCAGACAATTCGCGCACCCACGTTTGGATTTAATAAACTCGAACCTTGTTCTAGGAGTCAACGCGGATTTAAACTTAGCGCAGTTATACAAATGAACATGAGCGTTATCATTACAATACGCGCAGCATGGAACCGCGATCGCGGGTAAGCAAGCGGGCGAGTCAGCTGACTCGCTCACAACAAACGCTTTTGTCTGTGTGCGTGACTCGTGAGGAGCGGAAGCGGGGTTTCTACTAAAGTTTCTCGCGTTCGAATGATACAAATTCGAGCGTGCCAATATCTCTGCCTGATCTTGAACGAAGCTTATCAATAATTGCGTTGTGGGAATTTCAACATCTCGAATGGTAAGTTCAAACGATTGAGTAGTCTGTGCATCGATTTTTCTCATTGCGCAGTGCAAAAGAATAAAATCAGCAAGATCCGTAATCCCAAGTTGTTTCAAGGCAGAAATAGACGCACTAAATGTTTCTATGAAAGAATCGAGACTATTAGCGTTAAATGAACAACTTTTTAAATCCAATATGTTATTTAAATAATGCGTACCTAGTGAGCGCTTCTCTTGATATTTTTTAAATAAACTATCCCATAACAACTTGTAAGTATCACCAGTAGGCACAATTCCAGCGGTAACCTTCAATGCGTTGTGTGTAAGCCTACCTATCAAGTACTGCACACGCTGCGAGTCAGTCAGCTGATCATTATCATGGATATTTGACTTAAACGACTCGTAGAAAACGGGCCAATTCTCAGTTTTCCCATCGAAAGATGGCAGCGCGATAGGAGGCAACTTTATTTTAGGCGGTTCAAAAAAAGTCTTTGAGTTGCTACTGGGTAATGGTGGCGATTGATTGCTGTTTATTTTATTCCTAACACGTTTAATATGAATATACAAATCTTCAAAGGATTCTAAACAAGCATAGTCGGCACTTGAACCAGGTTTTAAACTAATGTTTATTTGATTAATTTGATCGACAAAAGATTCAAATTTATCTCGAATGTCATCAATTGTCTCTGACTCAGTCATAAAACTTTCATTTTTCCTCGAATCGAACGACGATATATTTCTTGATAAATCATACAAACGATTAATGCGTTTAAATAACAATCCTTTCTTTTCGTGAAGAATAGTTAATAAATCTTCCGGCTTCAGTTGTTTATCCGTCATTTCGCTAATAAAACGAAGACAATAACAATAAATACCTACCAGGCGGTTTGCAATAATAATAACGCACCTACCAAACTATGAGTACCTAGGTATCTATCTAAATATTAATACGCACAAAGCCGAGATGAGTTGGTAACTACCTACTTATTTACTTATGAACAAAGCGAATTTTTAAATGCGGATACCTACTTAGAATGAACTTTACCAATAAATACGTAATGTCGTTCTATGTAAACTAGGTATTATATTAATTGAACAGATTTACCAACAAATACGTAAAATCTATTGTCAATTTAATAAGCTGCGTTAATTAGGTATTAATTTACCGAAAGTTTACGTAATTATATATCTATTGTGCGTTATTGAACCTATATGATTTTCACCAAACAAATACGCAAAAATCTAGGTACCTACTGGTTATTTATTATCCGGCTCGAAGGACCAATTAATTATGGTGAAGGCGTGTAAATAGCCTGCACCTTTGTGAAGGTTGTGAGAAAGTTTGAATTAAGAACCTAAGTAAAAGATGTAATGGCGGACCTAAAAAATATACCAAATTTCCCTATTGATGAATCCCCGGGAAACCAATACCAAAAAATTATTAGCAGCAAACCATGCCCACGTACCTTGACAATCCAGAGATCCCACTCAGACCCAGGGAGATGGGAAGATACCTCGTTCATGCGCGCGTGATGGCTTGGTATGTGAGCTGCCGGCCGGCGAGCAAAATCTTCTTGAATCCACCGGTGGAATGGTTAAAACTCCAAAAATCAACACTGCACTATAAGTTCTCAATGAAGCACAGATGCAGGTCCATTTATTTTATGAATATCATCAAGGTTTCACCAAAAAGGAATTTTTGAAAGGCGGAGCAAAGAACACACAGTGTCTTTTTTAATGGCAACGGGAAGAGAGTGCGCCTCGCTAATGCCATCTATTGGTCAAGTTGCGAGAACACTCCAGAAAGTTTCGATACAAATGGGCGCTGCGGAAACAAAATATTGGTGCGAGGATTCATCAACAGACAAACTAAAATATGTAATCTGAACTACTAACATATTATATTATATGGAAAAATCCTAAAATATTATTATTTATTTTATTTATATTGAAAAGGCATTGACGCTTCACCAGAATCCATAGAATCTGGTACTTGTCTTCCAGTTCTATTAGATAGATCAACATTAGATACAGATCAACATTTACTTTATTAATTTTAAATTGTACTTAAGCATAAGCAGATTACTAAGTATTTCTTTCTTGCTGTAATTCATCATAGTCGTTATCTACAACCCAACTCAGTCCACTCTCTTGCACTATTTGTTTGTATCTATCTCCACGCTCCAGTGATCACTGATCATTTTGTATCTTACAGTTTACTCTCACAATCAATGAGAATTATACATACCTAACTCTTTTGTCTTTTATCTAGCTCACTTTTATCAAAGCTTTCACACTCATCATAGTTTCAACAACAGGGTCCGGTGATGAATGTTCAAATAAACCAAAATCAAAATTTTCAAATAATCTACGAAGCATCGAAGCCGTTAATATTTGTTGAATGATTGAGACATCGATCGGTATTCCATTTTGTTAATCAAACCATGTTTTGAAATTGCCCCGAGATAATGGAAAATGGGTAGAAGGAATTGTAATTAAGCTTCGTGACGTTATAAAGATAAATAATTCTGGTAAGTCTTGTCTTTATGCTATCGAAACTGGAGGCTAATGAAGATATTTTGAAATTCAGTATGTAATTAAAATATTTGGAACAGACGGCTTTGCTTTGCACGAGAGCAATCTACTAATGTACGAAAATCAGTTAGGTCTTTTTTTCTTTTTTTTTAGCGTGGTAAAATCATCAAATGAGTCCTCCCACCCCGGGCAGGGCGGGAGGGACTGTCAGACTTCTACTGACTAAAATCCACGGTGTCCTTCAATAGCCTGTTACGTTCCGGGGTCACGGTAAGGAAATAATCCCGCGACCCCGGCAGGCGTTGGCCCTCTGAGAGGGGGGCCCCGTCATTATGCTGACGCTCTTTGAGGCGCGCGTGGGACACAACGCGCCGTCGACCCGGGCATGGTCCTTGGTCGGGCAGCGAGTTGCCCTTTACTCGCTGCCCGCATGCCCGCGCCTACGGTGGCCGGAGATCATCTGCTGACGTCCGACACCGCGGGCGCCTACCACTGCGGTTGGGGCGGAGGGAGGACGCTGTCCTCTCTCGCTCGCGGCCCGGAATCAGTTAGGTCTACGTTAATTGTTAATGAAAATAAAATTTACTAAATAAGTTCTCCAAATTATAATGTAAACTGCATCAAACTCAATAGTGTAGGAGCCACAGACATAACAAAATAAATTATTGTTTATGAAAGAAATATTCAGGAAAGACAAATAACGTTCTAACATAACGAAATTCCCTTTAATAAAATAATGAGATAGCAAATTAAATTCCATTTCACGTAAACAGAAATGACAACCGAATGAACAGATGATTATAATTAATTGGACAAATTATAATTATTAATTCACCATGGAATTGTACAATATCCGATTCGAAACGCAAATTGATATAGTACTTAACCTGTTTAGTATAAACATTCACACATTAATTTCTATTTAACTGCAAAGCATTGTGGTAAGTCTATTGTCAGGGCCCTATTCATTGACAGTGTCCCCATTACCGAGCAACTCTTTTAGAGAGAAAGTTTTAATTCAGGAACTATTTTTAAACTTTTGCCGTCTCGCTTGAAGTATTATTTGATTTTCTGGTTCATTCTTTGGAGGAAGGGAAAATCAAGTGGGTAGATGCACCTTGGATGAAGTTTAATGATATATTGAAAGAGGCAAAGGAAAGAATACGCAAAACAAATGAAAAAAGGATAGATAAAGTATAAAAGTGGGCTAGGGTTAATAGAATAGGGTTAAAGAAGCGATGAATAGACTCTATGAAAGATGGCATGGCTAGGAAGGTAACTGCCGGAATGACGAGTAATTGAGAAGCATGGAAAAAACGAAACATATTGTGCTGACCCCAAATACATAAAAGTAAGGATGATACACTTATGACGTTATCTAATGTTCAATTGATATCGCAATGAAATGGAAGCAAGTTTGTGTAACACGCGCGATTAAATTTATAATTATCAATAGCATAATCTATAAACTAGATATAAGATTATAACTGCGAAAAAATCCGAGAATGTGCGAGTATGTTTCGGAATAGGTGCGAGTTTTTCAAATCGCTTTTTCGGGTCAGAGCCCATTCGTCCCCTAAAATTCGTACCCCAGCATAAAAGTTGTGGATTCGGCCCCTATATAGGTGCCCATTGGTCTCCTGGTAGGGTACCAATTAATATTTTAATAAAAAAAATATTATTTCTAAGGTACCCATTCGTCCCCTATAATATAATACAATATAAGTTAAAGATTCGGCACCTATTCAGGTGCCTATTGGTCCCCTGAGATAAAATTAGCTATATTTTACATAAGAAACGGTTAACAGAGTACACTTGTGAACAGTTTATTAACAGAATTAATTTAATAAATCATAACAGCTCATTGAAAAAAGAGCTATGATGAATGATATCCGTCATGTTAATGATAAATGGCTTGTTAAAAAAAACGGGTTACAAAATTAGATAAGGTGTTTTGTTTGTATGTTATGGCTGCCTCGGTGACATATTGGTTCTTGAAAGTGACTGCGAATACGAGACTGTTCAATGTGTCTTTGGTCTTTTATTAAATGAAGTTCGCCTAACGAAATAAACTTTTTGTTTTTGTCACCGACTTTCGAAAGAAAAGTTTTTTGTAGGTTATTTTGAACTTTTTTTGTGGTTGTTTTGAAATCGGTTACTTACATTTTTTTTTAAGTTTTTTATTTTATCCTTTTTAGTTTCACTATTCAACCCAAATTTTATGGGGCCAAATGGCAGATATACTAAGTATATCGAACAAAAAAAGAATCATCGAAATCGGACCAGAAACCTCGGAGTAATCGGTGTAGACAAAGTTGAAAACTTTTTAGGTTTTTGTTGATTTTTCAAAATGTGCTAGTCCGATTTCGATAAAATTTTAATGGAACCATTCCGGAAGTTAACAAAAAAAGAAATTTTCAAATCAGTTGTTAAACGACGGAGTTATGCCCGAACCAACATAAAAAAAAACACAAACATCCGAATTGAGATCCTTTTGGAAGTCGGTTAAAAATAATTAATCAACGTTCTAACATTAATTCTGTATTGCTCCAAAAATTGCGTTAAAATTGGTAAGTACTCTTCAGATGTGCGCGGGGAATCCGAATCCGATTTACTATATTTTTTATTTTACCCTTTTCTGCGCGACTGTACCAGGACTACCAAGCTGCAGTATACACAATTACACATATGTACATGTACTTATATTAGGAAAATGAATAAAAATAAATATTCTTCAGGGGACGAGTGGGCCCCTCAAAACTTCCAGGGTACGAGTGGGCACAGGGTGCGAATCTTAGGGTACGAATGGGCTCTGACCCGCTTTTTCTCTGTACGTTAGATAATAATAAGCATACAGTTCATTACGGTTTGCAACGTCGATTTCGTTTCTGAACTATTCAGTGGCAATTTAAATGGAGCCTAAAAGCGAATTTCACTCTCTACATCTAAACGGCGGCGTTGAAGAGTTGTAACTTGTATTTCTCTTTCCACCTTAATTGACAATAAATACAAAAACGTTATTTTTATTGCCAAATTCTGAATAATACAGCTAATTTTGCACTCATTGTAAAGGCAATTCTCATCGCTTGTTGCAACTTTAATAAGTTTTACAAGAATAACTGCTGTCTGAACATTTGCCATTACAGTCTTTATTTATTCGGTGCTAGTTATGCTTTCGAGTCATTTTTCTTTGTAAACATTAACAGCTATTTCGTGTTTATTTGATTTAGTGCTTGTTATTGTAGTAGTTATTGAATTTAACTCACTTTATTATTGCCTCCGCTTGGATCAAGAGGTAACAAGTTTAATGCTTTACGTACTTAAAACATCATAAGTTAGCTAGTGAGCTAGTTTTGGCTCTATAGGAGTACCTAAGTTAAATACTCTTTTAATATCAACGGTAACTACGTTAAATTAGACAAAATAAGGAACATGAATAATAGTGTTAAAATTCATACTGATTTCTACATTTTTCAACTAAAAAAACCGGCTTAACCCGTTCACTTTAACTTAATTAATTTCAACAGAAAACTGAAATGGCTGTCGTAATTAGTAAAATGAATTCACGGTTGGTTCCACTTCCACTGCTAGTTTTCTAGAATAGAAACAAATTTCTGTCCGACGCAAAATGACTTCTACAGAATTTAAATTCCAACTAAGTCCTTCCAGCAATTAATTATACGTGGTACAGTTCTCATGGTTATTATTACTTATGCAAATTGTCAATAAAACTAGATTTATTTATTCGAACTGTAGAAACTAGAACGTTGTGCCATTATAGTTATTAATAAATAATGTAATAGTCGATTTATTTTATGAGAAGTAAGTAGAGGTAGAAATGTAACGTATATCAGAAATAAAAGGAGTATCAGAAGGAAGAAATTATACAGCTCACCAAAACAAGTTTCCACATATAACATGAGACCAACTATGTAATAGTAGAAAAATAATCCATTTTTTCAATACAGTAGGTATTTATTTCAATACGTACATCTCATTATTTAATGATATTGTTGGTCCCATTAAATATGATGTTCTGTTTGGTGGTCTTTACTACACCCATTAATATAATCACATCTTTCTCATACAGTATAAAATTAATGAGAAACAGAATAACCTTGAAAATGTATACAAAATAAGAATCATTCTCAACGTTTGATAACAATGACAAAGACACCGGAAATCTCAGGGAGGATTAGGTAACAGCATTAATTAATATTACTTACCCTGCAGAAACTCGTAAACGGCGTGATCTGGAACAATAATAAGCTTCATTAGTATGCGAAGCAGTGTTCCGCGTCAAATTATATCCGTGAGAAAAAGATATGGCACAAAATTTGGCGTTTAATCAAAAACTTTCAAACCAGAGGTTATAAAAATTATCTTATTTTTATAAAAGAACACAGTCAATTGTGGGTTTAACAAAGTCCTAAATAATCCCTAACCGAAAGGCAAAGTGAAAAACCCTAACAATTGAACTTTGACCTTCCAAACCGCACAAAAACCTTATCTTTCACAAAGCTGGAAGTCCATAAATCCACGCATCAAATCCAGGCCACTAGTCCAAGTATAGTCAGTTTCGATAAGCCCCCAATATTCTCAAAGAATGAGAAAGCCCTACATAAATACATAATTAACGATAACGGAATAGCTTGGGATGGAGCGGGCCCGCACGCAGTACGTAAATAAACTATTTACTAGTGGTTTGTGCTTCGTTCTGTGTGGTTAGTTGACTTGAATGGCGTTAATCTGATGTGGGAGATACGAGATATAAGAAAAAAAGTATGGAACTTTAGTATTTTGGACATTTGGACGGACTAGATGGATTGTTGGAGTTAGCGACTGGGAATCAGCAGCTTCCCTTGTATTAACATTGCGGTAATTTATAACACTGAAACTTATGGAGGTCACAAGTTATGCATAATGGGACTGATCATACGCTTGGCACATTGTCAAGAGAGTTAAACACAAGATCGAAGGACAGCAGTGAAATATGAAGGTTCAGGACAATGAAATTAATACATAGATGATGTAACCTTTTTCATCAGTTCATAATGTTTCACATTCAATATTAATCAGCATGTAAAGTTAAAAAATCGTGCCATTGCGTCTCGATCAACATTGAGTGCACAAATAAAACCAACTACGGATAAAATTACTCTACATTTATTGTACAACTTTGTTTTCCGACGTTCAGGCACTCCGAGCACACGTAATCATGACAGGCTCGAGGATAAAAATTAAAAATGAAACAGAAATAAAATGCAACGTCGACAAACGATGCAATCTTTATTAAATTTTAAAATTGGACAGACATTCATTGATGTTGGAATTGTTGAGGTAAGATACGTGGGAATGAAACTTGATTGGAATGAAAGAGCAATGAAAATTCAAGGTACTGAAATAATACGGTTCTTGCGATGTTAACGTCCATTTTTATTTTATAGGCTAGGAAATAAATATCACGAACGGATTCTCGACAGAAAAATATGAGAACTATTCGTTACTAGAACAAAGAGAAGCATCAATCAAATTATAACCCGTAACAAAGTAGACCAAAGGCGAAGGCAGCAAAAAAAAACTTTCAAATAACAGGCAAACATTTTTCAAAATTAATTACGCGCCAGTGAAATGGTCATCGTTCAAACACTCCACCACGCTGACCCGAGCATACAGGAAACATATACCCAATTCCACAACGGACCGACGAATTTATAGCCGCAAAATTGCTACAATTACAAAGGCCATAGGTACCAACATCGATCCCCATGCTAATTACATTCAGAATGCCAAAACACTTGTAAAAATCCGCCTTTCAACAAAAAATCGTTCTGAGTTTAATAATCAAATTACTCGGATACGAATCGATTCGTTTTTTTGAAGTAATGGCTTCAATGATGGATGGATCTTGGCTTAAACACGCCAATAGGCCATAAGTCGAATGCTATCGATCTGAGTTCAAGGTATAGTTTGCAATACGGGTCTGGGGTCATAAAATATTTGTACAGCGATGAAAGTGCTTTATATTCGGCTGATGAAATCCGGGAACATAGGGGCCGTATAAATAAGAAAGGGTGTACAACCGACAGTCGTTGATTATAGCTGGTTGTATGAATTATTACTTTTTATGTGAAATATTTATAAGAAGATAAAATCTTTCTTATCAAACGTAATTATGAAAAAAAGCGATACTAATATGCTTTTTTGTAAAATTAGGCATATGTCACTGTAATTATTACAACCAGTATAAAAGAGAGCCGAGAAGAAAAAACGGTTCGTGGTCGCTACTGGACAAAATTTAAGCAACTACTGAGGAAGAAAACTGAAAGACATCCAATGTTGAACACACTCCAAGATTTGTTACATTGATATTACTTTAAGGAAATAATAGTTTTATTGACCTTACCTCTTGTATCCTCCGGTGCACAGTCAGCTTATGCCACTGATGGTCATCAAATCTGGTCTTCGCCGGTTTGATATGCATCTCCTGCTTTCCATTGCCCAGGCCCATAGTAAGAGACACGCCTCCATCTCGTACAGCGAGGTTGAGATAATCAGCTTCATGACCTAAATGCAAAAGACTTTCTTAAGAAAATTATCTTCATGAATTTACTTCGCCTTTTTTCTGGGTTAAGAGAATCTTAGTGAATTTAAAAGGAAGTTATGGAGCTAAATGTAGCAGACTGTCTTGGTAGCTGTGTTTATTGTATATTAGAACTTAAATTTCTCAGTTTATTTTACAAACGAAAGTGTAATATACAACCTCGAAGGTGACCTGGTTCTGGGTTATTTTTGTGCATGGTTTTAATACAGTCAGTGAAGCTATTCATATCCTTTCGGGGAAGAAAGTTGTGATTTTAATATAAAGAAAACTGTCAGATTGATAGGATTTTAAAGAAGACATAGCTATTGTTATAAGAATTAAGGCAGTCCTTGGGTAGGCCGAATACATGATTAAATTCTTGAAATCGAAGTCCGATGTCTCCTTCATCATTTTCAGAGGCAGTAATTATTGAGATTTGAACGACACGTAAGTCTTTTTTTTTTTTTTTTTTAAATCTTTTATTAAATTAATTTGGGTTTTTTATCCAAATGGATACGTCAAACCCATCATGCCGTACACTTACTACTACACAGCAATGGTTACAAGCCTACATTCACTTAAATAAATTAAATTAAAAGGAGAATCCTAATTAACAAGGTACACCAGCTCACTAAATCTTTTCGCTAAATTTGACTTCGGTTGTGATAAAATTGACTGAATTAAACCTACTTGCGATATATTTAAATTAAACTCATTGATGAGAATTCTCCGTTCCTCTTGGTTTTTGACGCATTCCATCAGCAAATGATAAACATCCTCAATTACATTGCATGTGGTGCAGTTGGGAGAACTTACTTTCTTCATGAGGAATGCAAACTTTGCCGATGGAAAGTGTCCAGATCGTAATCTTACAGCTAACTTCACATAATTTCTACTAAACCTACCACTGTCAAACCAGGCCACTTGAGGAAGCTCATTTTGAATAGTTTTGTACCATATTCCCTTGTCTATTGATTTACTATTAAAATGTTCTTTCCAATTACTAAAACTTTTTATTTTAAACTTTGGCACAAGTTCTACATAATCTGGTATAAAGTCCAGTTCGACTCCTTCTTTTGCTGCTAATTTAGATGAACAATCAGCTTCCTCATTACCCTGCAAACCAAGATGCGCTGGAACCCATTGCAACTTTAACTGTGTGCCATTTTCAATAAACATGAAAATATGTTTTAAAATGTCGTAAGCTATCGATGTGCCTCTGAAGCCAGAGGCACATCGAGCCACGTGGTGCAATGCACTTTTGCTATCCGTGAATATAACAACCTTATCAAATTTTTCCTGTGTTACATAGGACAAGGCTTTTAAAATTGCAATTAATTCCAACGTCATGATGGATACCTCTGACATTAGTTTAAAACCTGCTTTATAATTACAAAAGGAATCGTAAAAAGCTGCGCCTAATCCATGAGCGCCCTTAGACCCATCTGAATATAGTTTCCGCCACCCACTATATTTAGTATTCAGTTCTGTTATTACTTCATTAAGTAAAATATTAGGCTCGTACCTTGATTTAGCAAGTGATATACAATCTAGACTTAAAGCTAAATATTTATGAAAATCAACCGCTGACAACCAAATGTCGAAAGTAAACATTTTAAGCGTATCTACGGAAAAACCTTCAGTTTGTTTCACATCTTCAATTGTTTGTGAGAGTAGAGGCTTTTTTTTATTAACCCAATAACTAATCTGCGTAAGGGCACTCATTTCAGAAATTAAATAAGTATTACTATTATTTGACCAAGCACCGATTTTTAATAAATATTTATAGGCCAGATATTGTCTTCTTATAAATAAAGGGGCAATGTGTAACTCGCTCTCCATGACGTGGATTGGGGTGCTTTTGATAAATCCTCCTACTATTCTCATGGCTTGATTCTGGATTTTATCGAGTTTAGAAATATGGCTTTTAGCACTATTATCATACAAAACTGATGCATAATCTATACGGCTTCTAATTAAGGAAATGTATAATCGTCTCAAATGAACCATATGCACCCCCCAAGACCTCCCTGCTAGTAGCTTTAATATGTTTAAGAATTTTGAGCATTTATTGACCGCTTCATTAATGTGTCGTCCCCATCTTAAGCTCCTATCTAGCCATACTCCCAAATACTTTATAGTTTCTGAATAAGCCAAAGGTTTTTCTAAGCTTAGTGAAGGTAGTTTTTTCCTGCGACCTCTACTAAAAAGACAATATTGTGTTTTATTGGCGGAAAGTACCAACCCTAGCTCGTTTAATATTTCTACAACTAAGTTTAAACCATTTTGAATATATCTTTCACAAATTTGAATGTCCTTATTAGTAACATATATAACAAAGTCATCCGCGTATTGCAAAACTGAGACATTTTGAAGTTTATGACATATTTTGTGAGTAATCAAGTTAAAAAGCAGCGGAGATAGAGGGTCTCCTTGTGCCAGGCCTTTATTTGTGAATCTACTAATTATATTACCGTCACATAGCTTTATCTTCAAATGTCGCTCATTGAGAAACCTCCATAGATATCTACAAAGCTTGGAACCGATTCCAAGACTATCCAGAACATATGACGCTGCGTCGATTGAGACATTGTTATAGGCGTTCTCAATATCCAAGAAGCAGGCTAATGTTGGCAAATTCTTGGAGAATCCAATCTGGATACTAGTAACTATATGAGTCAAGCAGTCTAAACAGGACTTAGATTTTCTAAAACCTACTGTGAATGGAGACAATATCTTTTCCTTTTCAGTATACCATTCCAAGCGTTTATAAATCATCAAATGAAAAGTTTTACAGATGCATGAAATGAGAGAAATTGGTCTCAATTTTACATCACTGCTATTATTGCTACTGCTTTTGGGAATAGGCACTATTTGAATGTTTCGCCACTGACAAGGTATAACACCAAATTGATAGATTTTATTATATAAATTAAGTAAATATTCTTTAGCAATATCCGGTAAATAATAAAGCATCGTATATGAAATGTCATCTTCACCCGGTGATGTATCTTTTTTTTTTAAGACGCTGTGTAACTCTTGGATGGAAAACTTAGATTCTAACAAGTCATTTTTCGATGTGAAAACTGGTTCTGTGGTGGACGCATAATCTGCAGTAAGAGAATATAGTAGATCGAGAGACTTCTCAACGGACGGATATACCTTTGACTGCTTAAAACCTTTGACCCACTTCATACGTTGCCAGATATAAGACGCTGACACTTTTTCATCGAAGGAATCGCAAAGTTTATGCCAAGCATCGGACTTTGCTTTTCTAATTAACAACTGAGACTCATTTGTTATATTTTCTAATTTTGTAAGATTATCAGGCGTCGGGTTTCGCCTGAAGTTAGCTAAAGCTAACCGTCTCTTCGCGACTATTTTAGACAAATCAGGAGTCCAATAATCTTTAGGTTTGAATTTTTTGTCTGGTTTATTATTTATTTTAATTAAAGGTATATGTTTATCCGCGGCCCTGTTAATGACACTCACAAAATTGTCATAGTTCTCTTGAATATTGTCTTCATAACACGTATAAAAGGTAGGGTTTTCTGAAATAGTTTGTGTATACTCATCCCAATTTGCACGTTTATAATTGCGTTTTTTTATGCTTCTGAAATCATCTACTATATCAATGTTCAGCTTAATTATTAGGTGATCACTCCCTAAATGCTCGTTTAAGACTTTCCAACGAAAATTAATAGCGATGTCGCTAGAAACAAACGAAATATCAGGCGAAGTTTGTTGCAAATGCCCGTTAACCAACTTGACCCGCGTAAAGTCCCCGTTATTAATAGATATGAAATCGTGATCTAAAGATGAATCCATGATTTGAGTACCCCGTACATCTGATTTCACTGACCAATTGGTGTGGTGCCCGTTAAAATCGCCAGCTATTAAAGTTTTCGATGAAAAGTGTGAGAAAATCTCATCCCAATCGTAAACTTGTGTTTGTATACTAGACGGACAGTATATAGACGCCACATATTCTAAGTCCTTGCAGTTAATTAACTTTACACAAACTATCTCAATACCTGAATTTTTTACTACAAATGGCTCTAAAGAAGATTGTATCGACTTGTGGACGATAATGGCGACACCGCCATACGAATCCGTTCTATCTTTTCTATATATGTTATAATTATGAATATTTATGACGGATTCAAAGTCTAGCCAAGTTTCACTGATAATCGCAATGTGTATAGTTTCACGAGCTAAAAGGTCTGTAAATGATACTATTTTGGGGCGCAGGCTTTGAGCATTCCACTGAACTAAGTTAAGTCTAATATAAGCAGTACTAGTATTATCCATTAACAAGATTAGAAAAACTTAATAACTTACTAACAACATATTGTTTTACTTCTTCCCATATAATTCTACATATTGCTGAAACTTTGTCCTCCAATTTGTCTTCTGACATAATTATACGTTTCATTTTAATCCAAAATTGTTTGAAATCCAACCTATCCTTGATGTGTTCGTCTCGTTTTCTGTTTTCTTCTGAACTACACGTAAGTCTCATTACTACGATCGAGTAAGTACCAGTCTTGCAAATGACGTCACAAATTTTTTTAACAAAAACGAAAGCTTTTACTCTCCTTACAGTTTCAACAAAGGCAAAGCGGTTCTCACCAGTGTAAAAGAGCAGTCCATTAGGCTGGCGTGTCTTGAAGTACAGTGAGATGGCGTCTTGTGTGCTGACTATAGGCTCGCCACCCGTCTGCGTCAGGTCGTATGAGAGGAACTCTGCGCCACGAAATGTTGCTTCAGATGGTGCCTTATCTGGAAAAAAAATTACTGTTAGAAACTTGTTAGGTTTAATTGTTATTTGCTCTTAGGAACTGTTGGATGAATTATTGACGTAGGAACAATGCTCATCATTTTGAACTTAGATTTTCCTCTGAGAAACTCTTTTAACATATTGTACAATACTACTGCACTATTCCACTGCAACTCTTGAAGCTAGAGTCAACGTAGATATACAGTCAACCTTGCTCTCTTAAGACTATTACAAAGATAGGAAAAATTAACATGGCCAACAACGGGGTTTTTTTTTTTTTTTTAGCGTGGTAAAATCATCAACTGAGTAGAAGTCTGACAGTCCCTCCCACCCCGGGCAGGGCGGGAGGGACTGTCAGACTTCTACAGACTTAAATCCACGGTGTCCTTCAATAGCTCTTTATGTTCCGGGGTCACGGTAAGGAAATAATCCCGCGACCCCGGCAGGCTTTGGGCCCCGTCATTATGCTGACGCTCTTTGAGGCGCGCGTGGGACACAACGCGGTTCAATCAATTTTCAAAATCGTACTTAGGATACTAAAATAGATTACATAAAAACCACACTTAATACTACGATATAACGGCGAAGTCACCAGCAAATTGTTATCACTCTAGTGCTTACAAGTCTTGATCCTCAAACAAACATTTTTACTACACAAATTCCTAAACAAATCAAATGTACCTAGTTCTACGTCTTGTTACTAATCAAATATTAAACAACCTTGTTCGTTAAGGTTGAATAAACAAAATCTCGACAAATCAGCAGCTTACTATCTTAAGACTGGAATAACGCCAAAGGGATGAAAGAAAAATAATAAAACTTACAAAGTAAATATACAAAGAGACTTTCCTTACAGTAGTTATCATTAATTAAATTATATTAAGTAGACTTAAAATATGATGTTGTGTTTATTTATTTATGTTTGCTTAGAAAAAGAATATCTGTTATCTTAAAATCTTAGGTCTCGTAAAGAAGTCTTGTTATTTTTTACATTACTAGTACGTTTTCATCTAACTCAATTTTATTAGGAATGTTCTCTATTCAGTATTCATTTTCTAAATATTTTACAATCTGATAAAGACACTCAGTCTCCTTTACAACATAAAAATAACTTTCTTTTCATGTTATAACTGTCTCTTTTCTTTTAATTTCTTGTTTTTTTCCAAAATATTTACAATAATTTGACAACCCTAGCTTAAATGTCTCTGAAGATTTTTTAGTCTATCCAAAGGAGATCTACAAGAGGTCACATACTCTGACTAAACCTCCCATTGATACATATTTTAAAAATAAGCTTTGATAACGTATATATATATCAAAACGTTACGATATCGTCAAGATTCGAAACATAAATTATATAAATTAGGAACATAAATGAATGATGCATACGCACAGAACTGATAATAATGGCAAAAAAGGGCCCAACAATGAGTGATTCTGAAATAAAAATCAAATCCATACTTATTAATTACTGCCATAAATAAAATAACACCAGAATAACATAATAACCAATATCGAAAACCGCATCAGAAATTGCTCTGGCAACAAAGTAATTGAACTAATCATGAAACTGCCCAATACACAAAACCACAGCATTGTAATTAGAAACATAATTAGTTTTGCGATCCTCGTTGACCTACCACAATAAAATATGAAACTAAAGCAGAATCAAATGAGATACTCAATAAAACAGGCCATAATATTTTGGATAAACTTACTTATACATTGCTCACGATTTAAACACAACAGAAAAAGAAAGATTCGAGTCGATAAAGAAACACTTCAAGAAAGAAACAGAAAAACTGTCGTGTTAAGATTTCTTCTGATGATGATTCTGATGAATTTGTAAACAGACTTAAAACCGCTAATTCTTCCAATAAACTTTGAAAAAGTTTGTAATGCTTTCCATGTGTCTATACTGGGGTAGAGGTGCAGGCCTCAAGTAATACCGATAAAATCAATGAAGACGGTATATTTAATGAAATGAAAATACACTAACAAATTACGATCATAACTTTAAAATGATATATTTTAACATTATGGGATGCAATAAACTATTGAGTATTAAAATAAACAAAATTGCACCAAAACGAAACTCTAAAGACAAACAATACAAGTGAGGAATCCAGTATTGATGATGACACTGAGCAAATTCAACAAAAACGTGCCAACCAAATAAATATCATACTCCAACATTTCCAAATTGGACCTTTTATTATTATAAGCCCGTAATGCAATGGATGGAGTTCATAAATTACCTCGCGATGTGCGAGCGGATGATAAATAACTGAATTGTATTGGGATGTAATGAATTTCAGCGAAAATACACGCAGATATAGAGGCGAAAGGTTTGATTAATTAATTGGTACTGTTTGTGTTTTTAGGGAAAGAGCTTCGCAGGTGCACGCAAGATTTTTGATTAAGAGTTGTTATTTGAAATCTTATTTGAAATTAGTAAAATTATTATTTTTTTTTACAGTTATCTTACTCTGCCAGTATGTACAGTGCCAATAATGAAATTTGTTTGAGGTCAATGCAGCATCTCTTTGTCTTCTACTATGTTTCTGTACTACTACTCATCATATAAGTAGTCAGCACCCTTTTCATTCACTGTTTTTTTTGTGTTCTCCTTTATTTTAGTTAAAAAAAAAACAATTAGTTTTATTTTTCTCAAGTACTGCCTAAACTTTTTAAATATTTGTATTGTGTTGTAAGTTATGGCAACAATTTTATTTTTGGTAATTTTAGCAATGGATTCTTGAAACATTGGTCAGTTCTACTTCACAAGAATTTTAGAGCGCACAAGATAATCCTGACAAATGCATATAAAAGAGTAATACATTCAATCTTCACTACAGACTTCCCTACTCTCAAGGGATTGTCCTTCGCAAAGGAATTTCGTAAGGCAATAACGGTCCAACCTCATCCAAGGATACCACAAACGCTACATATTATAGAAGAACCACTCCCAAAGGAACACTTAGTCTTACTGCTAAGGAAGACTGGAGATTTTTTTCTCTCAAAACTGGAAAACCTCGCTAGATACTGCGAGATAAACTAGATAAAATAGTATTTTTGTCGCACTTGAGAAGTTCTCGATCCACTATTCTTATCTTAGGTCTCAATAAATAAAGTAATATCTGTTATCGATAAAGTCTTTAGATGAACTAAAGTTATAAAGAACTGAACTATTACTGAAGGTAGTCTCGCCAATTTAGAGTACCTAAAAGTCTTCGTTGTTAGTAGTAGAAACTAACGAAACGCGATGAATGCCATTACAACAACTCTTTACAGAAAAAGATTTTAAGTAAGTAATGGCTTTTTAAACGCATGCAGTTAAAAAAGAGAAACTAAACACAAATCCACTTTAAGTTTTCATAAGACAATTTCAAAATCAGGGATTTGTTAGGCCACAGACTTATAAAATGAATGCTTTGAATTTAGGAAGTAGGTACACGGTTGTATAATTACTTGGCGGTATTTTCGTATAGTTAACGATATAATAAGCGGCAATTTGAGAACCATGTTTTCCGGTCATCCATCATATTATCATATCGTCAAAAACTGGATGTTCCATCGCGAAATAATTGTGGAAGGTAAAATTCGTGAAAGTTTACCATACTAAGTATATTCGGTGATAAAACTTACTTTTTTGCTTGTGAATCATCTGTCCATCTAGCTAGCGCAGAGTCTTTTTTCCAATTGTGTTTGGGTTGGCGTCTAGTCTTACCAGACGCACCTGAATAAGAGTGTTTTACGTGGCTGCCTATCTGATCTTCACATTTCTGTTACTGGGTAATACAAAACCCCTAGCGAAGTTTTTAATTGAGCATTCTCGAAGCTTTGCAGCCTTGCCTATCCAACAATTTATCAAAACCATAAAAGATAAGATAAAGATAAAAATATTTATTTGCGTAAAACATGGTATAAAAAGGTGTTAAATACAAAATATGGCACAAACATGTTTAGCTACGATAAAAACATAGCATGCAAAATTATAAAGTTTAGTGAAGAGGACTGCAACCATTCACATTTTAAAAGCATCAAAGTTTTTTATCCAAAAATTCTTTTACACTATAAAAACTAGCTTCAAGTAACCATTTATAAAACGTAATTTTAAACAATCTCAAATTCAAAGTTTTGAAATGCCTGGGTATCTTGTTATAAATACGCACACACATTGCAAGGCAGTTATTATTATATTTAGCTAGTCTAGGTAAGTCATTAAGCACTAATTTATACGGATCGCGTCTATTCCTAGGATTAACATCATTTGCCGTCTTAAATAATTGTTTATTCTTAGCTACAAACATACATACTTCGTAAATGTAAAGTGACGGTAACGGTAACAAACCAAGTTTCTTAAATATTGGACGACATGAGTCGTCAGGTTTAAGACCACAAATTGCCCTCATGCACTTTTTTTGAGCTATGAATGCTCTGCAGAATTCAGTGCTATTACCCCACATTACAAGACCATATCGAAGTAACGATTCTACGTACGCGTGGTATGACGTTACAGCAGTTTTTATGTTAGTCACATTTTTTATTTGTTTTAGTGCGTATACAAATTTATTAATTCTAGTGCTCACATTGCCTACGTGTTCTTTCCAATTGACATCTTTATCTATTATTACGCCTAAAAATCTTGTATGTGATACTTCTTTGATTTTATTAATATTGAGTTTAATGTCATTTTTGTAATTATTTGATTGATTGAATTGAATATAAACGGATTTATCTAAATTTATCATCAAATGGTTAATGTCAAGCCAATGCAGTAATTTGTCAATTGTAATGTTAATGTCTCGCTCATGATCTGAAATGGTATTTTGTTTTTTGTTAGATGTCACTATAATAGATATATCATCGGCAAACAATATGCATTTGTGTTTAGTTATTTTTATAATGTCATTAATGTAGATAAGGAATAATATTGGGCCAAGGACGCTACCTTGCGGGACCCCATATTTATTATGTCTATATTCTGATGAGTAAGATATTAGTTCATTATTTTCATTAAGTTTATTGATTATAACACATTGTTTTCTATTAGTTAGATAGGACGAAAGCCACTGAAGTGCTGGCCCTCGAATACCAACAGCTTCTAACTTTTCTAGCAATATGCCGTGTGATACCAAATCGAAGGCTTTCGATAAATCAAAAAAAAGGCCAGTAGTTATATTATTATTATTAATATTTGAGAGTACCTCTTGCATTAGAGAAAATATAGCTAGCGCTGTGGATTTCTTTTTTTGAAATCCAAACTGCCCTTCGTTTATAATTTGAAATTGATTGCAGAAGTCAGTTAATCTTTTGTACATGCATTTTTCGTAAATTTTGGATAGAATGGGTGTTAAAGTTATGGGCCTGTAATTATTAATATCACATTTAACTCCCTTCTTGAATAAAGGTTTTATTATGGACAATTTTAATTTTTCGGGAAAGATTCCCTGTGAAAAAGACAGGTTTATTAGATGAGTGAGAATAGGAGCCAATTCATTACAACAGGCTTTTATAATTTTTGTATTCAGCTCATCATAGCCCTCCGATCTGCTGTTGGACAAAGACATTATTTCCTGTCGTACCTCGTTTATCAGCATTGGTCTGAGAAACATTGATTTGGCAGATGTACTTTTGTGGAAGTCTTGCTTAGTGGATTTTTTCTCTGAAACTTGCGTTAAATTTACATAATGGTCATTGAATGTAGTAGCTATTTGTACAGGATCTGAAATTATAATGTCATTTAATTTTATAAATTCTATATTGTCATTTTGAGTTTTATTATTGATTTCATTGTTAATAACAGTCCATGTGGCTTTACATTTGTTATCATGAGTATTAATATATTTTATGTTAGCATTCTTTTTGGAATTATAAATACACTTCTTTAATATTTTAGAGTAATTAATATAATTTGTTTTATTGGTTAAATTTTTATTTCTGTAGTATCCATATCGTAGCTTTCGTTTAGTTTTACAACTTTGTCTTAAACCTTTACTTATCCACTTTTGCGTATTTTTATTATTCCTATTGATCTTAACTCTGACTTTTGGAAAGCAGAGATCATAAAATAGACACACTTGTTCATGAAAATCATTGAAAGCGCAGTTTGCGTCATTCTTCAGATAAATATCGGACCAAGACAGGTTTTGCAAGCATTCCTTATATTTTCGGATATTGTCTAAGTTGAAATCTCTCTTATGAATGTAACATATAGGTGGTTTTTGTGGCTTCTGTTTAACAGGGAAGCTTAACATCTGTGCCGTGTCATGATCTGAGAGACACAGAGGTAGCACAGTGGCAGTTGCATTGGCAATGTTACTTAGGATATGGTCAATACAAGTCAATTTACGAGTAGGAACATTAATATGAATTTTTAAATTAAAGTTGCTAGCCAAGTCTTGTAACCCATTTGTGATGTTGCCTGTTTTAAGTGTATTTATGTTAAAATCACCTGCTATAACAATCTTCATTTTAGATTTATACCTTTTTAGTAATTCATGTAAAAGATTATGCAATTTAGTTAAAAATTGATTGGGATCAGATTGTGGGGTTCTATAAATACATATGACTGCCAATTTATCACTTGTAACCTCTAAGCCGCAAGCTTCAAATGTGTTTTGAGTTGCATAGTTCTTCACGAATAATAACTCTTTATAATGTAAACCCTTTTTCACTAATATACAAGAGCCACCTCTTTGCTTTTCTCGGCAGAAATTAGTAGCCATTTCATAATTATGTATTTTTACATAATTTTCATAACCCTTTTTTACAAAAGTTTCAGTTAGACATATAATATCTGGGTCATTCTTCGCTTCTTTTAAATCTTGCATAGTAATTTCCAGTAATTCTTGTTTGGATAATAAACTTGCTATATTTTGATGAAATATTTTAAATTGGTGAGTTGTGTTGGTTTGAGATACGAAAAAATGATTTACGTTTGTTTAAAACGGGAAAGTAATACGGTATAGTCCCTTTTTGACTGCTATGTTGTAAAGAGAAGCTACAGTCTTTTGGCGATGTAATCTTATGGCTACTGAAATAATAAGGAATTGTCCCCTTTTTGGCTTCATATCTCCCTTTTTTGGGTTCATTTGTAGAAACTTTAAAATTGAAACTTGTTTTGTTACTCGTTATTCTTTTTTTAATTTCGCTAGGATTTAAATATTTGTCGCTATAATCGCAACAATCTATTAGATAATTTACTGACTTACAAATATCGCTTAGTTTTGTAGATGTTTGATTAACAAAGTGACATTTTTTATACTTATTACAAAGACTTTTTATAGAATAGTTTAACTTTTTTACGTTGAGGTGCACATTATTGACGACATTCAATACGATAACGGTGTTGTTTATAAATTTATCTAATACAATTTGCAATTGAGACAACAGTTGGTTCGGGTTACAATCATTTTCGCCTACGCATATTATAAGTTTGTCTCGGATTGACAAATCAATGTTTCTACAGTTTGCTATAATTTCATTACAAGGCGCATTGGGCTTTGTTGAAGCGACGATTCTGTATTTTTCATACTTTGTGTTTGTTCTTGAGTGAGAGATGGCTGCTGCTAGCCCGACACAACGCTGCGTACCGAAGATAAGAATCTTCCTTTGGGGGTCATCTAAATGGGGCCAGACCGCAGTTGCGCACACCTGCGCATTGGTGGTGCTCACATTATCTTCTTTAGGTTCATGACGAGAAGCAGGTTCACAAAGAACGCAACTATTTTGCATTAGTGCTGTAATACGGACATTTAAGGCTTCTATCTCCAGCTGTGCGACCTTTAAAAGCTGTTTTTGGGTTTTAAGTTCATGTTCCAAAGAGGACACATTCACGTAGTCATTGGTCTCAACGTTCAATCTGGATGACGTTAAAGAGAATGGTGTAGGACGTATATTGTGTTGAATTGACTGCGCTCGCCTCTTTTTCTTACTAGTTGTTACCGGACTTGTAAACATGCATGGTGACTGGCATAAAGATTTCAATGTTTTATTTTCTGTAATCAACTTATTTATTTGCTGATTCAGATCGGTGTTTTCTAATAATAAAGTTTCGAGTTCATTTTCAGTACTTTCGAGCTTTAATTTGAGCTGAGAAATTATCTCCTTCATTTCTGAGGCTGATTCTAAATCAGACACAGTGCCGTCAACACTCATAGATAATTTATTGACAGTATATGATTCAAAAGATGTTTCGCAATCAGTAAGTATGTGTGAATCAAGTAATTCTGCAGTATTTTGAATCGAAGATCGCCGTTTCAACGCTTTGTCCGCGTCGTACTGTATATCCATATCCTTAGTACTTCTTGATTGTTCCGTGGGTGGAGGTGTTTGTAATGAATTTAGTTTTTTCCTCATAGTTATATTGGTTGTACAGTCGGTATTGGCGTACTTTTTGCTTCTGATGCACATTGTACATCTCCACTTTTTCTTTGCTTCCGCATCCTTGAGACGATACGTTTGTTCTGGATATCCATCGCAATCCAATTCATACCTGTTATCACAAGCTGAGCACAAAGCAGTATTTTTTATGCTTACTGTTTTTTTGCATTTGTGACATTTAACAAGTGCTGCCATCTTGCAAAGGCGTGTTGCAGAGTTTGATGACATGATCAATCGTACGCGTTCTCTTCGCTAAATTGTAAGAAACTTGTACTAGTTTAGTTTTATAAATTCCAAGTTAGAATTTTATAGTTATCGAAAAGAGACGTGTTGTCACTGAGGTTTGAACCCGAGACCGCTCGTGCGCGGCCAGTTATAATTGCAAAAGATAGCCTGCGTCAGCCGCTAAGCCATCTGTACATTAGGTACTGGTGTCGAATTTATTGAGTACTTGCCGCAAATATTTTTGCTTTGAATAGGTAAACCAGTTTTAATGACGGTTTAAATTTAAATCACTGTGTGAGTCACTTTTGCACTTTGTCTTTGTTTTTATTATAGATTTTTTCACACTTGTTGATAATTTTGGTCACAGAATGTTTTAATGTTTGCGATCACTTCGATATTTGGATTGTTAATGCTGATTTTTATTCATGTTTGTTATAAAACACAGAGTTTAATTATTAAAGGTACACATATTTTAATTTCACAATTTGTGTATAAAATTCGTGGATAACACATTCACATATGTATTGGGTAAAGTTTTATCGATTCACTTAGTTTTATTCACTTATCTTCACTATTAATATTTTAAATTAAATTTTAATAACAGAGCGTTTCTTTGTACGTTAGACTAGATACCATGCAAGACCTAGGTGTCTTCTGAAGTTGCCAAACTTAAAACTAAAACATAAATAGTCCAGTATACCAGCGCAAGTTCTTTAATAAAATAAGCTCATAAAAGAACGCCAGTAGTTCAGTAGTTTCATACTGCCGCTGAACTAATAATGAAACAGTCTTGCCTAGCTTTATGCAGTTTTAATCGATGCCGAAACTTGGCAGCACCTGTATTCTTGGAAATTGATTAATCGCTGGAAGTTTCTTGTTGGCAGCTTTTTATTTCTTGCTTCTTTTTTATGGGTTTATTACTTGTTTGAGAAAGGAAACTAGTAGTATTAAGATTTTATTAAAGATACTGTTGAAATCTACAGTTTCTTCAAGAAAACTAGCTGCTAGTGTAAAGTTCTGCTAAAATGGAATTGTAAAAACTGAAATGTAGGAACCTATGAACTTCGAAATTAAAAACCTGCAAGCCAATATCTAATTTGATTGTAATTAAAAGCCACAACACTCTCTAAAAATATACAAAAATAAGAAATCCAAGCCGTAACATTACATTATACAGTGCATGAAGCCAATACAATAACGGTTAGAAGCGAGATGGTTGAACACCTGGCAGTACAGAACATAACGACGAAACATAACAGGGAAGAGAAGCATAATGACGTAATATAACTGAGAGGGTTGACGTCGACGAGTAATCTCGAGATTAACACGGAGGTAAAACGGCGATACAATATGCGATAGGAGAGCTAATTGACGTAACTATTGGCTGGTGTAAGCTGTTGGTGGAAACGACGGCTGTTGATGGTTTAACGAGATTGCTTGAGTAATATTTAGTAGGATTTGGTATTTGCTTGATTCACTAAGTCGCCTGACGTAAATTTTAAGGAGAAACAAAACAGTTTCAACTCGGAAAGAAAATTAGTCTAGAAATAAAGGCAAACCTTTTAAAAAAAAAATATTCTAAAATACCACTATTTGAAAAAAATACTAACAAGACTCACGTTTCATATCTGCACCATGAGAGAAAATGATTGTTATTCAATAAAAGAACTACAGCTTTAGTGTTCTTTAAAGCTGTCGTTTCAAGTAAGCCTTTTAATATTTTTTTACGAACAGAACGTTACGATCAATGCCTATAAAGACGAGGAACGTGACCTAAAAATAAAAGAGACTACTAAAATTCCAACGCCTGAAATACAGAGACATCAATAAAAACTTGTAGGTATAATACTTTCAAAGAAATCATAGCCGTGACAAGTTTCAGGAATAAAAATGAACATAAAATTGTGCTTGTTACAAAACACACTGAACTGGGAAGTTTGACGTCAGATTAGTTACAACTACCCTCCTGGGTCCTATGGACTGGTATAAAAATTTTAAACTATGCTAACCGCGACAGTTGAACTTAATGGGATGGACATTAAACCGTGGAATCTAATGTTCGCAATGGAAAGAATTGTAAAACACGAGTCAAGTATTAACAAAAAAATATTTTAAAAACCTTCCGAGGATATTGTATTGAAGGTAAAGCATTAATACAGTGAAAACAACATTTCAAGGTGCATAGTTGTTCAGAACTAAGACGTATTACTTAGTAAATGTAAATATTTCTTTTAAACTTGTTATTTATGTTATTCCAGCTTCAGTAAGTGAATCGCCAAAGCAAGAACATTTTGATAACTATCAATTGCAGAAAATCTACAAAATACAGACGTACCTTCTTCAAAAGCCTTCCTTTAGAATCTTTTTCAAAGAAAAGCATTAACATATACATCAAAGTGACCAACGTCCTCAAAGTAATTCATTCAACGGAAAACGTTCGAAAACATAATAGGATTGTTACCAAAACTCTCTTGAATGAACAAAATTTTTCACATTCCAAAGCACAGGAGACAAAAAGTTGCAAAGTTGAAAATACCATGAATTTGAAAATCAGTGGAGTTTCTCTAACTTTGGTAACAGAGGGTGCAAACGTGACTGAATATAATGAAAGCATTTTAATAAACTGGATTGTTCATACTACGAAGATATTTGTGCAGTCACATAACAAACTGAACATAATAGCACCAGCTTTATACATATGAACGTTATTTGCTTGAGTTCCCAGCTATTCAGGTTATGACTGAGGTTTAGTGCGGCTTTGTGATATGCGTTTTATCATAAGTACAGTTGACAGAAGCAATGGAAATTGCATGATGTGATACTCTGTAAAATTGATGATTAAAGAATTAATCTGTTGTACCCGCCTCAGCCACAGAATCCTACTACTATTATAAAGGCGAAAGTTTGTAAGTATGGATGTATGGATGTTTGTTACTCTTTCACACAAAAACCTCTGAACGGATTTGGATAAAATTTGGTACACATATAGTTTATAACCTGGATTAACACATAGGATAGTTTTTATCCCGATTTGATGTTCCCGTGGGATAATTTTCGAGTTGTAGCGGGTGAAGCCGCTGGCAACAGCTAGTACTTAATAGTACTAGCCTCAGCTAACAAGAGTAATTATGATTATCATCATTATCATTACCATCTGCTCAGCTTTTTCCATTTATATTGGGTATGCTAATCTCATTCTGCTGAATCAGCATACATTTGATTTGGAGCGGTTGCTTATCACACATCCACACCACAACGTAATACGATTTCACTTTCTTTAAGGGCAAGACATTTTTTTTTTAGCATGGTAAAATCATCAAATGTGTCCTGAACCCAGGGCAGAGTGGGAGGGACTGTAAACTCGTACTGACTAAAATCCACGGTGTCCTTCAATAGCCCTTACGTTTCGGGGTCAGAGTAATTTGTTAATCCCGCGACCCCGGCAGAGGGGCCCCGTTATAATGCTGACACGGCCGGGTCGACGGCGCGCTTTTAATACAACGCGCCGTCGACCCGGGCGTGTTCCATGGTCGCCCATTACTCGCCGCCCGCATGCCCGCGCCTACGGTGGCCGGAGGTCGTCTGGCGACGTCTGTCTCCGTGGGTGTCTACCACTGTGGCTGGGTTGGAGGAGGACGCTGTCCTCTCCCTCACGCGACGCGCCTCCTTCTTCGCTAATATGACTGCTTCGCAGAAGGAGGCAATAAGGGCAAGACATGGATTAACATACAATCTATTAAAAGTTAAAAAAAAGTTAATTTTAAATCAAACGATTCCTAAACGAACAATTAATAAATAAAAATGAAGAACAATACCCAAGAACTAGAAATGGAACTGAAAGATATCGTACTTATATTCATGAACTCTTTGTTCTCCACAGCCATTAAAAGTAATTGAAAAATAAAACAAAAACCTTCTCCCATCCGAGTCACTAAGCTAAAAAGCTTTTCATAGCTTGATCTTAAAAGGAAACAGGCCATCATTACAAGCGCACTAGAGCACATTATTACTAGGGATGAAGCTAATACAGCGCTATTTACGTATTTTATTGAATAAAACTAAGTTCTATTAAGTTTCTGGTGTGGTATTTCTTAATGAGAATTGACTTTCGTTTCGGTTTATCAAGTCAACCATATAACCATTTAAGTCTCCTAAAACCAAACCCCGGATTCAATTTACGAATCATCACCTTGCCCAAAACTAATCCATTTACCTTTTTTTTTTTTTTTTTTTTTAGCGTGGTAAAGTCATCAAATGAGTCCTCCAACCCCGGGCAGGGCGGGAGGGACTGTCAGACTTTTACTGACTAAAATCCACGGTGTCCTTCAATAGCCCTTTCTGTTCCAGGGTCACGGTAAGGAAATAATCCCGCGACCCCGGCAGGCTTTGGCCCTCTGAGAGGGGGGCCCCGTCATTATGCTGACGCTCTTTGAGGCGCGCGTGGGACACAACGCGCCGTCGACCCGGGAATCCATTTACCTTAAAGTACACATTTACAAATCGTAACCCAACAGTTGGTAATCTTAAATTTGACAAAACAACAGACAAAAGTTACCGAAGCATCAACCTTAAACCGGAACAAACTTTAAGGTTTCACTTCCTCGAAAATACGATAAAGAAACTTTTGTTTTATACAAGTTTCTGTAAAGTTTCATTACGAAAAATAGCTTCTTGATATTCCGAATTGCATGAAATATCGTTACTCTAAACAACGTCGCTAAGTTATGGTATTTCAAGTAAACTGTTCGGAAAGATAAATTGTTACCTGTTGATTTATTTGTAAAATATCTACTTATAAAGTGGAAGGCATTTTGGCATTCAACTTTGGCCACCTGAATATTTTATTAGCATGAGTAAAACAAAATTCATCATCTTAATAAATGTGGGTTATAAAAGGAAATTGTATCTGCTATTTATTATTCCGTGCACACTGTAGGAGTCGCCTGAGAACAATAGATTAATGTTCCTTGTACCTAACAACCTGTCAGTATGCACCAACGTTATCTTCAAGCTTAACGTTATATGGCATGAAACAATAACAACGAAGAAGTAAGATAGAAGCGAATTTGCCCCTAATAAATTACTTAAATTACCCGTGAACCCGTAAATTCCAAGTCGCATTAAACTAGTTAGGTTAATAGAAAGGTTTCTAATTCGTGGCTCAATAATAGAGGTCCTAACGACGTACCCTTAGGCACACCCTACTAACTATCCCCTACAACTCTCGGCGTTTTCAGGAAACCGTCACAATTCTGCCCCGGAGTACTATTCATGGTCTATTTGTGTACTTGTAACTAGTTTTATGTTGGCAATGCGTTGTAACGACCGTATAACATGAGTGTAACTGCGTCAAATATGTTTTGGAAAACTAAATTAAGCTTTGCACTTTATAGTAATTAAAAGTTGTGGTTTGTTATGTAAAAGTTTGTTTATATTTATTTGTTTTTGTGTTTTGAAATGATACAGCATTTTCAGAAACATCTATTGCTAGTTATAGCTAAGCATGAAAACGGTATATTCCTAACCTGACCCGCAATCCTAACCCGGGTGCGGGGGGACTGCGGGTTAGGTTAGGAAGAGGGTTACGTTAGGAGCAAATAATATATATTTTTTTAAGTTTTTAATTCCTTCCGTCCCTTCGGGTCAGGTTAGGAACAATCCGTCGGGTCAGGTTAGGAATAGGGTTACGTTAGGAACAAAAATTCTTTTTTTTTCATGTTCCTAACCTAACCCGCACCCCTTAAAACCACCCAAGGTGTTACCACAGCGCTCAGTTCAATGTTCAAGACATTAGTAAGCTTTAGGCATACTACATAAATATGTCAGGATTCATTTCATCATAAAAATATCTTGTTGGTAACCAATTACTCTTCCAATTGGTAACCAATAAATCCATAATTACATGCTAAAAAATCACGTAAAACAAAAAGTCCCTCATTCCAAGAACGCCACAAACAAGCGAAATTCCAATTTCCATTTTAAAAAACATAATTTGTCTTGATAAGAAAAGCCATAAATATTAAATTAAAATTACCTTGTCAAGGAAACGAGAAAATCTTCCCATCTTGCCAAAATATGACATTGATGCGTTTTCCTTAAAAAAAAAGCGTTTAAAGTTTGTGGAAGTATTTTCATGTTTTCAAGGTGACATATACGAGAGAAGCCGTCAAATTCGCCATAAAAAATATAAGCGCCAGGAATATTCAATATCGTGGGCTTCAAGTGTTGATCGATATACATGCATTATCCATTATAGCTGATTTATTCGTATCACGAGTGCGTTATACCCGTACGTTGAAAATTGTAGACATTGCTATTAGGTAAGTACTTACAGTATATGCAAATATTTGTTGTAAGTATCGTCAAACATATCTATCACTGTCCATCTAACATAATACTTATGTAAAATAATACTAATATTATATTATGTTACGCTATTACTGATAAACCAGCCAAATTATAGCAATTACTGGAACCTGTAATTAGCCAACTAAAACACTTTGATCAAACGTTACTTCGCGTAATAACTTAATAGCTTTAACAGGATGAAAACTACATCAGGTAATTTACATTTTGTATTGAATTAAAAGCAGGGCAACGGAATTTATTTTTCTATCTTTCACGTAGTTCTAGGTTATTCAATTATTTTTTCATCTCGGATACCAGACATACCAGAATCTTTAGGATAAATTACTTCAAAGCAAGTTTGATTATACATATTATTTTCATGTTTCTATTAAAAACTTTTTGATGATGTTAATATTACAAACAACTTGCGCAAAGCTGGAATGTCGGTTCAGGGAAATGGTCGAAACGGTTTTATGTAATTCGACCTTCATACAACCACACAACTTATCACATTAACAATAAGGTCCTTTATTGAACCACTACACACATTAAAGCTATTTTCGCAAACAAAGAAAATTTACACAGGAAACAAAACAATCCCTGGAATGGGGCCGTAACTCCTACAACTGTGTGCGATGCAGAAATGGAGAACGCAAATATTGTTATACATTAACGGTAATGTTAGTACAGATTCGTATGACTTGCTGATGTTGCAAGAGATAGGTGTGAATATAAGCGTTTCATCGTTTTCAAAATGCCGTCATTTGTCGCACCATAGTAAGGACGGATACGTTCTGAAAAGGTGGATGGAAGCCATATTGGTTTTAGAATAGGCATGGGAAACTCAATTTTGAACACAGAGCGCGACCCGCACTGTATGCAAATTTTATTCCGCGCGGTTTATTCTAATTTCGGTACCCTACTTTAATGGAACTTTTGAAACTGAATGTTTACCTTTTCGAACGAAATTTATTCTTGTGTGGCTTACATTAAATGTATTATCGCGCCATCAAAAAGGGCCAATGGATATTTCTTAAAGAGAAAATCTGGAACACAATAAGCTTTGAAACGATTTCTATACAAATCCTATCTTTTACGGAACAGACTCTTTACGTCATTGTTACCCTCATCATTGCTATAAACGACAAAGGGCCATAAATTCACTCAAATGTCAGTTGGCTTCCATCTATTTGTTTTATGCAAAACCACTGGAATAGACACAAAATCTTTTGAAGTGATTAAAAAGCAAAGCATATTTTTAGAACTATCCCTTTCGACCCTTTCATCCCTTATAATCCTTTATTTATACTTGATTAAGCATGCCCGTCTTCGTTTATTTGTTGGTTGTATCCCATAAAACTGTTGCAAGGAAAAATTACGAACTCCATATATTTAGAATATTATGAAAACTAAGGCTGTCTAAAGACTCCGGCTAGGTTACCTTCTTCAATATTCTTGTTTTTATTAAACAACAAAATTGAGGTTTTTACTCTTTTATGTTTTAATAGAAGATGATAAAACACGCAATAACTTATAAGTATAGTGTTCACTAATTCACAAAAAAAAATCAAACAGCTATCAGGCTGATACGAGCTGATTATGTTAGTTATAGCGAAAATGAAGTTAGTAAACATGTAAACGCAAGTCAGCAATTATTAATACTATTGAAAACAACGTATAAGTTCCTTAATTGGCGCACATGTAAAAGCCTTACGTTGTTCGTAACTTAGGAACCACGCATTTTGATCTTGAATTCCTTTGCTTTTCAGTGAAGTTTGATGAAAGCACATTTTGGAATTATTCATGTGATTTCATTTGGAAGTTGTTTCTAAGTACGGTAATTAGACCGTGATTCTTGGTGTAAAGCATTTTGTTGATTCACATTTTTGACTTGCTAAAAATAATACACTGTAAAAGAAAATGGACATACCATTGTTCTTTTCTTTTCTCTTTGGTAATTTTGAAAGTAATATTCGAAACCACTTTATATACATAATTATTTTGAAAAACCACATACTTCCTCATTCATTTTGAATGATGAATAAATAAATAAAATCTCATTATGTGGCAACTATAACATGCACCAATTTCAATACAGACAGTAATAAATAATATCACACTTAGTGAAACTCCACTTTATTAAGTAATAGTACTGGTGTAGGTATTCACCAGGGATTATAATTAGGTTAATCCCAAGGACTAAGAGAACACAAGTCTGTTAAGCTAAGCATCCTACGCAAATATAACAACGTTCATAAATAAACCACTCTCGTCTCTAGGTACCTACAATCTTGCTTATTATTACAGTCAGCACAAACATGTTATTTTTAGAATTACTTCAGTACAAGAAGACTATAAAATCTGATTTAGGCAAAATAAAGGCTTATCCGACAAGAGGTAGACGTAGTTTAAACTTAATTATCGAGAAACTGTTAAAAGAATTCATGGTAGGGTGGAGTTTGTGGTTAATATTAAAATATCGACTCTATTAAAAATCAAGTAGGTTTGTACATAAAACAATTTCTTCGAAGGCTGTAACTTGCCTAGTCTATTTTCAGAACCATTTGTGGCAAACTATTTCATAGTCCAACACACGCAAAAAACTTCTATCTAACATCGTAAAAATTATACCGAACATTATGACCAGAATCATTTCTAGATTGGACGTATAGATTAACACAACATGGATTACTAGGATCCGGCGCGAAGCAGTTCCAACCAGTTAGAACCACATCAAACCGCTCCATACCGGAATAGCGGTAACAATCTACATGCTAATACCCCAAGGTATCATAAAATGGAGTTACAGTAAAGTTCTGCTATAGCATTCGATTGTATTCGAATTGCTTTTGAAAATTATTACGTTAATTAAACGCGAAGGATTTGTGGTATTAGGACGCACTATATTTTCAGCCACCTTTACTGGTTTTCTCATTCCAAGCGGTGCTAAATAGCCTATTACCAAACTGAAAACGAGCCCAATTTTAGATTCTCGTTCCAGTAAATGGGTCGCGATGTTTTCAAGATAGCTCTCTTTGTCAGTTGCAGATTCTATTATACGAGATTGTTGGTAGTTGACTGCGCAGTATTTTCTTAAACGGGCTGAACGAAATTCAAAGCTGTTCCCAGTGAATGTGTGAACGTGGCTTGAAGTTACTAGGTCGCCTTCGAATTTGAATACTACTTTTTCGAATTGCAGTTTACGACAAAGTTTCTTCTTTCGTCTGCCCTATTTTCTTGCCGCATTTGTAAGATTATAAATAATCTTACAAAATATGCGGCAAGAAAATAGGGCATCAATCATTTCATTAACTACATAGTTGGAATAGACTACATTTGATTCTGAATTTTCTTATCTTTTATTTTTGTAAGTGTCATAACATCTTATTCCTTAGTTTTAAACCCACAGAATTCCAACAAACTTTTATTACAAACAAAAGAAAAGCAAAAACAATGACAATAGAAACACATTGTTACCACGTATGTGCTGATAAAAGTATAACATGTTCGCTCCTTATCTTTGCAGCGCTCGTAAAAGTTTACTGTTACGACTATAGCCTTTGACCGACTGACCGAAGCTGTAGACACAACACACGAGACTCTTTATATAAAATATATAGTTATTGACAAGGGAAAAGAGTAGAAGTGACGATTTCCAAAACCCGGTTCAAATAAAAGTTATAGTTGCTTAGTGACGAAAGAATAAAACGAGAGTTCTTAAAGGGAGTATATTTTGTCCACATCAAAAGGACTATTAGGTATTGTTAAATGATACCTTCAAATATTTATGAAACCTCAACATTACGCTTGTTATAATAAAAGAGTTAGCCAGAGTTATACCACAGATACATATAGTGCCTACAACAAGAAATAATTTTCTAAAGAATAGGGTAACAGTATCATTATATTTTTTTATTCAATATTTTATATCACATTATAGAATGTGACCCATATTAAATACTTGGATATATCCAACTTTTGCAATATACAACTAAATGGAGTCCAACATCCCATATAACAGGAAGCGTCCCACAACGATCGCATTCACCATCTGTTCGTAAAGTTGGACAAGCAGACGTATCTTCCGGTTAGCTTGAGTGAAGTGACAGGCTATTCCCCTGATACCGATCAAGACTTGGACTAACTGATATGAGCATGATGGTATAATTGTTTGAGTTTGTAATTGTGTTGGAGATAGTAGGGTATTAAATATTAATACCAAGTAGGTATCTTGTATTACGAACAATATGATTAAATCATTGCATCTATAGAAACACAGAGGAAAGTTATGGATTACGTAGTCATCGTCATCATTCGTGTAATTAATATGAACAGGCTCGCAAATACGTGACACCCGCTTATGAAATCACATCAAACCTATTCGTTAAATACTCTTTTTTTTCTTTCTCTCATCTTTTTTCATGCAAAAATGGACAATAGAGCTATCTACAGTGTAATTCTGGAAACCTGTTTTGTGGAACTTTGCCAAAAACCAATTTCCCTCGATTGACTCTTTAAAACTTGACACAATGACACAACGGGCGTAGCAAAAATGTGTTGCGGAAATAAAGATATTTTTGAAAAAGTTACAATGAGCTCTTTGGGAATTGCGTTCAGAAATATTTTTTGACCCTGCTTTCATTTATTTTAATTACAGGTCACTGAAATAGTCGGCTATTTCCATACAGGGAAAATAATGATACTACTAGCCATTGTTGACTGCAATGCCGTTGCGCTACATAACCATTTCAGGACCAATTACATTTTTATGCGATCTCGCAATCAAGTCTATCGTCTATTTTAAAGCAGCTGTATTGCGATCTTGCTAAATGTGAAAAAGGAAAAGATTTTCAGTGTATGTGTTAAATCATCACCTAATTACGAGTTCTAAGTTCAAATTATTATCTTTAAGTGGGTAGTCAAAATCGGAACTAACACTCGCAACTTCTTTTCTTTCGTTATCACAAAGTTTCACCAGCTTCCCTCCATTTTGACAATACAAGGCCAAGAGATCCTTGCCACACTGTATACATTGCGTCATAAACATTGTAGAAGTCTGCATTTCAAAACGAAATCAACATAAACGCTATAAACCTAGTCTATAAAGTTGGACAGCGTTAGTTCCGGTCAGCTGCTCCACAATCCAATGCGACGCAAGATGTTCTAACTTGAGTGTTCTCTCTATTTCTGACTGGATTTGATTGATGTCTTCTCATATGTGATGAGGGTATTCTAGAGCTCAAGATGGAATGGGTTAGGATATTTTAGAATTAGACTAGGGAATTTCATTTGGGTTCGTGGTTTGTATTGTTAACTTTGGCTATATTAGGGCTTAACTAAAGTGTTATTTATGTTTCAGCTACTAAATCCGTATTTGAATAGAAAAGCAAATTATACATCAGTTTACTTATAAATGTTGTTTGTGGTTAAAATAACGTAAGAACATTAATTGAGACACTTAATCCAAGAGCTTGTGTTACAATCTAGGCCTTACTAAGTGCCCGGCATTGGAAGATGCCATCCTGAGGGGCGAGAGAGAAGTGGAAGCAGTCACCTCCTTCTGCGAAGCAGTTGTGCTAGCGAAGGAGGAGGGGAAATGCGTGTGGGAGAGGCCGATGCAGCCGCCGCGGGAGACGTCAATGGCAACGAATGCCGCGAGGCAATTTCTGGCCGAGGGTATCAGGTCCGTGAGTATGACCTCACTGGGTCCGCGTGGTGGATTTTGGCCCACTCCCTCTCTCTGTCTCCTCTCACAGGGAGGAGGCCTAAGTCCCAGCAATGAGAACATTATAAGATGATGATGAGTATGCCCGGATCGACGGCGAAAGGTGTTGCAGTTTTGACAAGAACAGGCATTAAATCGGTCAACTTACAAGGATACCTAAGAATAGAACGATAAATTCGAAGACATTTGACATCGATTAGCACACCTTCAGCCTTTGTGGTGGATTATGCCTCTCTTTTTACTGAAATGAAGTTTGTGTTCCAGTAATTATTATGAAGGTTATGTACGAATAACATTGTGAGAACATTTGAACAACTTTTCATTTCCAATAAAACCAAATGCTTTTTTTCAAATCACACTCACTATGATTTCATTTCCCTTAACCCTTAATTTGGCAAGACCAAAAAAGTTGTAGTAGAAAGTTGGCGTTAATATATTGTGTTCATTTGCATTCAAACCTTACGGGAAAAATAATAAAAAAAATATTACATGAAGGGTTTCCTGAATACACAACGTTAAGTATACTCAACAAAATCCTATGGCTAAAGAATTACTATATATATAATATTATATAATATATAAATAAAAAAAGGTTTACATGCAGTATTTTTATGTAGTAAGAAATTTTCACTTAGTTAACACTATAATTAACCATTAGTTTTGGCACAAATTTCGTCAAACAGATTGTCAGTAATTAAATCGATGAAATAATTGAATTCGTTCTTTCTATCGGGACCCTAGAGCTTTCGAAAGCTTCTGGATCTACTTCAGCACAATGAAGGAAACTTCTATGAGACCATTTAAACTTAATTACATTTTTTTCTTGGGTATTGGGGTCATCTGGATCAGGTTAAGTGGAGTGGAGTGGAGACAGAACACAGCCTTCTGTCTCCGACGATTTGCTAGTAGCTGTAGTACATGTTGATAGTGGCGCAAAAGCCAAGATTTGTGTAAATTGTAGAGGAGAATCACTTACCTGACTGAAAATGCATCATTTCATTTGAAAAAGTGCTAGAACTGTCATTTCAATAAGTCTCACCATGCAGACTTGTTGAGTATACTCTACATAACAAGATTACTCACCATCGAATTTTGTTGAGTATACTTAACAATCAAGTTCACTGACTCCTCGTGTTCTTATCCAGGTCAAAAATAGATTTCTAATATTTTTAACGTATTGATCACACAATAAATAAATAGAAATAAGCAAAATATGTATCAAAACTAGACCAAAACCCAACAAAAATAAATATTTATCTTTATGGCTCACAGATGACGTTGTCTCGTTGCCTTTTCTGGTTCGCTACTGTCAAGTAAAATATTGACAGGCCGGTAGAAACTTTTTCCTACTATAATTAACTATCATTGAAGTATTCCAAGCCTATAAAATTTGAAGTCACGGAAGAAAATTTGACATCTAGATTTTTTCAAATGTTATGTTGAGTATACTTAACGTTACCAAATTAAGGGTTAACACGCTCGTTTAAAAACACCAGCTATATTTTACTGAAATTACGTATAACAGTTTCGCGTAACTACAGCGTAATTCATTTTTATTGGGTCACACTAAACCTGATTACACACGAGCTGATGTTATACCAATATAATAATAAAATTCATAGGGAAAAATGCGATTAATATACAGTCACCCTCACAAGTGGGAGTGCAAAAACAGCTCTTACTGCCACGGAATAAGAGCGCTGACAATGCAATTTTTTGACCGTGTATGTGTGGATGAGTAGGTATCCTAAATTCACGCCCTAGTGCACACTACCATGTGAACGCCGATTAATTAAAAATTCAATTTGAAAACGCCAGGATTGTGTCCAATATTGTAAAGGTAAAATTTTTTAGATCGGCGTCGTTGCTGGGCGTTTGCGTGTACAACCAGGAGCAAAGAAGATTTCAGTATTTTGAATATGAGTTCACGCTTCAATGACCTGAATGTGTCACCTGTCAACAGAATTATTGTTGTGAAAATTGGCACTTAAACAGTTTTAATAAGGGGAAGATTTATGTTTTATTGTATTTGTTCGTGTTTTTTCGAAAAAAAAAATAGTTTTACAAGTAAAAAAAAATACTTTATTTGTTAGTCATAACTAACGACAGTTATGATGAACTTGTATTTTTTTTATCAGGATACAAAAAAAATGCATGGAATCTGTAGATCATTGGCAGCCCATAAGGGTATTCACATGCAAAAAAGTTAAACTGAAGAATCCTTGTGCCTACAGCCGAAGGAACCATGTTGTAAACACATTTCACCGAAAATATTGTCAGAAAGAAAGTTGCAAGGTCGGTAACGCCCCAAGTAACAATAGGTTCTATAACCAAGGCGTTTTATCACCAAAGAGTGATATAGTAGGCCTTTAACAGTAACCATTGTGACTGCATGTACTATAAAGGTTTATAACAAAGCATTTTGGTTCTATAAGATTAAAGAGCATTTAAGTTCTATTATTTAGCTCTTAGAACGCTTAACCATTCAAAAGAATCTTTAAAGTGTTGCACTGTAATAGAAATAAGAAAAACGATTTTGGTACTATTTAGTACTATAGGCAACCTTACTGACACTTTTATGTATCTATATTGCTCTTATAATGCGTCAAAATAATTTTTACAGTACTAGGACTGTAGCAGTATCGAAAACACTATTACAGGATCAATTTGCACTATAAAAGTACCATACACAACCATTACGTATTACAGGATCAATTTGCACTATAAAAGTAACTTAGACAACCATTACGTAACCGTTTAGCTTCATAAAAGCTCCCTCAACATCGCTAAGGGGCTAGTTCTGTAAAAATCATGAAAACTCTTCTATAGTACTAAATTGTACCATAGCGACTCCTGGCGCAATTGGTAAATACTTAAGTTCAAATAGCTCTTAAAGTGAGTTGGTGTTACTGAAACGAGACTAAAGCGTGACATAAAAACACTAAAATTCATCATTAATGGACTAATTGGACCTTTAATGGCTTTTCAGTAACAAGTACATCACTAGTATTTCTTAAAGTCGATTGTGTTCTGGTTAAAGTTTTAAGTAAAGGTTTAATAATGGATTTAAGATCGCTGCGTCAGTATAAAGAGAGTGGTAGTTATAAAAAAAAGGTAAAGAATCGATATACACAAGCATTATCATCAATACAACAGGCTCATGCTCAAAATGTAAATACTGGTCAAGCGGGTCCAGAAAATATAGCACAAGGTTCTGCACAAAATATTTGTTTTAAATCACAACAGGGCTGTAGTATTAATGTTCCTTTTGCTCAAGGTAGTAATAAGGATGAAGAATACAGTGAGAGCACCTGTCTTCAAAGTTCCCAAACATCGGAATGTTCAATTATACAGTGACCTAAGAAGATGGTGCGTCACTTACAATATACCAACTACAATCCCAAATTATGCCCTAGTGTGTATTTAATGCAACCCATGCAAAGAAATTTATTTTGACTACACTGTTTTATATTTGGACAAGGACCCCTTATTGGAAAATATGGCCGCTATTTTCTTCCGCGATAGCACATTAGTAGCACAGCTGAAGCCAATGTGTACTATAGGATCCGTATTCGGGACTAGTCCTTATTTTATTAATTAAAATTTAATTAAAACACGAAAATAATGAGGGCGCATTGTCAAATTCGAAATCAGCATAATGATTTTAACGATACAATTATTTTCGCAAGTGCAAGTTATGGCAGTTATGGCAGAGTTGCATGTCTTTTTTATTACAATGATACGTTAGGCAACATGGCAAATGACGTGAATCTTAAAACTTATCTTGAGGATCACGACCGACACAACACGAACAAAAAATTATGAATAATATAAGTGTCAAGAAAGATCTCTCAAATCGTTTACAGTGCAAAATAGCACTTTAAACATGTTTTGGTTACTTTTATAGTGCAAATTCGTGACATTATTGCACTTGTGGCACTATTTTAGTAATAAAAAGCGTTTCACTACACTTTTACATCTCAACTATCGAGCTGGTTTATCACCGTGAGAGCCTTTATGTAATGTTTATAGAATAAATTAGTGATAAAACTCGGGCCTATTTGGGGTTTTGTAAACGTTTACAACACCATTATAGTACTAATTGTGGAGCTTTTTAGCACGCTCCAAAACGTTCTCAGGTCTTTTATAGTACCAATTTTTGTTACTTGGGGCGCAGGTGATTCTCCGGTGTTAAAGGCATCCAGCATAGGCTATGGTGACCGCTTTCCATCAGGCGAGGCTGTATGCTAGTTTGTCACCTTTATGGTTTAAATAAGGTCTGATAGACAGTCGTTCCACGTAAAAACACTGATTTTCAACTACACTGACATTGCAAGCCGACCCCAGCATTGTGGAAGTAGACAGATGATGATTCATAGTAAAACCAGGACCAAATTCGCTCTTCCGCACGTTCGATTAATCGAAAATGGAATGTTTGGAGCCGTGACGGGAGCGAATTGTTTCCAATATTGTACGGAGTGGTTTTTTTAATTGTTTCTATGTAGGGAGCAGGCGTCCGTAACGTTAACACTTCGATTTGATTGTCAAAATCGAATAGTTGATCGGATTTTTCTGTTATATGTTCGGATATTCGGTTTATCTGAAACGTGATGTAATTGAAATACATGTGCGTTGTATCACATCTCTATTTCACAAATACATAGTTAGGCAAAGGTAAGCCTATAACAAACTGACATAATTATGTGTTTCATAGAAAACCAAACTAGGACCCGACAACTTCTGCCCTACTCGGGAATGGAAAGCAAGACGTCATGCTCACCACAAAAAAGGGTAGGTACCTATTGTTTCCAATATTTACCATGCATTTGTATTTGGTATAAGTACAATAACTATCAGATTCAACGTTTCAATATTCGATCTGATAACCGTATAGCGAACTTATTTTTGTTCATATTGACATGACAACTAAAATCGTCAGTCATGTCGTAATATTTATTTATCAAGTGGAAGCGCTATATTATCTACTAGCTGAAGAGCATGTGTAAGGCAAAGAGCATGTGTAAGGCAAACACTTCACAAAATATTTATTTTATTGTGAGCACTTGAGCAATGCTCTGAAAAGGAAAACATCATGCGGAAACCAACACGTCCGGACCCAAAAATTCAAAGAGATAAGTGACATGACAAACATCCGCTACATCCTACTCCTTCAACGAAGTTGGTTTCTCAGCATTGGGAAGATTATACGTTATGCTGTATTCTCAAAAGTTTCGCAAACTTTCGATTGCAATGCGGGCCGCGAGTAAAGGGCAACTCGCTGTCCGACCATGGACCATGCCCGGGTCGACGGCGCGTTGTGTTCCACGCGCGCCCCAAAGAGCGTCAGCATAATGACGGGGCCCCCCTCTAGAGGGCTAAAGCCTGCAGACCTATCTCATTACCGTGACCCCTGAACATAAAGGGCTATTGAAGGACACCGTGGATTTTAGTCAGTACGAGTCTGACAGTCCCTCCCGCCCTGCCCGGGGTGGGAGGACTCATTTGATGACCTTCTGAAGGAAACTATACATCAACACCAGCTGATTCTAAGCCTACGCCCTTGAAAATCTACCACAATACACTTTGAGCCATAATAATCCACTCTTCGCTCCATTCACTAATCTAGCAACGCGTTATAACCTCACAAATGGTTAGGTAACCGATCTAATATTCAAATTCATCAGGGAGTGAGACGGGACCTCAATATCGCACCGCCACAGTACGAGGTTCCGTAAATCTGCATAGCACCCTTTGCTACCCAATTTGGCACATGCGGGTAGGGCTGTCAAAGTTAGTGAGGGGATTTGATTAAATATTTAACAGTTCTAGGATTTGGACGGGTATTGAGAGAAGTAAAGGAAAATGTACGTAAATGGTTTTGATTTTACTGTTCTTCCGTAGATTTGTCAGGTAGCGTAAAGGGATATTAACATTAATGCCAACAAAAAAAAAATCAAATTATGGTTGCCATTTTACTACCTACTACGCCTCAAGACTTTCATACACTGTAATGAACAACATACATTAACGTTGCTTTTGACAACCCTACAAAACAGCTACTCAGATAGTTCCCAATTCAAATTTCCGAACGATCGCCTTCGGGTACGCTCGGCGATTTCCGTCACACGTCGGCTGGAATAATGGCGCACGACGCATGTCACAGGAAATGGGGACGATGACGGAACCCGGAAACGCTCTGGACAAGAGCGACCTCGTATGAGGAGGCTCGGGAGACATCGGAAGGCGTCGGGCGATGTCGGCCCACTGCCGACACGTGATTGGCTCGCGTTAAGTGGATTTGTCAAACTTTTCGATGAACGGTATTTTTTGAAAAGTAAAAACTGCGCGGTGCATTTGAATGAAAACTAATATTCCAAAAGCCTGTAAAAGGTTTTCTAGTATTGAAAAATGGATGTGAAAACCGGATGCAAAATTGTTTTACGTACGTAAAGCGGGTGTGAATAAAACTTTCATCTAACGTGACGACGAAAAATTGCTGTCATGTTTCCATGAACGAATCTCAGGGACTCGTTTCATTCCGAATACTTGTTGTCATAGTTGTAACTTTAGAATTTTCCTACTTTCATTTTATTTTACCGAAACGTTGTTTTCAACTTATCTGCCTTACATTGAGATTAGATTCCAGTCAACCAGATACAGCTAGAGCTAAGCTAAGCTTTCTACTTTACAAAGAAGAACGGCAGTCCTAACCAAAATCTTTTAGCCGCATAAACCATCGATACCGCTTAAAAATACTGCCACCCCAGGGAAAAGCGCATCCCAGTAAGTAAGAAGAATCTTATCCGTCCTTATCCGAGGGATATCCAAGATAACAAATGGGAATCAGTTCCCTTTACCTCCTTCGTTCATTCTATTTTTAAAAGTAAAATGGATTTTTCATTAGCCACAGCTTTAGCTTGATTTAAGTTTTCGCTCAGATAACGAACAAAATAGTTGGAACTTGGGAAGTTCAGTTATTTAAGTCTTTAATAAAGTCTGAAGCGGTTTCTTTTTTGTTTGGCTATCAAAGCGGTTAATCTTTTTACTTTGTCAATATTACGTACACAGAGAGTGTATTTATAACATTTAAAGTATTTAAGTATAATGAAAATGTTACCGTGTTTGAAGATACTGATACACAGCGACAGCTTTTACATAATTCGTTTGAGTATATTTAAGTACACGCAGAGAAAAGTCTAGCCACCTGTACGAGAACTTCTGGTTGCAACCGTGACTGTGTATTACTAGAAATGTAAAGTCAACTAGTGAGTCTTGCTGTCACGGTTGCAACCAGAAGTTCTCGTATACATTTCTCTGCGTGTAGTTGTTCCTTTGTAATTTTGTTCCTGTTAAAAAGACAATGTTGACTACTGGTCGTTGGTTCTGAAATCTGTCAGTATTATCTGAATTCAAATATTAGATATCATGATAAAATCAGATCAAGGTACGAAATTATCGCGTTTGGATGGCATACGTGTAAAGCGACATTTAAAATGTTTCTTTGCTGAATTTTGCTAAAAGTATGTTATATACAAACTGCGATAAACTGTATATGCCCACAAATCAAATCCACCTTCAAAACATTCCACAACTATCACACATATCTTAACCTCAACCACATACCAAACATTCTTAACAAAACACATCATACACGTAAGTACAACTTTCCCACACAATTCCACGTCAAATAACTGCCAGCGCCGACTTCCCCTGTTCCCGTAAGTTCCCCTTGTACCCGCAAACCTCCCCTCCCGGCTATGTTAAATTCCCGGGGGATTATACACTAGGACCTCGCCGTGTTTGAACGAACAAGGGAGTTATTGAAAACGGCTATACATCTTCGCTTCGATTGGTTGCAATATAGTGATGAGTTTGGAGTAGTTTGGACCAGTGGGGGTATGTGTTAACGTACTGTTTGGTTTTGGATTATTGGTTTTCACACGAATTCTGTTTTCATGTCATGACAAGCTGTGTACTCCTACATATTTTCCTTCTCCTGGACACGTCGAGCTTTATTGTCTCAGCATTTTTTCTGGTGGCCGCCACAGTTAATTCTAGTTATTAATTTAAATTTTAGCTATTCAGTCCAAAAAAACAAACACAAAATACTGGTAATCCATTGGATCTGGGTAGATTGGAAGCTGACAACCAAAACATACTTAAAGATGATTTTTTGAGGAAAGAAAAATTAGATTGCAAGTGGGATTCGAACCCGCTTTTAAAGCGTAAACGAGGAATAGAGAATTTCAGCTTGCAGGTGTGGGTTGCAACAGCCTAGTTGATTAAGGCGTCTGGAGTACCTATCCAGAAGACGCGGGTTCGAATCCCACTTGCAATCTAATTTTTCTTTCCTCAAAAAATCATCTTTACGATGCGCGTCGCATGCGTTAATGCGTTTAAAAAATAATTAATAAAACATACTTGTAAAAGGCTTGGTAGATGTGCAAGGGGATAGATGTGAAAAAATTGTATTTCAAGGAAACAAGACAGTAAAGTTCGCTCAGATTTAGGCCACGTATCAAAAGAGAACAAGCGAAAATTCTCGACCGAATATTGTCACTCAACTTCGGTTTACTAACCTACATTTTATATCCAGCAGATAGAGAGCAGAGCTCTTTGGACGCTATGTCGATCAATCAAACTCATCTATATTGACTGGCTAGATTTGCTCGCTTCACCATCGCGGTGGTTGGAAATGATCGTAACCTGCTACCGTGATTAAAGATATCCTACCCTGGATGGATCAAAGGGACTGTCATACTCTTACAGACTAAAACTCCACCTTGTTCCTACAGTAGGTAGCCCTTTGCGTTATAGTGTGACGGAACAATCCTATGACCTAATGCAGGCATTTATATAAGGTGTTAAAAAGTAACATAAGTTAACGTTACTGACATTCAGTTCATACTACTGGGACGTAAGTCTCCTCACAGTGAAGAAGTGGGTCTAGTCAAATAGTTTGGATAAGATACAAAAATCCATATTTTTTTAGCTATTGGCCTCGTGTTTGCCCAATATCTAGATCTCTTATGACCAACCAATGATTATGCTACACAGTGAACACGTAAGCACGCTTGCCTAGAAGTAATTAGATCACTTTTGTCTTAAAAACCCAAGACACTACATTTTAACACTACCTTTAAAGCATGCATGTCTTGCATCGGAAAAAGATTTACTTAATAAAAAATCACGTAAACAAATTGATTGACAAAATTACAATTCGTTATAATCATGTATGCAAGGTTATTCAGGCTTAATGCTTGACAACACCAGTTAATTGGGTTAAGCCCGACACAACCAACCAGCAAATTAATAACAAGGAAAACACATACATAATATCACGCTTATTAACTTTAAGAGGATATGCAGGGACGCTGCTAGCAAAGACAATGTCGCAAAGGGATTATTTTCGGCAACCAATTGCTAGCTCATTCGTTGACCAAATCCTGCTTTTGAAGTGGAGTTCGTCATGAATCGGCATATCGGGATATTCCACTATGCCCCACTAACTTGTCTCACATGTGGGAAATAGATTATTTGGTCAAATGGAAATAGAAAAAAGACACATTATCATTCATTTTGTATATCACGTCATTTAAACTTCGCGTACATAAGCAAAAGTACTCTCAAAAAAGATGGACTATCTTTTAAAGGAATTTTGCTAATGTACACGCACAGTATATTTTATTTATGTTGTAAAATTGTTATTCACATAGCTGTAGAGGCCTATAGAAATCAAACCCATGGCAGTTTAAAAAATACAAACATCCCGCATAATTCAAAAAAGTTAACCCAGAAAAGCAGCTAATGATCATCGCTTAACAGTAACAAAGCAAAACAATCCAGAAATAAATCGTCCGGAAAAAAGCTCTAATAAAAACGCGGAAAAACCAATATCATACATTTACCGGCAAATCGTTTAATTCTAAACCAAAAGGATAGAAAAACCTCCACGTATAAAATAACTCTTTTTTGTATGACTCGACGGAGTTAACCCTAAACTACGCGCTTGATCCGGCAAATCGTCCGTGATAAAGCAATCGATGTGTCCAATGCATATATTATATCCTAGCTATACTCCATTCAAAATTTAAACTTTGTACCTAACGAGGAGGTAAACTGTGTGAACTGGACGAGAAACTGCGGTCAAAGTAAGTTATGTGTAGTCCCAGCTTTATATCTTGGCACTTTTCTTCAAAGAATATTTTACGGACTGGTTGAAATGCTATCGATAACTTTCCTTTTGATTGAATCCGGGCAACGGACCATCAAAAAGCCACAAAGAAGAAAGGTAGGTTACTAAAATAAAATTCCTCATTACCCCATTTTTGCTACCGTAACATCGTGTTGCCACTAATTAAGAATGATTTTTACAGGAACATCGGGTTTTAAAAATTCTTTTATTAATAAATTATGCTAGACCATTGTTCCTTTACTGTCCTTGAATAAAACCGCGTTTAGCATTTTATCTTGAACAATAAAAATATTTTTATGGCTTCCTGTGAAATAGTCCATCAACTCAAAGCAAAGGAATAAAATTATAAGTCTGAATAATGATACGGTTTTATTTCAGTCTAAGTGCGGGATTCTCGATATATTTTTTCTGTTTGGGAGCGAAGATTTAATGTGTCAAGGGTCGTATTAGAGTTGGGTCTGCAGAACCTAAGTGTATTGATAATAATCCGTGGAGGACTTCCAAAAATACATCCCGAAATCTTGATAAAATGAGATCCATAGTAGAAAATAAACACGAGTAGAAAATTCCCAAAAGGTGGACAAAAAAGGTTATAATAAAAGTCCAGCAACAAAAAACCGTAACATAACTGAGTCCATAATTCACAATTTCCAAATGAAGCCATAATTACTTCGGAATCCCTGGATCTTGAACAGTTTGGCACATAAAAGAAACTTTTAAGACTTACGGGGGATTCGAAAAATTCAGCCAAATATTCTCGCCATACTTCAAGATTCGGAAACTTGTGCTATCAGGGACGAGCGATCCAACTTTGTGGATGTTCGTTGATGCCCCGTACTACTGGCGATAAAAATATGAGTTAAAAGAATCTACTAGTATGAACAGATTGTTATGCGACCAGAATTAATATAAATATAAAGAAGCATGCATGTAAGAGACTTGTTCGTCAACTGGCCAGTGTCAAACACGTGCGTACTCGTGAGTATGCTTATTAGAGATACACTTGGCTATATGTGGCAATCGTAAGTGGAGCAGGAACCTCACTGAATGGTTGGTAAGAGACTTTAAAATAAGTGTTGGTAAGTGGATGATATTTAGAAGATACTCGAGACCTGGCAGTGACGGAGTGAAGTAACGCTTCTAACAATAAAGTAAGAAAGAATTTAGTCGGTGATGGAAAAGAATTAAACAGCATTTGGAAAAGAAAGGATACTGACGGTGTGCGAGAATCAAAACAAGTAAGACCAACCACATCCATATCAAACAGAAAAAGTTCATTTTCTTTTCACGAAGCCTTAAAACCATTACTGCCTGAACTCTAAATGAAATGAGACAAAGGCAATAGGGGCGATGCGCTTTATCTCATTTCGTTAGACAGTGATATAAGTCCACCTGCATCGAGTCAACAGATTCAAAATAAAAAGTGACGTAGCCTCCTTTGCCGTTATTCTTTTTCATGTTAAATGGTGGAAGAAGTTCCTTTCCATTACTGCATTTAAAAATATACGTTGTCAAAAGAATTTCAGAAATAAATACATGCCATTACTACGCACTCCACCTTAGTAGGCCACCAAATAAAATGTTCCACCCCCTGGGAAATCAGACTGAAGATACAGTGCCTAAAATACACGAACCATATTCATATGTATCCCAGCGAATATTTTAAACCCTCAATATTTATTATGGAGCCGCTTATTCGTCGTAAAACTCCTCGTCATAAACTTGTGGAAGTAGCTGCGTTTTATGCATTAAACATAAGACTTTAATTTAATATGGATAGAATTTTCTTTCCATTGTAAAAAAACAAAAATTTATAGCTATATTATCATCATTCATTATCATTATTCTGTCCTTATCCCGTCACTTGAGCAACCCGCACTGGGCCCGCGTGGTGGATTATGGCCCACTCCCTCTCACAGAGAGGAGGCCTGTGTCCCAGCAGTGGGAACAATATAGGCTGATGATGATGATTCTGTCCTTATCCCGTCATTTGAGGTCGATGCGCCTGAGTGGAGGATAAACTAGACAAAACTAATGACCAGTGGCTCACATAAGCCCTAGCTTAGACAAATTGGGAGTCATAGGGAAGGGAGGAAGGATTGGAAGTTATAGGGACCTTAGCCCAGCAGTGGGATTACACAGGCTGATAGTAAGAGAAGAACAAATAACTCTATAGTAATGATAATACCCATCGTATTCGGAATAGAACTCAGATCAAATAAATGTTCGAGGATCTCCATTGTTGGGCGATCGACTTCAGCGCAGCTTTTCGTGGGTTCGATCCGCGCACGGAACAAAATATTTATATGACCTACAAGTAGCTGTTCCGGGTCTGGGTGTTTGTGTATGTTTGTAAACGCACCCACTATACTAGAATAGGGCAATGGTTTAAAAAAGAAAGAAAAATCTTGGTTACTTAAGCCACATGCGAGCACACGAACGACAACTACAACGGAACTGAAGCCATCACCTAGTCCTAGACCATTCAGTCGTATCACATCATCATTATCAGAACCCAGATTTGCCATTTCAACAGCACACTTATACTTAATGGGCGTTTTTCCATTAGACGGCACAGCACCGGCACCGGCTACGGCGACGGCGCCGTGCCGGTGCCGGGGAAGGAAAAATGTATGAAAACGTATGGCTCGCTTTTACACTTACCGGCGCCGGCGCCGGCCCGGCGTTCATACATTTTTCTTTACCCGCACCGGCACTACGCCGGCGCCGGCGCCGGTGCCATGCCGTCTAATGAAAAGACGCTCAATTTGATTTTAACAGGTACATTTCCCTTTAACATCTTAAATGTTTTAAAAAAGTAAGCAAATTAAATAACATCAATTTTGTAGTTCACATTAATTCAAGTTTATCGGTGTATTTATATTCGTCGAACATTCCTCAAAGGCTTTATTCAATTTTACGTTTGGCTATATTGGTTTTCAATTTTGAAAATAAATAAAAGCTGCTCGGTTTTCAATATTCTCTGAACTTCAATGAAATAACACAATTTCATTATTTTCAGAATGTAGCTCTGAAATCATGTATTCTAAAAGGATTTACAGTGTCTAATAGAAGCCTTAAAAATTCTTCATGACTTTTTCATAGAATTCTTCAATTTTATAGACCATAGTAATCTAATATTAGGATTTGAAAATTTGAACCAATTTACGAAACTGGCTTACATAAAATCGACACCTGGATACGTGAGAGACATTTAAATCACTCCAATTTAACGCAAAACGAATCATATTTACCCAATCATGTTTAAATAACCGTGTTACTAAAATTAGAAAAAGAAAAATGATTAAAAAGTCCCATAATCTTCTGGTTTATGTGTTTATGATTAAAATTTGGATTTGATTTGTGCAGGTTTTTTTAAAAACCCCTTAAGTTTAGGCTACCTACAGAATGCCATTACTGTAAGACTATTAAGTCACTAATATTTTATAACAATAATTGACATTTAAGTTGACCGTCAAAATGTAGTATTTTCTTAAAATTTCTCACAAATTCCTCGCCTTCGAGAACACACCAAAATTCCAACACATAGTAAAAAAACCCAATTAGAGTTTTTTGAAAAATTGGGACAACTTCTCAAGTAATTCGTAGCAGTTATAAAGGCAAATAAAATTTATCAAGTCGTAACTGTCAGAATTAGCTTGTTCTACACGATGTTGCCAACTTCATTGAATCCCGTCTTTTTGGGAGACAAGTCTACGCCCACGACTTACTTAATATTTATGATAATTATGAGCATGTTATTAACGTTAATTAGGAAAGGAAAGTTGAACATTTATACGTAGGTTTAGGTTGTATGTTCTGTGAGTTTGTTATGTAATGTCTAATTTTAGAAGCTTATAATTTATGACTGACTTATCTTCTTTGGTGTGTAACTTTGAATTTGTTTTCTTTGATTTGACACGAATAATATACCTCTTTTCAGTCTGGAAAAACTAAATACATGATGATGGTACTAAGTTTCAGTTCTTCAACTCTATTCTCGTATGCTAATTATAGTTACACTTTCAGCGGAGACTTTACAGAGAGGTTGCGAAATCGCGCGAGAGGCGTATGGCGGCGTGGCGTTTTGTGGCGGCATTTGTGGCCCGTGTGCAGCCCTAAGGGCGAAGCCACAACTCTGCGTTGCGGCATCGTATCGCAAAAATGACGACGCACGGTAATACAATTTCTTTTTGTGGCAGTGGAGATTTTTACGTTGCGAAGCCGCAACGCTTTGTTGTGGCCTCGCCCTAAGATAGATAGAATTGATCATGCTACGCATGCAGCAGTACTATTCTCCATAAACACAGCGTTTTACGCCTCGTTGAAGACCATATCGTAGAGTCCAACGGGTCTAAAACGACCACTTTAACAAAGTTTCCAAAGAAATTGCCAAAATATTCGTAAATGGAATTTTCTGTTTTATTTCTCAAGCAACAGAGTAGTTTATTGGTGAAGAGCAATTTGCAAATTGTAAAAAATTAGCAATGAGATTTCTTAAAGAGAATAGCATAGCTGGTACAAATATAATTGACAACACACTTTAGACTCTAATTACTCTTACAAAACTCCCCCCTACATAAAACCCTTAAACAAATCCAGTAGAGTGCAGGCAATGGCTGCCATGTGCATGCAGAAATTAATTGCTGCACTTGAAAACAATTGAAAGTGAAGATTCCAGGAGTTCTTATGAAGATTACTTCCTAACGGGAACTAGAGGCGGGAAACGAGGCGTGTGGTGGAGAGGTTTGCTATTACGGTTTTTAATGGGATTTATAAGTCGTTTACACAAATAGAGGTGTAGTGTTTGTTTGGTATTGATTAAATTGGTTTGAAAAAAACCATTAATATTTTATTAGTAAAGCCGGTTCTACTTGTTGTCAACTTTGGTTGTTCTTGTAGCTGTAACTTCTTTTGTGAAGTATTAAAATTACTTTTGCTACCAGTTACGTTTCAGTTTATCCCACAATGGGGATACCATATTTACGGATAGAAAAAGAGGCGGTGGTGATCGATAACGCACATACATTTTGAAAATCACCTTGTGCAGTGGAATGCAGGTGAAAGTCGTTAGAGAGAGAAACTCTAACGACTTTCACCTGCGTTCCACTGCACGTATCGCGATGAAACATACATTCAACAGATCTGCATTGTATCATCGCAAAATGAAGGCAAATCTCTTAAAATATGCGAACCATTATGGATTTAAAATAATATCGGAAATTCATACTCAGAATAGCTAAAGACATTAACTTCGGTAGCTTTCTTGAACTCTCAATTAGTAAAAGTAATTCGACAATAAATAAATCAGACGTACTTTTTATAGAGCTGAAACATGAAAATAAACAACAACTAAAGTGATATAAAGCTGAAATACTGTTATTTCAATGTCGTGCAACATAAAAAAGCTTTTAGATCTAGTTTTTAATGGCCTTTTTACTGAATTGAATTATAGGCCTTTGTCTTTAGTTGTCTCTATTACATAAACAGAAGGCTAAAGTTTATCATTAATATGATAAAAGCATCATAGATGTTAAATAAAACTTTGGATATAACAAAGTAAAACTCTTTTATTCTCTAAAAAAAAAAGTGCGCTACATTTTAAAGAAACAAAACGTTATCAAAATGATTCCAGGTGTACTGAAATTTTGGAGAATAATGCATCTGGGTCGCAATCTTGATCTCATCTATGTCTCAAATCAATTAGTAACCGCAATCCGAATCTTAAAGATGTCAAAGAAAAAGGATCAGGATTTTCATTTTTTATAGCCGTATGACAGACAATCCTGGCCGAGTACATACACCGTATGTTACTTAGTATTAACATAGTCTCACCCTTCACTATTTATATTATTCTATACGAAAACTCTAGTATCCAAATATAAACCACAGTCTAAAATAATACAGGCCAATTATAAAGTTAATTGTAGCAGCACAACCACGGGCACTGAACAATGTTGCCAGTATTGCCAGTACTTGCAGTGTTGCCACAAGTAAATAATAAACTGAGAGCACTTTGTTGCCGGTCGTAGTTGGCGATGTCATTTCCGCCCTTTAGGGTTGCCAACTTAGTAGTAAGTTGGTTAATTATAAATAGAATGAATTTGAAGAAAACGGTGGTAAGTGTGTAAATTGCTTATGTTGGGTTTATTGCATGTCCGTTTAGCTATGCATCTGATTTTGTGGCAATCCACGTCGAAACGAAAGCAAGCATTGGGGCTGGTGAACCAGATTTAACCTTATTTTAATTACTTAGTATTCACTTTTCTTTAACAACATGACGCTACTACGGTATAAAGGTAATAATATAATTTGTATGATCTACAAGTTCTTATTCCGGATCTCGCCGTTCGTGTACGTGAGTTTAAATGTTTGTTAAGGCACCCACAAAACATGAGAAAGTCGTAGTGTGGGGCAAAGATTTCAAAATATAGGCTAACAAAAAACAAGAGGGAGTATAATATTCTCCAAAACTGACAATCAAGAAACTATTTCTAAATTAATATTCCTACAGATGTTTGACGTCAATCATAATGTCCATCTACTTCCTCACAAGGTGAACTTACCCTCATCATCTCAAAGACGAAGGTCATAACCTTTTCACCTAACATCAAGTACAAGCACTACACGTCATAGTGTTGTGTTCTACAAAATGTCCACCGATACGTAATAGAGGCAAAACACTTTGTATCCAACTGCTTACGACATCATTTCCGCTCTTATATTAGGGCTGCCACAGCACTTCGTTTTAAAAACAGTATTTTTTATTGTTTTTAAACGTGTCGTTATAATAACATTCATCATCATCAGCCTATAATGTTCCCACTGCTGGGACACAGGCGTCCTCTCTGTGAGAGGGATTGGGCTATAATCCACCACGCGGGCCCAGTGCGGGTTGGTAGATGTCACATGTCTTCGAATTTTTGGTTCTAGGACATGCCGGTTTCCTCACGATGTTTTTCTTCACCGTTTTGAGAGCAGTGGTGATGAAATAAATTACACAAAGTAATGCGCCTGGCGGGGTTCGAACCCACGACCTACAACTCGTAAGTCGGGACCGATACCACTGGGCCACCACTGCTCTTACAGTAATAACATTACAGTGTTTTAATGTTACGTTTAAAACGACTTTGTGTAGCGTTGTTGCATTTAATTTTTCAGTAATTAGATAATTATTCTTTAGAAGTACCGCTATTAAGTATTTTACGCAGGTAGTTTGAGTAAAACTAGCTGCTTTAAAGTAGCATAAACAGCTGTTTCTCACTTCTGGAATACACGTGCAGATTAGCACGGCACTGGACTGACTTGTCTCCTAATTTTTGGTTCTAAGACGTGCCAGTTTTCTTTTAAGTTTTGTCAACAATTTCAAATTATTAACCCAAACTCAATTTTCCTAAACTACGAGAAATAAACTCACAAGATACGGCAGTAACCATAACACCACTATTCCTAATTTCTGAACATACTTTTTTGTAATAAATCAGTCCTAATCGATATCCACTACCCCTATCAACTGCCAATAACTAAACCAGAACAACCCCAGCTTACTTATAATGAATCGACCGATATGTTCCGAAGTTTGACAGCCCTGCGCGGATTGTGCCAACTTCAGAACTACGAGTAGTTCCCTACACGTGTCGGTTGCAAAAACTTTGGCAGCCGCTGCCCTTTGATATGTGAGTATAAAGCCTGGGATACACTAGGGAACATTTTGTCCCGAAACACGACGCGCAACACTCAATATACGTGACGCTGAAACGTTGCATAGTGTGCCGCAACATGACCCGAAACATGTTACGTGATGCGGGGCATGTTGCTTGCTCCCGCCTCGAGAGCGAGCGCACGTGTCCCGCGTCAGTGTCGCGCCATTTGTCACCAAGTGTAGTCGCGTACGCAACGTTCCTCTTAACATGGCTTTAGTGTTACCACCTTCTCTTTCTTCTACGTTTCAACACACTCGATATAATTACCTACTATGTACGCAGCACTAATAGCCACAACCTCCTCGGGCGACATTTCTATAAACACTGAGAAGTGTGGTCGACAAAATGTTCCGTGACATGTATGTCGGCACATTCCACGTAGTTGTTGAGGAACATGTTCCGCAACATGTTGCTCCATTTGTCCCCTAGTGTATCCGTGGCTTTATGGTTACATTCATTATTCGATACCGCGTTACTACATCTACGAGTATTGTAGCCGTAAGTTTTGTTTTTTGTGGTGAGAACTAAAAGTGATGACAAAAAGATATTTGGGTTGTAGGTAAAAAAAGACTTCAATTTTTTTAAAGTAAAAGTGTGTTTTTGATCTGATTAAAGATACATGAAACAGTTCAATCGACAAAGTGAAATTATGACCAACCATAAGCTTATTTTCCTACAGACATTCAAATACAATTAGGTCCACATTCGCGTAAACATACATTATCCATGGTAACGACTTTGATCTTTGTCAATTTGATGGATTCAGAAGATTTATTGTCAAAAAAAAAAATTATGATTCCACTTTGTCGATTGTACAACATGGTTTTCTCTTAAGTAGTGATAAGTCTTAAATCCACCGTTTGTATCATGACATAATTTAGGCACACCACTGAAAACAAAACTTTTGATTGTGGAAAGCAAAATTCGATTGCAAGTAGGATTTGATCCAACACTTTAAGCATTTTTTGGCCATTCCCTAGACTCCTAGAGTAATTATTATGACGTGTTTGCTTTTGGGTTATAGGGATCTCTGTGTCAGCGCGAGTTTGTAGGTGGCAAACTTTAAGTTTTCCTTCACCGTTTTGAGAGCTGGGCCCCAATTCTGCTAATATAGTAATGACACAATTGAATATCAATTGATCTCAGTAGCAGTTTTAACTACATTTGGTATTTTGCTACTAATTTAAGACCAATGGTTTTCCAGTGACATTTCATTGAAGTGCTATCAGAATATTTGCTAGTCTGCTCTTCAATCGTGTTACAATTGTAAATCGATTGTGGACTTTATCGGTATTCTACTCTCTAATGGCAATACTTATAACTGTTCAACTGAGAGTCAATTACAATTACACTACGATTCCATTACGACTCTATTGAGCTTATACAAGTTTTTGCAGAATACCAAATTTGTTCTAATCGTAATGGAGTCGTAATTGAGTCTCAATTGAATATCAGTAGCATGTGAGTTAAATAAAATTAGCAGACTTGAGGCCCAGTGGTGATGAAATAAATTACACACAGTAATGCGCTTGGCGGGGTTCGAACCCACGACCTACAACTCGTCGTCGTGACCGATACAATTGGGTCACCACTGCTCCTCAACTTCAAAACGGTGAAGGAAAACATCGTGACGAAACCGGCATGTCTAAGAACCAAAAATTCGAAGACATGTGACATCCACCAATCCGCACTGGGCCCGCGTGGTGGATTATGGCCCTCACCCTCATACAGAGAGGAGGCCTGTATCCTAGCAGTGGGAACATTATAAGCTGATGATGATGATATTAATTAAAGAAGAAATTTAAAAAATTAAGTTGGATTAAACACATTTTACTTATATGCTAATTTCAGAACAGTTTCTTCACGATGTTTTCAAAATATCACACCCCATCTTATTAAGTTTGCACTGATAGCACTGGATCACCCCTAATAAATTACACATCACCTACTCATTACAAAATTCGAAACACATAGTCACCACCCCTACACGTACTATTCCAACTTTAGTTCGCAACGAAACTACTTGTAACACGTGTCGAAGGCAAAAAGTTTGACAAGCGCTGCCCTTTACGCTTTGCGCGAGAAAAGGTAATGTATGATGTTAATAATTTATAGCTCCATTATAGTTTGAATATACGGTTTGTAAGAGGATTAAAAAAAGGTTATTGTCGTTTTACAGATGGTGTCGTGGTTATGTAATAACCATTTTATCTGTTTGTGAAAGTTAGTCTATCAATGGGCAAAACAGCTCATCTCTCTACCGAGCTTTATTTTCTAGCACATAAATAGTTTACCAAAGAGGTATTTTGAGCCCAGTAACCGGTTTATGAGGATGAGGGTTGGTTAACCAGACTGTTAAGGGACTGTCAAAATCTTACTGACTTAAAATCCACCTGTTTTATTTGTTTAAAAGTTCATGCAACAAATTAAAATTATTTATAATATTATATTTATTCACACAAAAATGTTACAAAAAGGTTGGGACACTAAAGGTAATAGGCGAAATACCTGTTCCTTCCGTTGTCCTTTGCGTTCCTGCGCCCCAGTGTCCTTTTAAGACAGTCCTACGATTCTGGCAGAAATTTTGACCGCTTCAGTGTGTGACATATCCTTGAGGCAATTTGATACTTCTTGTTAGGAAAAAAAAAACGAATCGAATCGAAAAATCCTTGACATTTCTCAAAAAGGACTGCTATAAAAAGCAAATAAGAACCTACGTACCAATGTAAAAACCGGCCAAGTGCGTGTCGGGCCACGCACAGTGTAGGGTTCCGTAGTTGCCAATCAAAATACTTATGCGAACTAACTAAACTGATTCGCTGAATTTAATTTTAAAAAGAAGAATTTTCAAAATCGGTCCAGGAGTCTTTGAGCAATCGGGGAAAATTCGAAAGATTGCGAAGAATTTAGAACCTCCTCCTTTTTTTGAAGTTAGTTAAAAATAGTTGACGATAAAAACCTACCTATCCCCAAAAAACATACCGTAAAAACATACCTATTAAAGCTGTAAAAATAAAGTTGACAAACTTACATTTGCAGTCAAAGAACATGTTCTCCGATACATTTTTTTTAAGAAAATTTGTTATCCAAGTACATTTTATAAGTTGGTCGACTATTACTCGTGAAGTTGTAAAGCCTACTTAGTCATGATAATTTTCTTTTAAACTTCGTTATATATACTACTATTGTGAATTTTATCACACCCCCAAACATAACCGTTTAGCTGGTAGAGGGGGGGGACACTCGAGTCGAGAAAAATTTAGCACTTTAAAACTTAATATTTCACAAACGAATTTTTTTATCAAAAAATTGTTAATGGAAACTATCAATATTTTTTAAAGACCTATTTAATGATACCCCACACTAAGGGGTACGCGAGAAAAAAAAAAACATCCCCACTTTACGTGTACAGGAGGTACCCTAAAAAAAAATATTTTACGAGATTTTATTTTACTACTTTTTCGGCACAATAAATCTGTATATTTACACCAAATTACAGCTCTCTAGTACTGTGCGTTTCTGAGCTAAACTGCGGACAGACGGACGGACGGACGGACGGACGGACATGGCGAAACTATAAGGGTTCCTTGTTGACTACGGAACCCTAAAAATAAACATTCCTACTAATATTAAAAAAGTCTTTTTCAACAGGCTTTCTCGGAGTTATCGGAACATTTTACGTTACACGGTTTACTTTAATCATATTTCTGATGACCGCGCAGAAACAGAAACGCAATTTATATTTCCGTGTCACTAAACTTGCCATTTCTTCTTGTTCGTCCTGGCGATTACAAAGCCTATTTCTAAGGAAAAGTTGCGAGTTAGCTAAATGTAATGCCTTCGGCTTTTTCCACAGGATAACGAACTCTTGGTTGAAAAGATAAAGATACAGAAACTAAAGGTAGACTGTTTTTTTTTAAACTTTTTTATCGCGCTGTAACTGACTTGTGCCAAAAGACATGACGTGACATTTACCAACTTGTACTGGGTCCACGTGGAATACAGCCCACACCCTGAGACCTGTGTCCCAGTGGTGGGAAAATCATAGACTGATTATGGTATTTTAAAAATCTGTACAAAGATAACATTTACTCCCGAGTTTTCAAAAGACCTTCACAAATAAGGTCCATATCCTTGAAGGGTGGGCCCTCTATTCGTTTCGATGGCTTTCTATTCATTACTAACAACACGGCCAAAGGAGCTAAGATAATAAGTACTATTAGTTTTTATTTATATCGGCGTATTCAATGAATACATTCCAATGTATTAATTTCGTTGTCATCAAGGGTGAACTGAAGGTCCACTAAACTTCACTAATTTATAGCCTCTAGAACTTCTAAAATACTGAACTGAAAGACCTAATTATTATTCTTCAAGACAATATTCTAGGAAGTGGATTGTTCAAACTATTGAAGAAACTAATTATCTGAAGGAGAAAGATCTAATTAATTACTTTAATGATTTACTTCGAACATTGACGTCCAAGAACCAACATTATTTTAAAGACTATCTTCAGCATAGTAAAGACAATTTAGTGTCAATTTAGTACTGTATTACAGGAAAGATATTTGGTAAATTAGACCTTATTGTTAATTCACTAAGGATTCAACAAAATATATAGAAACTCAGACACACGTAAACTCAATATATGAACAGTGAAATATGAACACTGTTCTTAGACAGTTAAGTACAAATATACTAAAAACAAAACTGACAGGAACTACCAAATCAAACCTAACATTCTAGCTGGAACTTTGAGCTAAAAAGCTAAATTTTCGGATGCTCGCGTGCCAACACAGCATTTAGTCCTCGTTCGTTCACTCGCTCACTGGCAAGAGCTGACATTTCAACAAATGGAACATTAGCTAAGGTTCAAACAGAGGTTAGTTTAAGGTCATAGAGCATGGAAACGGACGCAAAAGACGGCCAGTACTAGAAAAAAATTGTGGAGTCGAAAGTGACTTGAACACACAACTTCTGTGACTAACCGTCGATCCAAACCGTTGTTTTAAAAAGACAAGAAATAAGGATAAGACACATGCGGAATAAACTACGGGAATAACGTAGGACTGGGCGATGTCGTCGAAGCTGTGGTCCCGAATTTCACTAGAATAATATAATAATAATAATAATATTCCACAACTATCACACAACGCCATCTAGTCCCAAGCTAAGCAGAGCTTGTGTTATGGGTACTAGACAACTGATAAACATACTTATATATTTCTAAATACATACATATTATAGATAAATTACACCCAGACACAGAACAAATGATCGTGCTCATCACACAAACATTTGTCCTGGGTGGGAATCGAACCCACGACCTCCGGCATAGCAGTCAGGGTCACTAACCACTAGACCAACAGGCTTGTCAAAGAATGGAACTCTGAGACAACTAGGCGGAATTACCTAAGAAGATAGTGGGACGCTTTGAATGGCTTCCTCGAGAATTGGCCATCATGGCAACTTCATGAAATGAAATGAAATGAAATGAAATGATGAAATGATGAAATGATGTTTATGAAATGAAATGAAATGAAATGAAATGAAATGATGTTTATTTATGCAAGTAGGTTATTTCAACACTTTTACACGTCTTTTCATAAAACTAGGAGGGGCCGGTGTTTCGTACCTGACTACTCTGAGAAGAAACATCCGAAACAAACTCAGAGGTCACAGTCTCTTTTAAAGTCCAGACATATAAATGTAGAACACTTTATACGAGGACCATGCAGGCAATGTCTGAAATGGTCTTTTGAAGAAAGAACCACACAAATTTGAGTGGACCTGTCCAGTCAGTGCAAGCATTTGTCAGTTATCGTGGAGCTCAACTTATAACACAAGGAGCTCAGCGACACGACGAACAATACCAAAGAAAGGACTTGTTTAGGCCGCTTAAGTTACTCAAACTGTCAGACAATCATAATGAATAAATAAATAAAAAAACGACAGCTTGGCCCACATAGGTTCTCGCATTCACAATACTAAATAAAATAAATAATTAAAATGTCATCATCATGCTCTATGGTTTAACTCCCACAGTTGAAACCAAAGACGTGTTTTATTAAACGTGGTTTAAGACGCGAGTGAATATCAACACGCGATTGTTAAGTTAGTAAGATTATGTAGTGCTGTAATGTGCTGCTAATGTTCATGGTTTTTGAAGTGAGAATTATTTTTAAAGAGAAATAGTATATTAGAACCACTATTTAAATATTTCAGATCAACATGAAACTCTGATCCAATAGCTACAAGTACCTACGTTCAATCTATAAAAATGCTTCTAAATTATGGGACTGTCAGACTTGTACTGACTAAAATCCACGGTGTCCTTCAATAGCCGCTTCCTACTCCGTCTCGCCCCGCAGCATGGCCGCAACCAATGCCGGGCGCGAGAGGTCTCCGCCTATCGCCGCCGTGAGGACACGTCGGTGCTCTGCCCAAGCGGGGCAGTCTTGCACCGTATGCTCTACTGTGTCCTCCGGGCGATCTACGCAGTGGTGACACCCGGGCGTTTCTTCCCTCCCTATCCGACACAGGTACCTCCCGAAACTTCCGTGTCCGATGAGGACCTGCGTCATCCGATAGGTACTTCAACCTTCAACATCTTGACGAAATATTTAAGCCTGTGAAAGTTCAATGTAAATCATAGTTGAGGCCACTAACCCCACATTTTTACAGGACGTTTAGTCATTCTTCAAAACCCTAGCATAAATTCTACGTATTGGGCTACGTACTTAAGTATTACGTCGTAAATTGGAAAAATGACAAAACGTGAAAACTGGTGACTAGGCCTTTATTCCTGCAACTATGCAATTGCCCTCTGCGTCCCGCGGCTCGAGACGACCTAAGAACATTTTTGAAATACAATTTCTAACCCGATCTATCGCTGGTAAGAAAGAAATAATGACTTCTTGACTAACCTCTTTCACAGAAGGCCCCCTCGTAGTCTCCATCCCGACACTCGCAGATAGGTCCGTCGTCGGTGCTGATGCAGACGCCGCCATGTTGGCAGGGGTCGCGCCGTTCACATGCGTCGCCACTTGCATTGCTGATACGGGAGGTCTGAAACAAGGAGATAATGCGGTAAAACCATGACGCTTGCAAGTAGCCCGAAGAGTAAGACAAAAAAGTTCAAGAATTAAAAATAAATTCTAGGTTTGTGTTTTTAATAATTTAGGAAAACGTGATCTATTCCGTCTTTTTTTTATTATTCAACTAGCTTCCGCCCGCGGCTTCGCCCGCGTGGTGTTTTGATAAAAAGTAGCTTATGTTGTTTTTCAGATTTCAGACTATCCATATCCAATTTTATAACAAACGGCTCAGCAAATAGCCGTGAAACAAACATTTACACAGTTATAGTAAATTAATTTGAATATTAGGGATTATATTAATGGAACGGTATAGATTTGGGTATGGCATTTGGTTAAAAGAGAGTAGGTATGTTTAAAAAAAATATAAAATATCTGTTTACAGTAGGTTTATGGTACCTATGTATTCCATTAAGTGGCAGAAAGTACCCAGGAAAATTTATTGGTTGTTATGTTCAAGAGACACTTCCAGGGGCCAGCATCACGTTGTGTACAAAAATATTTTAAAATTACCTAATTTAAAACATTTTTGTACACAACGTTTGCTGTTTTGTTATTATTTGTTAAAATGTGGAGATTGTTTGGACTCGACACTCGCGAGCAGGCCACGTACAGTTGGCCATGCGAAAAACAGTTTTTCTCTAAATGGACACCTGCTACTTTAAGTGTTTGCCCTTGCGCTTTGTTAATGGTCATTGCGAAGGCTGATTTGAGGGGAAACTGGATTATTTTAAACTGAAAAGGTAAATCTGTAGGGATCATGGGTAGGTATACGGGGAATTAAAACTTCTTCATCTTTAGCTATTCCTGTCATTATAACTGCTCTAATAATATTGCGTCCTAGCTGCGTAATTTGCAATCGGGTCCCGTTGCATAGTCTCGGGCGCTTCGAGATTTCTCATTAACAAAACTGGAACCCCAACTTTCAGTCTCAGCTTATGAGACGGCACTCCTGACAGCTCTAAAGAGTTTAGAAACGCTGTAGGATAAGATTTCACCTGTTCACTGTCCATGACAATATCTACTGACAAATATTCGACAACATCGCCTTGCACATGTGACATCATTCGTTCATTGATCTGTCCCACGATTTCATTGGTCGGTGCCAATATTGCCATGATGTTCCTAGGTTCAGTGGTTAAAATTTTGTATACAAAAAGTTTGGCTTCGTAGTTCCCGTTCCGAATCCGTTCCGTTCCGTTCGAATTTCGGGAATTCCGTTTGTAGAATTTCACCCCCACGGTGGTAAAAATTTCAAAATGCTAGAACAAACGATTTTAAATTTCAAAAACGCTAGAACAAATTGTTATTTATTTCTTATCAAGTTCCTAAATATAAAGTTTCATGGTTTTATCCCCAGAAATGACAAAATCCCATACAAACTTTCAACCCTTATTTCACCCCCTCACTGGTCGAAATTTCAAAAACGCTAGAACAAATGTTTAAATGTATCTTATCAAGTGCTTAAATATAAAGTTTCATGGTTTTATCTTTTAAAATTAAGAAATCCCATACAAACTTTCAACCCTTATTTCACCCCCTCACTGGTCGAAATTTCATAAACGCTAGAACAAATTGTTATTTATTTCTTATCATGTTCCTAAATATAAAGTTTCATGGTTTTATCCCCAGAAATGACAAAATCCCTTACAAACTTTCAACCCTTATTTCACCCCCTCACAGGTCGAAATTTCAAAAACGCTAGAACAAATGTTTAAATATATCTTATCAAGTGCTTAAATATAAAGTTTCATGGTTTTATCTTTTAAAATTAAGAAATCCCATACAAACTTTCAACCCCTATTTCAACCTCTTCATCCCCTTTTTCGCAATAAAAGGTAACCTATGTTCTTTCTCAGGGTCTAAAGATTGTCTGTGCCAAATTTCATCAAAATCGGTTGAGAGGTTTAAGCGGGAAAGCGTAACAGACAGACAGACAGACAGAGTTACTTTCGCATTTATAATATTAGTTTGGAAGAAATCCCATACAAACTTTCAACCCTTATTTCACCCCCTCACTGGTCGAAATTTCAAAAACGCTAGAACAAATTGTTGTTTATTTCTTATCATGTTCCTAAATATAAAGTTTCATGGTTTTATCCCCAGAAATGACAAAATCCAATACAAACTTTCAACCCTTATTTCACCCCCTCACAGGTCGAAATTTCAAAAACGCTAGAACAAATGTTTAAATATATCTTATCAAGTGCTTAAATATAAAGTATCATGGTTTTATCTTTTAAAATTAAGAAATCCCATACAAACTTTCAACCCCTATTTCAACCTCTTCATCCCCTTTTTCGCAATAAAATGTAGCCTATGTTCTTTCTCAGGGTCTAAAGATTGTCTGTGCCAAATTTCATCAAAATCGGTTGAGAGGTTTAAGCGGGAAAGCGTAACAGACAGACAGACAGACAGACAGACAGACAGACAGACAGAGTTACTTTCGCATTTATAATATTATATATAGTTTGGATTGGATAATAGTAGTTTTATTTTTATGTAATAGAAAGGATAACATACGATGTCCAATTACATGCTCGCCAAGACCGCCAAGTGGGTGAGTGAATAGCCAAGCGAAAAACACCGACACTTGAAGAAAACTCATCGATCCTTTAAACACTCGCACGCACCCAGACTTGAAGAGTATCGACAAGAAAGTACTGCACTAATTTCATGTCAATTCCTAGAAAAATACAAATATTTTATTTTACATCCTCCTTGCATATTTTAAATATCCAATTTTTATTTATTTTTACTAACAGCCTATTTAATACAATACTCATAATCTAAACTATAAATAAAAACTAACTAGTAATATGTACAAATAATAATAATAGAAATATTCAATTTTTTAATGTGAATGTGATATTAAAATTAGTTCTTTATTGAAAACACGCCAATGACTTGCTAAATGTGTGATTCAGTCCTCATATGTATAACTCAAATAGTAACAAGTTTCAAACGCACCTACTAGTCGGGCAATTTCAGTATATTGTCACACTGACGTAGCTTTAACGGTACAAAAACAAACAAACTTCGTCCCCAAAAGTCGACCAAAACAAAGAACAACTTATTGTCGGCGGTTAATTAAAAAGGACTTTATAAAATTCAAACCGTTTCATCACAAACTTTGTTAACCTCAGACCAAAAAAAAACATTTAATGAGTTGTGTTTGGCATAAAGCTTTTACTTCAAAGGACCGTAAACATAATATTCGAATAAAAAGTAAAGTATTAATAGACGGCATAGTATTTTCTTATGACATTTTTTTTTCCAGTGGTAACGAGTGGCTTGGAATTGTAGGTTTTGGGTTCGAACCTAGGACCATTACTAGGTGAAACATCACCACTGCTGCTAAAACAGTGAAAGAAAACATCGTAAAGGAATCGGCATTTCCTAGAACCAGACATGTTTGACTGGCTAGTGGTTAGTGACCGTGACTGCTATGCCGGAGGTCGTGTGTTCGATTCCCACCCAGGACAAATGTATGTGTGATGAACACGATCATTTGTTCTGTGTCTGGGTGTAATTTATCTATTATATGTATGTATTTAGAAATATATAAGTATGTTTATCAGTTGTCTAGTACCCATAACACAAGCTCTGCTTAGCTTGGGACTAGATGGCGTTGTGTGATAGTTGTGAAATATTATTATGTGACATAGTCTACCAATTCGCACTATCCGCGTGGTGGATTATGGACCACTCCCTCTCACAGAGAGGAGGCCTGTGTTCCATCTATGATGGGAACATTATAGACTTATGTTACTAAAGATATTTTAAGTGTCAACTCATTAAAGTTTTTATTTTATAAACTTTTTTGGTGACAATCTAAGGTCTATTTTACGTAAACGCTATTATGTAAATTAAAGCTTCTGACGTTTAAGCTTTTCATATCTTTGACCAGCATTTACAAAAAAAAAACCTTAACTACGAAAAAAAAAAGAGAAATGTATTATCTTCGCATGTTTATTCAACGATTTCATGCCAGTTTCGCAGAAATAACTTTCTATTTACAATTTGTAAGTAAATTGTAAAACGTCCCACCATTTAGGAGATGTAAGCTCAGCCTATTACAGTTGTAATGCCGAGTAAGCTCCGTCATACCAAGACGATACACCCTACAAGATAAGACCGCCATTGTACCCTTTAAATTAACTATATTGCGAATGAGTAAGCAAACGTTCACGTTTTGTTGTACAATGAAGTAAATTCTATCTGTCAATTTATTGTACATTCAAGTAATTAATTTTGTGCTAAATTGATGTACCTGATTTCCGGCCACGGTATGCACAAACCATAGGTGGCTCGCCGTCCGATCAAGGATTATGCCCAAGGTGACGCAACGGCGCGTCGTGATTTCCACAAGCGCCTCAAAGAGCTGTCAGAAAACTAACGGAATCTGGTAGGGCCGAATGCCTGTTGCAGAATAGTCTTTAAAATGTTACCACGGCTCTGGAACGCAAAGAGTAACTGAAGATACTATAAAAAAACAAACAACTTAAAAAAAACATTTTCAAAATTCCTGATTCATCTTAAACAAACAAAATTGAGATTCAACCTAAAGCAAAAAACTTAGTAGGATTTCAAACAAACACTAAATTCAAGCATAATAGGAAGAGGTACACTTAGTTAATTACCAAAAAGACTGGCGTCGAACGCTGTTAGAAAATTAGGGATGCGGCATAGGCATTATAAATTCAACATTATTAGGTCCTTTTAAACAGTTTTAGGCGCATGTCCCACTGAACGCGTTTTGCAGGTGAGTTTTCTCAAAATTATACTCGTCGCATGGTCGTGGTGTGAACATGTGGAAAAAATGGGAAATATGTCCTGAGGAAAGACCAGGGGCCGTATTACAACGTCTTAAAACCAGGCTTGTTCCAGTGAGTGAACGAGATGGCGCTAGACGACTTGTATAGCTCTGTCACTTTCACTCGCCGGAACAAGCTTGGTTTGAAGACGTTGTAATACGGCCTCTAAATTCAATTGTTAATGGATACTATTAAATTAGGGAAAAACAAAGATGTGATGGATAGATTGTGTACAAGATAATAGGGCTAAAGACGAGTCTCCCTCTCTACTGAGATGATGACTAGAAGAGAAGTGTGGAACAAGAAGAATGCTGTGTCAACCTCAAATAAATTGTGTGTTGCTCAATCAGGTCCGAATGGCTGAACAGGTATTGATGGAATTTGGTACCAAGATAGTTTGTCCCGTGGGATAAATTTCAAGTTAGGCGCGCGCTGACGAAACTGCTGCGCAAATTCATTTAATTGACGTTACAAACAAAAATACAAACCCGCTGTTTTTCACAACTCGCTCTCCGCATTCAAAGAGACCACAGCCTGAGAGTACTTGATTATGCTGAATATTACCTCTTTATGCTTACTTATTATAATTCCGTGCCGTCACTTGTATGTTGGGCCATAAAGGAAGCAATTAACTCGGTCTAATCGTTATAATTATTTAAAGGTTTGTGCTGAATGTGTGTGGGTCCTATTCTACTGTTTGGACAGTGAAATCGTATATTTGGTCTACACATTGTTATTAAAGTTTAAAGTTTATTTAGGATGCTTTAATTTAGTCGACTGGAATTCTGTGATAAGTTCGTGTTTAAATCTCGCTTTTATTTAATTTAATTTGGACTACACGATTTTAGCTTTGAAGAAAAATGTTCAGTCAGTCCTCTTAGTGTCCTCAGTCAGTATCCACTCAGTTTCTCTTTAAAAAAAGACCCAGGCTTAAGTGTTAACAGTGTAGGCCCATAATAGTATGTTCAATCTTGGCTGCTGAACATTTTTCATTTGTAAACTATTAACAAAATAAACACTGTACTTGAATCGTAATGGATCTTCAAATTAATGCCATATTTATCCATTAATGACATGATGAAGAAATATCATACATATTTATTTTAACTGTATTATTTTTAACTACATAAACAATTTTTGATTGTAACTACCGATCTCAAAATTCGAAAGTTATACCTTTAAATAACCAAATATTTACTCACCAATTAAGCGCACAGCTGAGTAGACAAAATTAGTTCCAAAATGCCTTGTGGGGCATCACCGCAGGAAACTAGTTAGTGCTGGTGTCTGCCTATTATCAGATTAAAGTTAACGTCTAGCCAGTTCGCAAGATTAACTGGGCTAGCTATAAAATAGGCCTTGAAATTAGCGTGCTCTACTTATAGGTTTTTTGTAACACGTGATCATTGGCTTTAACACTGATTGAGAATATATCAAATATTTTATTTGCGATGTTATCCTGTTTTTCCCTGTTTTGTTAGCGATGCTATCTTTTTTTTTTTCACTTCAATTCCTTTTTTTTTCATCTCCTGTGAGAGTCAAAACACTGTTATTTTATATTTTCTCCTCATTCTTTCAAAATAAGAAAATGTATTTGATCAATTTTGAAAGCGATTGAATTATAAGGCACGCTTTGACTCCCAAAGGATATGTTTATGTAAGTCAAAGTCAAAGTCAAAGTCAAAGTCAAAGATCTTTATTGTGAGACAGCGGTTTAAAAAAGTTGTTCTAGAGGTTGTTGTGCTCTTGCACTGCTCCACCATGTTAGGCATACAATAATTGTGACAAAATTATTAATTGTAGTTAATTGCTAAATTATCAATTATATTAAATTAAAAATTATTAATTACATTAAATTATTATCAATTACATTAATTTAGAATTTATCAATTACATTAAATTAAACAAAAAAATTGTATTATATTATATTTTGCATCAAAACATAAAATGGCAGTTAGGATCTAACTGTTTACGAATCTGTCGGACAAAAATTCATGCAGTGTATAATATGGTCTATTCACCAGGAAGTCATTCAATTCTTTCTTAAAACTAATTATTCTTTCAATTTCCCTTATTTGTTTAGGAAGCTTATTATAAATTCGTGAAGACATTCCGAAGAAACTTTTAGAAAGCAAGGCTGTTTTTGAGGGTATATTTGTTATTTTGTCGGCGTGTCGACGGGAATGAAGGCTACCAAACCTTTCCTTATTGGTTTTTACAAATATAGCTATCTCGTAGATGTAGAGGGCAGGAAGGGTTAGAATCTTGAGCTTCTTAAAATACGGCCTACAGCTATCGGGGGCACGTATGCCACAAACAGCTCTGAGACATTTCTTTTGTGCCCTAAAAGCGAGTTCTCTGTCTGTAGCATTCCCCCAATAAATCAATCCATATCTGAGCGTAGACGTTACATAGGCATGATAGGCGGTTAAAACTGCTGCTTGATTTACAATCCTGGAAAGTCTATATAAAGCGTAGGAAAATTTACTCAGTTTTTTACACACTTTATCAATCTGCGTTTTCCATGACATATTTTTGTCAATCCATAGTCCTAAGAATTTTATAGTATCTGTTTCTTCTATTTTTTTGTTTTTATAATTTATATTTAATGTCAAGGGGGTTTTTCTTTGAGAATAACTGACTATTTTTGTTTTTTCTAAATTAATTATAAGATTATTAGATGTTAACCAATTTACAATGTCATTTAGAGTGTCATTAATGTCATTTTCAAATGTATTAATGTCAGTTGGAGAAAATACAGCAGTGCTATCATCAGCAAAAAGGACTAAAGGAATTTTCACAGCTCTTGGTAAATCATTAATATAAATAAGGAAAAGCAAGGGACCTAAAACACTTCCCTGTGGCACACCATATGTAACATCTTTTGGGCTTGATTGATACTGTACTTCAGTTTTCGACGCGAGAGAAACCTTACGTAATTCTGTTATTTGTAACCTCTGGCTTAAATATGATTTTATCAAGTCTAGAGCATTACCACGTATCCCATATCTATAAAGTTTCTCGAACAGTAATTTATGATCTACATGGTCGAAAGCTTTTGTCATGTCCATGTACATAGCCGTTACTGGTGTCCTATTGTTCATATTTTTGTAAATTCCAATAAGGAGATCGTAGATGGCCATATTGATAGTCTTGCTTTTACGAAATCCATTTTGTTCACTGGCAAAAAGATTGTGCTTGTCAAAATAGTTATAAATGCAATTGTAGATAACTTTTTCAATGATTTTAGAAAATATTGGGATTAAAGCTATCGGCCTGTAGCAAGACATATCCTCCTTTTTGCCCTTCTTGAACAAAGGTTTAATAATTGAAATTTTTAGCTTACTGGGAAATATTCCGTTTTGAATGCATAGATTGACTAAGTGGCTCAGAACCGGACTAATGGATTGTGCAACGTACTTTATAACTGATGTAGATACATTATCGTATCCAGTACTGTGTGTATTTTTCAAAGATTTTATGATTTGAAATATGTCATTAGGAATTGTAGGATTTATAAATAAGGAATTATTATTATTATCAATCAATGTCAGTGTTTCTTTATGATGTATTGTACAATTTTTCAATGTCAAAGGGTTTGTAGGTTTAACAAGATTAGCAAAGTAGGTATTGAAAGCTTCAGCAATTTGTTGCGGATCCGTTATAGATTTCCCGTTTAAATCTATTTGTTCAATTTCTTCTTTAGGAGTATTATGTTTTGTCGAGTTAATTATCTTCCAAGTTGTTTTAGTTTTATTACTGGATTGTTTTAGATTGTAGTCATTTTGTGATTTTTGAGTTGAATGAATTATTCGCTTCAGCCTTGAAGAATATTTTTTTAAATTATTATAGTCTTCCATATTAGAGGATTTTCGATACGACCATAACAACTGTCTTTTCCGTCGGCAGCACTTAGCTATGCCCTTTGAGATCCATTTAGGTCTTTTGGTTGGTGTATTTCTTATTCTTATAAGAGGAAAACAAAGATTATAAAATAACTGAAACTGTTCAAAAAATGTATTAAAAGCTTTCTCTGGATCATTTTCGCTAAATATGTCAGAAAATGTGAGACTTTCCATACATTTCCTAAATTTTTCTTTGTTGCTGTTGCTTAAATCTCTTCTGAAGGTGTACCATTGTTTAATTCGACAGGTTTTTTTAACTGGACGTAATAAAATTTGTGCAGTATGGTCCGAAAGAGCAAAGTCCATGATTTCGCACTTGCTACCTCTAATATTGTTGATGATATTATCGATACATGTATCGCTGCTTAAACGCGTTGTTTCTCTGGTCCCAAATTTTAAATTAAAGTTTAGAATAGCATTTTCAAATTCTGACGATGAGTAGCTTTTTTTCTTTAGATCGATGTTAAAGTCGCCACAAATTATTATTTTGAATTCTTTGTGACATAGCTCTTTATTAAGAATTTTTATCAGAGTTTCAAGAAAGATATTTATATCGTTTTTACGAGATTTTGGCACACGATACATAGACACAATGATAATAGGATGTTCAATTAACTTTATAGCACAGCATTCTATCAAGTTAGGGATGCTTAACTCTTCAACATAATGAATTTGTTGAAATTTTAAATCGTTTTTTATGAGGATACATGATCCACCATTTCTGTTATTACGTGCATAATTTGCCGCAAGAGTGTAATTTGGAATATCAAGAAACGTATGATCTTCTTTGTTCATGTTATGCTCTGTGATACAAATAACGTCTACACTCTTATGTTTTTCCTCAAGTTCATCTATATGTACACTGAGAAGATTTGCTTTGTTTACTAACCCGTTTATGTTTTGATGCATTACAATTAGTTTGTCATACACGAAATAAATCATTATCTTTTGCTTTTGAATTATTTATATTAGAATCTTTGTCCTGATTATTTACATTTACATCTCTAGATAAAATTATATTATTGTTATCACAGATTTTATGTATGATTTTATGTATTATTTTTGCTATGTAAGATTTTAGATTTCGATTTTTTTTTCCAAATACTTTTATTCCATGTATCACCTTTGTATGTACATGAAAGAGTTAGTAAATAAGTATAATTAGTAAAGATTCAATTAAAAAGTTTCTTTTTAAATTCAAAAACATAAAAAGACGTTTTCTTTAAAATTAGACAGTAATACAATTGTGTCTCATTCGTGGCTCACTCCGATCTTCCGATCCAACGTTGACTTCATAGCCCCACACTAACGACAGTACTAGTTATCCTAGCATATTAAGATCTAGCGGCTAGACCAGCACGTCTGAGCTAAGTCTAGATCTAAATCCAATTACTAGATAATCTACTAGTTAGAGGTGAACCGAATTCACAATCGGGCGTCTTAAAATAACACTTTAGTTTTGATATAGAGATAGATTTTCATAAAATCAAATCGTTGTTAAAGCAAAACTTTTATGATTTATTTTAGGTACTTTGGAAAAGGAAATTTTTGATATAAAGCAGAATCTGAAATGGGTCATAAATTAGTAACAATCTGTTTTTCTAGATGTTCTCAAAATGTTATTTCAACCTCTTGACAAAGCAAAGCACCGCTATTCTTATAGAAATTGCTAGTCTACCATTTTATTTTCGTAACCATCATTACATTCAGAACTAGATTCTTTTTTTTTTTTCAACATAACATCGCGTGGTTCAGCCCACTAACAGTGGTAAAAGCTAGTGCTACCAAAGGCTATGATTATGTAATTTGTATGTTAGAATTATTAATATTAATTTCAAGTGGCCAGAACAGAACCCATGACCTTGCTAAGAGTACTTGTGATAGTCATTGAGCAAGACCTTTAGAAAATATCGTGAACTAGCTTAAGCCCGATAAGTGGATTCTATGTGTTCATCTAATTATAGAAATATTGGTAACAAGTGTCTTTAGATACATCCTGGAAACTTTCTCATTCATTTGGTCGTAAGATTTAAGTGCAGCAACAACAAACAGCTTTTATTTATGCTTGCTTTTAGTGTCTTTTCAATAAGCTTTTCAACTCAAAATAAATATTTCGTCTTTTTAGTCACAGCGCATTGGCAGACTCATGCACGAAATCCTAATCACAGAATTTTATTTATATACTGTAAAACTTTTTCAATGATATTTAACGAAACAAATATTTGGAACATAATTATTTATATACCAGATATTTTGACACTAAAACTTAATACATTTTACCAGCTTTATTTACATAGCATTTTGCAAATATTCCTGTATAGAAATTGAGAAAAGCTATAAATAAAAAATCCCAAAAAACGTACAGGCACTTGGCACGACTCGTCAAATATTAATTGATAAATCAAACAATAACCCTTCCTATAGAATTACAAATCAATCATTCATTCCTCAATCCCATTCAATCACCACCTCATTCATTCGCGATGAATAAAGACCGAATTCAATTATCAACTCCCGTTCAAAAGAACTAAATCGGAACAACATTGCTTTTAAGTTCGCCGAATGAACTTGCAACGGTTGAGTGCGATTCTTAAGGATTTAATCGCGTCTGGAAACTCGACTAAATCGAATATTTTTTATTCGAACGTCCAGACTTCAGATTATTCGGTACACGTAGCCTTGGTCAAAGAAGTAAAGCAGTTGGAAGTAAACAGGTGCTGCTGGACTTCACAGGACTGTCTCATCAAGTAACTGTGACCCTTAAACGTAAAGGGCTTTTGAAAAACCACCGTGGATTTTAGTCAGGACAAGTCTGACAATCCCTCCCATCTCGCCCTGGGTGGGACTCATTTGATTATTTAACCACGATAAAGGGCGCTGATAGAATTAACCATTCACTTGTAACAGAACATCGAACTTTTCCCGTTTTTTAATATTTCTCGAGCTGTACAACGAACAAAGCGGAGCATAAAGCGAAAAATCATTACGAACATTTTCACGATCTTTATAGCGAACGCTCTAATCTGTAGTCGTCAAAAATGTTTTCTCCATGAAGATATCACTATCACATGAGCAATAAGACCATCGCTGTATTATTTTTAAGACCTGTATAATAAGACCTGTATAATTCTGCACTAATGTTTTACAAAATAAATATCTTGTATTTATTATTGTAAAAACATGGAATAGAACATACTTTAGAGTATAAAATATTTTCTATTCTATGACAGACTTGACAATCGCTTCGGCAAAAAGCTCGCGAGATCATTCGTCAGAATGCTCGCTAAAACGCTCCCGTTTATTGTTCTGTAATGGAACATTCACAAGACTGCTCATTACAAGTAATTGCTCCAGTTATCAGCACCTTTAAAGATATCTAAAGTTTGTGCGGTAATAGAGGTTGTTAGTCGTGTATTGGGGAGATGGAATTTAAGTTTAAATCCAAGCAAATTGGAGACAAACTTGTAAGTAGGGAGCGTCATTTTCTAGAGGTGCTTTTGGGTGCATCTAGTTACTGAAAGATAACTAGTTTGAACTATGTTTAAAATAACCAAATCTCTAAAGATTCGCTGTAATTAATTTGGATACATCTTGTCGTGTGCTTGTGGTTAAACGATAACCACTCCTATCGAGGTTTATTAAGAGCCTGGGTTAGTGCAAAAGCGTAGTTTGATGAGCGGCGAAAGTTTGAGGACGCTAGCGCTGGCGTCGCCAAGTTCCAATCAAACCAGATGCAACTAAGTATCAATCTTGTACAAGGAACGACTGCCTATCGGACCTCTAAAACTCAGTAACTGGGTAATACGATACCCCATGGTAAGACTGGTTGTCTAGAGCTTCTGAATAATACGACGTAACGACTGTCAAAGATATACGCCTTTACGTGCTTTCCGAGGCACGGGGGACACTCGCTATGACAGATGGTCACCCATCCAGAGACCAACCTCGGCAAGCGCGGCTCAACCCGGAAGATCGGCCTGTGCGGGTGTAATTATTTAGCCACGAGCTCCTCTATACACTTTGTCCCATAAATAGGTAAATAAACTGGGAAAATGTGAATGTTCATAGAGTAAAACTCAGCTCCACCAGTCAGTTTAGTCATTATTATTACAGCCGTGATCTGCCAGTACCTACATGTCTGTTATCAACTTATCCTGAACCAGTTCAAGCCAAGTTCTACGTGAAACTGCGATTAGTATGAATCTGAATAACAAATTGATTAAGTTGCTCTAGCAGCTAGCTACACTCAAATTAGAATCATTTTGGCTTGTCATGGGATAGTATTTGTATTAATTAACTATGCGACTTTGTGAGTTCCACGTTCTATCAACTACATAGGTAGCACTAGTTTTTGTCTCTGACTTTGCAAGCGTGCATTTGAAAAGAGGGTTTGCTGTTGAGAATACCATGATAGAAAAATAAAAATAAACTTTGACTGTCCTGGCCCTGTAGATAAGTGGCAAGTCTTACGGAGCGATTAGCAACTACTAACTGCCATACCACAAAAAAATAAACATTGTTTGAAGACTTGTTTAAACAAAGATTTTCTTAGGAAAGAAAACTTCGATCCGCGGGCAGGATACAGGTTTAAACAAAGTGTCACGTGCAAAACGACATTGATTTATAGGTCATATTGTATATGCGAAACTCTTCAGAATGGATGGATGAATAATTAATGCTTGCTACTCTTTCACATAAAAACTATTCAACGAATTTTCATGGGGTACATAGATCGTTTATTACCTCGCATAAGATATTATTTATCTGCGCGTGAAGTTGCCGAGGGATAATACCTGAACTTAGCGGGTCGCGCCACGGGCATAAGCTTATATTTCACGGAAATAAAACAATATTTCTTAAACAAATACCCTTTACAAGGCATTCACCTATCGACCTCTTGCATAAATCATAACGAACGATCACGAAATCAACTAGGCGAGCAAAAAATATTCCAACCACACTCCGAATTCCACCTTGAAAGCAACACATTAAAGTTGAAAGTTCTCTGAAACATTAATGTGGCTGAAAAGGTCACGTGCCATTGGAAATTATACTCTGAAAATGAGCAACTAAAGTAAAAAATACATTTAACATCTGAACGCAATATGTTTGTATCAATGTTTATTGTAGTAAAATAAAGTTGTTTTGTAAGTCATTATGAAAATGTATTTATTTTGTAAATAGAAAGCGCGATTAGTGTTTACATTGAGAAAACAGCTTTTAAAACGCGGGAAAATTGTATAAAATATTTGTGTAGTTTCAATATTGATACCAATGTTTTAGAAACTAGACAGAATTTATAACTACATACCTACTTGTATTATTTACCTAATACTAGTTGGTGCCAGCGGCTTCATCCTCGTATACGTGTGAAATTATCCCATGAGAATGTATTACCAAGATAAAAGGTATCCTATGTATTATTCAGAACTGTATTCTATCTCCGAGCCAAATTTCAACAAGATCCGTTAAGCCATTTTTACGTTATTGAGTAAAAACAGCCATTCATCCATTAAAATTTATAAAATTATGCAGTAATGCCCAATAGAATTGCACGCGTGAAGTTCGGTTCGTATCCCACGGAAACGGATAACCAGGATAAAAAGTATCCCATGTGCTAATCTAGGTTATTACCATTTGCGTTGCAAATTTCATTCGAATACATTGAGTATATTTTATGTGGAAAAGTTACAAACATCCATCCATCCTTACAAACCATTATTGCTTTTACAAGTAAGAATTATTATTCATTGTTTTTATTTAGAACGGTATCCATTTTTAATCATTCAAAACTAAACCTTACAGCAATACTAATAAAGCCTGCAGAGTAGATATAACTCCTCTCCATGACACAATTAAAAGGTCACGTTTAGCTCAGGTAGAGAATGCTGTCCATTCATTTGCGCTACCATCACACATGTAGGTGTATTATAACATTAGATGAACCGTTTATAATTAAGTTTGAAAAGGTTATATTATTACTACACGTCCTAAATCCAGTATGCCATTTAAAAAAGGAAAGAGTGAATAGGTTACTTCGAGGCAAGTGTGCTACATCGTCGACCACATTTTCGCTTACCAGAAGGCGAGATAGTGGTCAAACGCGAATCTATCATTAAATAACAAAATAAAATAAACATTTAAAAAAAAAACCCGACTGCGTAAAAAAACTAAAAAGAAAGAAACAAGCCCAGTAGTTTAGAATTCACTCATTCACACTCACAGTCGGGGCCCATTCAAATTATACCAATCAAATCTTCCCAAGGGGCCCCGACTGTAAGTGTGAATGAGTGAATTCTAAACTACTAGGCTTGTTTCTTTCTTTTTAGTTTTTTTACGCAGTCGGGTTTTTTGGTTTTTTAAATATTTATTTTATTTTACTATTTTTAGTTTTTGTTAGCATTTATCAGTCCAAATTAAATTGAAACATATAAGTTATATATATTTTGGTAAACCATTTTTAAAATCCTTTAATTTGATACCCCACTTGATAGAATGTGAGAGGTTTAAAAAAAATATTTTTAGTTCGGAACCCTTTGCACGTGAGTTCAACTCGCACTTGGCCAGTTTTATGTACCCAGTGACACTCTCACGTTTAAGACGAATCTAACGACACCTCTCATGTTAAAATCCATCAAGCCGTTTAGGCTGCAGAGCATGCCGAAACATACATACATACATCCCCAGCCCTCCTGGCGCAGTCGGGTAAAAATGTAGGGAATCTGGACCAGTTAGGCCCAGTGTGACAGGCGCATCACAATCGCTCCCAAACCGGTTCAGGAAAACATCATGAGGAAACCAATTTGAAGACATAACTCAGTCCGAGCTACGTGTTGGTTCAGTATAAAGACAGTCTCTTCCACTCCACCCAGGGTCTAGGTTAGAATGGAGACCGCGCGTGGATATATTACGTAGGGCGGGACCATTCCTGGTAAGATGGAGCGATGACCTGAAGTAGGTAGCTGGCAGTGGCTGGATGAAAAATCGGAAAAACGTGCGCTGTGGCGCACCCTACGAGAGGCCTATCTCCAGCAGTGGACTGCAATAGGCTGAAATGATGATGATAATGAAATACATAGCAAAATGCGTATGGCACGTATTTATATTAAATTACCATCGTCTAAAAAGGGAAGCATCCACAGGTCCGCATCGTACGTATCGGACGCATCGCATCAAACGGATTAATTAGACTGCGTCCACTGTGTTTGTGAGAAAGGAGGAAAGCGATGCAGAAGTTGTTATTGCTTTGTTTATTGGCAGAAGAGGAATGCAAGAAAAAAAAGAACAAATGGTTCAGAAAGCGTGGGGGGCGCGTCCACTGATCGGCATTCCATATGACGTCATCGGTACGCATCGCATGTAGGCATTGCCGATGAGCCGTCCGTACGATGCGGATCAGTGGACGCTGTTGTATGAGTTTTAATACGAGGCAAACTAAAATCCGTTACGTACGATACGTCCGATACGTGCGATGCGGACCTGTGGACGCGCTTACCTTTAAATTGCCTAACTCGAACTAAAATTCATAGATGTCATTTTTCATTAAAAAAAAAAACATTTTCTAAACTTAATTGTACACAATCGTCAAACACTCTCAATTCAATTAACTCCTTGAACTTTCCTCAAAAAACCCTTGAAAAATTCACATACTCTCAGCAAAAGTCGTGCCAAAGCCACATATAATGTTGCCAAGTAATTAAAATTACACAAAGTAAATGTAGCCACACGGTTTCCGTGTTAGCAAAGATTTTTTTCACTGGCCACTTTCTCGAAACACGAATGGCCTGAAACACGGCTGAATTTTAATTGCTGAAAAGAAAACCGAATATTTTAAGTTTTTACACGTACTTTCGAGTTTTATTCGGAAATTGCTGAATTAGTTTGTTGCAGGAATTGCTTGGGAAATAGGGCTACAGTTTGCTGTTTTTATTATTCGGCTCTTACATCCGTTTGCAATACTTTTTCGTATAAAACACGCTAATGACGCTAATGATGCCATGGGTTTTTTCTTTCTGCGTGTTAAAATCATTAAATGAGTGGTACTGGGTAAAGCGAAAAACAATGTCAGACTCCCAATGACTAGAAATTAATCTGTGCCTTCACATGCCTTTTGCATTCCAAGGCCGCGGTGCCCTTTAAAGACAGTACCACGATACTTGATAGGTACTACCCTTAACAAGTTCCTTCAGACTACTCAAATTCGATTCAATAACGTCAAATTTAACATATAAATATTTTCTCACAACCATTCTAAAGTAATTGCTTTTTTTTTTATTCATTACAGAAACATGACTTAATATTACTGACACTTCCTAGAAATTCCGGCCAATTTCTTCAAGTGACTGTTTGTTGCGAGTTTCTTAGTAAAGTGTTCCTATAAATTCCTACTCCTACCCATCCGTAATGGAAATGGCCTTGTTTTTCTCACCGGCTGTTTAGTCGATAGTGACGTAAAAATAGATGATTGATATGAAATGTGACGTAAAGAAGGTACGCGTTTGATTCCCAAAGGAATGGATGTTGACAACTGTACCTACTGCCTACGCTGTACTAGGAATTTGGTAAGCTTTACTTAGTAAAATGTTTTCACAAAAAATGTAAAAGTCCACAAATAAAAGCCATTTTCATATATACCTGCTTCGGCCTACAAGTATTTATATTTTCCTTTTAATATTCTGAATAACTTAAAATAAATTCAGAAGATATAAAGTGCCTGCAGGAATCAAAATATGTTTTAAAAAGAAACTTGTTCATTTTGAGGGATAAAATGTCTGCCTAAGGCCAGCTGTAGATTCTTTGGCCTTTTTTTTTACGTGGTAAAATCATCAAATGAAACCTCCCACCCAGGGCACGGCGGGAGGGATTGTCAGACTCGTACTGACTAAAATCCACGGTGTCCTTCAATAGCCCTTTACGTTCCAGGGTCACGGTAATTGGATAAAACCCGCGACCCCGGCAGGCTTTGGCCCTCTAAAGGGGCTCCGTCTGAAACTCTTTGTGGCGCGCGTGGAACACAACGTGCCGCCGCCGACCCGGGCATGGCCCTTGTTCGGGCAGCGATTCTTTGGCCTTGGAATGAGCCAGCCCCAGAGTCTACTTATCGCCTGGCGATATCTTCACAAACGTTGTGAACACTCGGACCCCATGGCCCATACAACGTGGCAGATATACATAATTTTTTTAAACCTTGAGCTAACACATCGTCTTTTCAGCAATTTTACTACCCTCATAGCTACTGCTACACCATCGGTATGAACTTTGAAGGCACCATAAAATATCCTAAGAACTTCAGTGCACTTTTCTTTCCAATAATTCCAGTTTAAATATTATGTACCATTATTTCTAGTCTAAGATGAAACGTCATTATACGTCATACCTCGTCGCGTATGTACGTGAAAGGTTCTTTCATTTCTCACACGACGCGCAATGTACGTGATGCGAGTGCAAAACGTCGTAACTCGCTAAATCAAAGAGCTCATTTTTCATATAAATGGCTCCCCGTAACGTTATGCGATATTAATGTTGTTCGTTTTCAAATATACGACGTTATACGGCGTAGTACTTACAGTAGTACCATTTTTAATTGTAAAATTATCAAATTAGTCCTTTAAACGTAAAGAAAAAAAGATGGACAACTAGAGATATTTCACGCTACTTTTTACATAAAAATCGGGGCGAATAAAACCAGAGGCGAAAGTAAGTAGAATTGAAAAAAAAGAACAGAAAGAGGCAACATGTAGAAGTGTTCTGTTTGTTTTAAACGGATGTTAAGGGTTTTTTATTACAACTAAGTTCAAAAAATCAAAATCAGGTTTCAGATTACTCCAAGCTACTTGTCGTGCAAAATCTGAGTTGACGATTCGAGGAAAAGAAGAAAGAATAAAAATATTTTAAATCTTACAAAAGTGATAACTCAGTTAATGGTATAAAGACGTTACCACAGTACGCCCACGTTCATTCTGTCTTCTTAATAACGTTCTGCGTAGGCCGAAATCCAGACCACGTTTCATTTTTAATGTCCAAAAGTTAAATTAAGTACACAGGTTCCAAAAACCGTCTCTACGTGGTTATTTCAGGGAAAATTTTAATTCGGTTACCATTTAGGCTTAGACCTTTTATTTATTTTTAACTTAGTAACCCCTAATTGTTTATTTTACCCCGGTTTTTGGGGTGCAGTGAACTTTATTTTCGTATTCAAAAGGTTTGTTGTTCGTTATCATATAGAAGTATTTTATGCATGGACGAATCGGTGTCACGGAATTCGCTCCGGAAATGAACTTCAATGACTATAAAAAGCGCTTGTTCATAGCTTTGATACGCTCCTTCGATGTGCTATCCACATACCACCCAACTATTGATGGAAAACTACAAGCAAAAAGCGGCCATGTAAGAAAACCATTGATGACTTAATAAGTTATACAAGCTTCTTGCCTGACGCGGTCTCTTTGTCTATTCAAAGGCATAAATCTGCTGGTGTACGTATTTAACGTCTCCACTCGTGCAGATTTTTCCATGTAGTTAGTAAAAAGGGTCAAGAAAACAATAAAAGAAGGGGTCAAATCAGTGAAACAAAAACAGTCAAATATATTTTTAAACAGAAAAGGTCAAATAATGGCTGCCCACGCTCGCGTAAGGTAGGGGTGGCAGATCAAAGGGAGAGTTAAAGGTCATCGAAGCGTTCTCATTTGCATAAAGATAACTGTCAGATCAAGTATCTTTGTTATTGTTAGTAAAATTAAAATAATTTTGGACTGGAGAAACTGTTAAAATATGAATAATTGAATAAAATTCTGGGTAGTATACAAAAGTGAAAATATTGGGGATAGTTCAACTGATATTTAATTTTGTTACAAAACTCTAATTCGATATGTTATCAATATTCAGTATTCAATAGTTCGTATATTATGTATGTTACGAGCTGGGTATTGGGATAAATTAATTAACACCAATTAAAACCAAATAAACTTTAATCACACACGAATCACAAACTAAAATAAACACTTAACACTACTCAACACTTAAACACTTATACACACTCTTAATCACACGTAAAAGTCACTTAGAGATCGCTTGTTCACTTCGAGTCGCCTCGATCGTAGTCAAAACCAGACTGACTCAGGTTGGTGATCGACGCCCTTTTTATACCCCGGCCGGACCCACTAGATGTTTATAGAAGGTGGTCGAATGTTCTGGAAACATCCATAGACTTCGACATAGTCCCATACCTTCCGGAACATTCCAGAACCATCTCGAAACATCTAGAACAGGGTAGAATTTTCTAGAAATTTCCTGACCGATCTTTAGTAGAATTGTCGAGAACCTTGTGGAACTTTCGAGAGGATTATAGTAGGTCTCGCAATTCGATCGACGTAACACTGCCCCCTCCTTAGACATGCTCGTCCCGAGCATCGTTAGTCCCGTTATATCGCGCCAAACGGTCAACATGGACAATCTTGGGCGCGCCACGTAGACCCTTTTGTATCCGGTAGGTGACGTCGTTAATCCTAGTCACGACTCGATATGGTCCTTCCCATTTTGCTTGTAATTTAGGAGACTTCCCTTTGCTACGCACTGGGTTATGTAACCACACAAGTGACCCCTCGTCGAAACCTCCATTGTTTGTCTTCCGGTCGTATCGGGTCTTCATCTTCTCAGACATTTGTTGGCCGGATTGTCTGATATGCTCATACACATCATTCAACTTGTTACGCAAGTCATTTGCATAATCAGTTACACTGCGTGGAACATCAGGAGGGGTTCCGGTGATCAAATCAGCAGGCAACCGTAATTCCCTTCCAAAGTTCGCGAAGGCTGGTGTCACAGCTGTACTTTCGTGAACTGCACTACGGTATGACAGAAGAAATGGCTGTATGTGCTTATCCCAATCTCTTTGCCTGCTATCCACAACCTTTGCCAGATATCTCTCCAACGTTTGGTTGAAACGCTCCACCATTCCATCAGATTGTGGATGGTAGGAAGTCGTTCTAGTCTTGTGAGTACCCATCAGCCGACAAGTCTCCTGGAATACTTGTGATTCAAAATTCCTTCCTTGGTCGCTGTGTATTTCCAAGGGTACTCCAAAACGACAGAAGACCTCCTGAACCAATTTATCTGCGACTGTTGTAGCTTCCTGGTTAGGAATGGCGAAGACTTCTGGCCACTTTGTGAAGTAATCCATGACAACCATGAAGTACTTGTTACCGTTTTCACTTTCTGGAAATGGTCCTGCCACGTCTAGTGCTATCCGTTCCCACGGGGCTCCAACGTTGTATATCTGCAAAGCACCTCTGCTGCGTGTCTGGGGTCCCTTCACAGCCGCACAACTGGTACATTTCCGACACCAGTCCTCCACATCTTCACGACAATGGATCCAGTAAAATCGCTCACGTATTTTCAGTAGGGTCCTTTTTACACCCATATGTCCACCTGAACATCCGTCGTGGTAGAGCCGCAACACATCCGGTACTTTGGCTTTGGGGACAACCATTTGTAAGTGACAGTGGTCTCCTCGAGCGTTTTCCCATTTACGGCACAAGACTCCTTCCTGGATAACCAAGCTTTTCCATTGCGCCCAATAACTCTTAGTGATGGAACTCATCGCAGCTACATCACTCCACTTGGGTTTAGGAGCACCAGCTTTAATCCAGTCAAAAATTGGTTTAATGTCTGCGTCATTTTGCTGAGCATGCTGTAAGGTTTCCTTCCATTCGTTACTGATATCCGTTCTTAGCATTCTTACAGGCACAACCTCCTTGGCCTCTTGCCTGTTGCAGTGCTTACAGTCTTCAGGGCAAGGTCTTCTAGACAGTGCATCTGCGTTACCATGTGCCCTCCCACTGCGATGTTCAGTTACGAAGTCGAACTCTTGTAGTAGCTCAATCCACCTCGCCACCTGTCCCTCTGGATTCTTGAATTGCAATAGCCACTTTAATGCGGCATGGTCCGTTCGCAATAAGAATTTTCGTCCCAGCAGATACTTACTGAAGTGCTGCAAAGTCTTTACTACGGCAAGTAATTCCCTTCTCGTAACGCAGTAATTTCTTTCCGGTTTCGATAGAGATTTGCTGTAGTAAGCTATAACAACTTCCTGATTTCCTTTCCGTTGAGACAACACGCCACCAATTCCAGTATTACTTGCGTCTGTGTCAACTATGAAGTCATTTTCAGTGTCAGGATAGTCAAGAATGGGTGAATTGCACAGACGTCTCTTTAATTCCTGGAATGCGATGTCACAGTTCTCGTCCCAACAGAATTGTTGCTTCTCCTCAGTAAGTTTGTGTAGGGGTTTTGCAATGTCAGCAAAATTCTTGACAAACCGTCGATAGTAGGAGCATAAACCTAAAAATGCTCTGACCTCCGTCTTGTCTTTCGGAACTGGCCATTCCTTGACGGCGACGATTTTCTCCGGGTCTGTCTGAACACCTTCCTCCGAAACTATGTGTCCTAAAAAGTTCACTTGTCTCCTGAAAAATGAACACTTTTCCGGGCTTAACTTAAGATTTGCCGTCCGGATTTTCGACAGCACTTTAATTAGGTTTTGAAGGTGATCTTCAAATGTTCGGCCCACGATGATGATGTCATCCAAATAGACAAGACATGCGTCTCCGATCAATCCAGCAAGTACTTGCTCCATCAACCTTTCAAATGTCGCAGGGGCATTGCACAATCCAAATGGCATGACTTTAAACTGCCATAGACCCTTTCCTGTGGAAAATGCAGTTTTCTCCTTGTCTTTAGGGTCTATTTCCACTTGCCAGTAGCCGCTTTTCAGGTCTAACGTCGTGAACCACCTCATTCCTGTCAGCGTATCCAATGTGTCATCGATCCTAGGCAGTGGATAACTGTCTTTTTTTGTGACGTCGTTTAGCCGTCGATAATCCACACAAAACCGCGTGTTGCCGTCTTTTTTCTTCACTAGGACCACAGGAGAACACCACGGGCTAGATGAAGGCTCTATAAAACTGTTCTTCACCATGCGCTCAATCATCTCCTTCACTTCCTTTTCGCGAGCAACCGGCACCCTTCTTGGTCGTTGTCGGATTGGTAACTCATTGCCAGTGTTAATTTTGTGCTGAACCAGTCCTGTTCTACCTATGTCAGCATCATCTGTAGAGAACATGTCGGCATACTGGAGTAACGTTTTCTTAGCCTTATCCATTTCTACTCCAGTTAGATCGCAGTTTTCCAGAAGTGTTGACACGTCAAATTTCAAGCGAAGCACTTTTTCTGACGGTGTACTTTCCATTAAGATCTCTTCTTTACCACATTTCAACACTCCTCGATCAACATCGATCTCACAACGATATTTCCTCATAAAGTCCAAGCCCAAGATGCAATCGTCTACTATGTCGGCCACGATGACATTATGCCAATATGCTTTATGACCTAGTTTTAACTTCACCTCCTTCTTGCCTCGTACGGTTATGGGCTGACCGGTAGCTGTCAGTAATTGTATGCGGTCGTGGTTGTTGAAGAAGTCCCCAAGGAACCGACTTGCTAGGTTTGAATTGACGACCGTGTGAGAAGCTCCTGTATCGAGTGTCAATTTGCATGGTTTTCCGTTGACTTCACCTTTGATGATCAGGCTGTTTCCGTCATGGGCCTGTGAGATCGAGATCCTCGGGGCTCTTTCCATACCAGCCAGCACCCGCCCCTCAGTCCTGGCGTTTACTCGTTTCCCTGCTGTTGCTGGGCAGTCTTATCGGTCCCTCTTCCCTGCTGGGGTTGATCTTCCCTTGGTGTATTTCGCTTGGGACAGCTGGACCGAAGATGACCTTTTTCCCCACAAGTATAGCACCTGGGACTGTACCCTTGTGGTCGGTCGCGTACAGGTGATTCCACAACTTCTCTGACGCGATGCGTGCGATGATCTTGCCTCACTGCTTCTACTTCCAACGCATGAGCCAAGGCGTCCTTTAATGTTTCGTGATGCCCAAGTCTTACGGCGGCTCTGACTTCCAAGTCACGTATTCCGTCGACGAATGCCTGTACGAGATTACCATTGATCAGGGCAGGAGCAGACTGGTATGCCTTTCGGACCATTTTTTCAATTTCCAGGGCCCACTGCTGTAGGCCCTCAGCACTACGTTGAACACGATCCTTTAGCTTAGCGCGAAATACGTGCTCCAAGTGCGCGTCGCCGTACCTGGATTCCAACGCTTCCAGCAGCTGATCGTAAGTCACATCCTTGCCAAGAGCCTCAAGTACGGTCAGGGCCTGGTCTCGTAGGCCTAAGGTGAGCGCGGTCATTGCTTGCTCTTTCGTCCACCCATTCGCCTTCATAACGGCCTCAAACTGCATCCTGTATGCCGACCATGAAGATGTTCCGTCGAATGGTGGCACCTTAAACCCTCGTGCCGAAGGTGCAGCAATCACTGGACACACAACCCCGTCTCCAGACCGAAGTTCACCCAAAGCCTTTTTCACCCCGGCAATTTGGACCTCAGCTTCAGAGATGCGGTTCTCGTGCTGATTGACTTGCTCTTTAACCACTTTGAGCTCCTTGCCAAATGTCGAGTGCAGGTCTTTTATCAGGAACATCTGCTCTTCTTGGCGGCGGGCCTGCTCCTCCTTATCCTTTTGTAGCTGTTCTTCCAGGCGGCGAGACTGTTCCTCCTGGCGGCGGGCCTGCTCCTCCTTATCCTTTTGTAGCTGTTCTTCCAGGCGGCGAGCCTGCTCCTCCTGGCGGCGGGCTTGCTCCTCCTGGCGGCGGGCTTGCTCCTCCTGGCGGCGGGCTTGCTCCTCCTGGCGGCGGGCCTGCTCCTCCTTATCCTTTTGTAGCTGTTCTTCCAGGCGGCGAGCCTGCTCCTCCTGGCGGCGGGCTTGCTCCTCCTGGCGGCGGGCTTGCTCCTCCTTGTCCTTTTGTAGCTGCTCTTCCAGGCGTCGAGCCTGCTCCTCCTGGCGGCGAGCCTGCTCCTGCAGAAGCGCCATAAGCGCAGACAGGTCTGGACCCGCTGGTGCTGAAGAGACTGCAGATGGACCAGCGGCTGGTTCCGTCGTAGGCTGAGCACCACCCGGCGTCTGTATCGGGGAACCTCCAAACCGCCTCTGGTCCATGTCTTGCTGGCGCTGACTCCTGGTACGAATACCGTCCGTGTCGTCCTTTGGTAAAATCGGCATTTTATCCCTCACTTCTGACACCAAATGTTACGAGCTGGGTATTGGGATAAATTAATTAACACCAATTAAAACCAAATAAACTTTAATCACACACGAATCACAAACTAAAATAAACACTTAACACTACTCAACACTTAAACACTTATACACACTCTTAATCACACGTAAAAGTCACTTAGAGATCGCTTGTTCACTTCGAGTCGCCTCGATCGTAGTCAAAACCAGACTGACTCAGGTTGGTGATCGACGCCCTTTTTATACCCCGGCCGGACCCACTAGATGTTTCTAGAAGGTGGTCGAATGTTCTGGAAACATCCATAGACTTCGACATAGTCCCATACCTTCCGGAACATTCCAGAACCATCTCGAAACATCTAGAACAGGGTAGAATTTTCTAGAAATTTCCTGACCGATCTTTAGTAGAATTGTCGAGAACCTTGTGGAACTTTCGAGAGGATTATAGTAGGTCTCGCAATTCGATCGACGTAACATGTATAACAAAGTTTAAACCAAACTTTATCTAATAGTTGACTTCTAATTTGAATTCCCGCATGCCTGGATTCCTTGTGTAAAGAGGCATATATATCCAAGTATAAAGAATGTTATAGGAAAAAATCATTCAAACAGTGCCTATGCTCCAAAATACTCCAATATTTTGTTGTGTATAATAACGGATCTGATAAAGTTACATTTTTAATTCTACCCCATTTTGTACAGCGTTTTCTATAGAACAGAGTTCTCACAAATTAATTTCCTAATAACAATTAATAACGATAGAATATGCATGTCATATTTTAATACCTATCGTCAAGAGCAACAGATAACATAAAACATCAGTACTATTCTGTAACACCAAATACCCAAGCAGCATTGATCAAATAACTCCTGACTTTACTCAAAGACATTTACGTGATACCTAACCACTCTCACGCATTGAGTCGTATCTCCGCCACTTACAATGCAGGGACTTATTCACTGAACCGACGTTCTACCTTCCTGTCACAGAATAAAAAGGTACAGAATGTCAGCTTTGACAGGTGAAAACACACGAACCGCACGTACACGTATAGTCATGATGTGCACTAAGATGTACCTATAATGTATGCGAATAATTAAGTGCTGAATCGAATCACGATTGATCGAGTCAAAGTCAAAGTCAAATCATTTATTTTAAATAGGCCATCAGTGAGGCACTTTTAAACGTCGAATATTAAAATTAAGGAAAGGGATGGGATGGGATTGATTCTACACCCATTCGCTAAGGTAGGTTGTATGGAGAAGAATGGGCAAGAAACTCCATACTTACTCTTTTTAAACATGTTTTACAATTTTTTTATAACATCATTTGAAATATATAATGTGGAAGCAATGTACCTTGAAAATATAGACTAAATATGATAAAAAAAAAATTAATAAAAATAAGAATTAAAAAAAGCAAAAAGGTACATGGTGTTCACATTTTAACAAAATATTGCAATCAAAGTCGTCTTTGAGATAAGATCCATTTCATAATAACAATAACGATCCAAAATACTATTTTAGTAACGACTTGAAATAGCAATCGCATTGAAAGGTCAGTCGTAAGTGCGCTTGCACTGGCTGAACTACTCGTATTTATAGCAGTAATTTTCATTGCATAATCAAATTAATCTGACTGTTAGAGTCGAAATTACACAAAAAATACTTAACATGAAGCTTTGTGTCTGTGAATTTGTGTGGGTGCATTTTCGCAGAACTTCTGTACTTATCTATTCCATGTCCCTTCCTACCGTGTGACGTCCCAAGCGCCGGTCCCAGGAAGCGCTTTGATGGCCACCGCTTTCTGATACCGGCGGGGTTATTTTGACAATATATCGGAGCCCTAGCCTTTGTGCGTATCTTTGAGGGCTTTAGAGAAAGGATATTATATACGAACTTGGTCTAACGACGTCACTTTTGGCGCAAGGCCCTTAAAAATAGTTGGTCATTTTATGAAGCATTGGGTAAGATCCATGAGTGTTTGTTTTGTTTATTTATCAACATGCAATCAGCTTGAGGAGATCGAACGAAAAGAGCTTAAAGTCCTGACCAACGTAATTCTACATTGCACTGAACTAAATGCAACAAATGAGGTGTTCAGGCGGTCATTCAATCTCCTTTTAGAAGTTCTTTCGAAGCAATAGTATTGAAAGCAGAATTTAATTAATTTGGTCTGTTTTCATGAAAAAAGATTTTCTTTCCGAATTTTGTCTTTATTTCGCCGCGGCTGCTGCTGAATCAGTAGATTAATCATTGGCCTTCTATGTTTTTAACAGTTAATTTATTTAGGACATGCTTATCTTTTTTTAAGGATTTTAACATTGGTTAAATCAACCGGCTGATGGCCTGATGTACTTTAGCAATCGCTATGTTCTTATTGTTTTATGATACAATAATCACATTTCTAACGTCGACAATGAGTGGGCAGATCGGAATACATTCAGTTGTGTTACACCTACGCTCGTTTTACTGGGAAAACAATGCGTATGATATTTGTCAAACAAACATTAGTTGGAACAACAGTGCTAGTTTGTGCTACTGATACAATGAGGGCCAACAACACTAGGTGACTGGATTATGTACTCAATAACTGTTTGTTTGTCCTGTTATATACATTACCCACGTAGTGTCTACTTCGAAGTAATTATCTGGACTAGCGATCCGACCCTGTTTTGTACGAATTGTACATGTGCAACACTTCTGGAGGATTTTTCGAAATTTTTCATTGATATTAACCTTGTTCTAAAATTGCAATTTTACTTACGAAAGTAACAAAAAAGGAGCCGGAAAATAGCAGTCATTTATAATTTATTTCATCGCCACTACTCGCAAAACGACGAAGAAACATTGCAAGGAAACCGGCACGTCCTAGAACACAGAAGATAATTATGTGACATTTTTACCAACCCACTGGCCAGCATGGTAAATTACAGCCTGACCATGGTTAGCCCGCACGTTTAGTACCTGCTTAATTCGACAAATGATTAAGTCCCTTATTTAATTTACAGGACGAGCGTTGCCATCAACCCAGCAAAACTCTACCTAGAAACCGGGGTTCCACGAATAAATTCAAAATATCAAAGCGAAATAAAGTAAGTAGTTGGCTATTTATACAATTCGAAATTGAAAAGCAATTTGAATATTGTAACAGTACAAGTACCAACGGAAAACACTTTGTAATTACTCAAAAGTAACCCCATAAAATAAAATACTGAATGGAAAACATTTCAAGCGTAAAATGAAAATTCATTGAAAAGCATCAAAGAATTTATAATCATTGAAAGCATTCACCGTATTCATATTGGATCGCCAATTACGCACGGCTGGTACAGACAAACCCGCGTAGACCCTGCGTAGACCCCGCGTAGCACCTACGTAGCTACTGCGTAGGCGGTGAGTGGGTCGTGCCTATACAGGGGCGCTACACCCACGCACGGAATCGCATGAAACACTCGGGCTTTATGAATGAAAGCGTAGTTAGGTGCTTTATTAGTTAGCTTTATGAATTGATGCTCTGAACTACCTGTAACTTTGCTTATTAAGTCTCTGTAAATATTTGTTTAGTGATATATTTTTATGAAAGTTTTTGAGAATGTATGGTAGATTTTGTAGAACAGGTAAGGATATGGGTAAAATTAGAATAGGAGAAAGTAGGTTTTGGGGTGGGTGGGATCCATCTCATAGCGGTCAACCCCTAAGGGTGCTCACACATCTATCGACGCGGAATCGGATTTTTCCGTCGCCCTTTCTCTTTCTGTCGCTTAGAACTGCCATTTGCTAGACAGAGACAATGCGATAGCACGCGGCCGCGTCGAGGATCCCGCCGCGTGCGATCGCATTATGCTTTCTGTCTCGGTCTAGCAAATGGCAGTTCTAAGCGACAGAAAGAGAAAGGGCGACGCAAAAAGCCGATTCCGCGTCGATAGATGTGGGAGCACCCTAAGAATGGTTCCACGAGCTACCTGTAACCTGCGGTGATGGCTGATGAGTATACAAGTAGTGCTAGGCCTCACCAGGAGATACGCCTGTCTCGCTTCATCTTAGGTCTCATAATGACAAGTTGACTGAGGGCAATTAAAAAAAAATGGTACCTCTCTCACTGCTATGTTTAACTCTTTGTGAGAATTACAAAAATGAGAATGAATAATGTAAAAATCGAACTCATTTTTTTTTTGAAGTATATGTATTAAAAATCCTTAAAAAAGAGGAAAGCCTAAAAGTCAAAGTAACCCAATATTTTACTTAATTACCCGAATACTTCACATCCACAAAAAAATCTTAATTTCATGATCACGTCAAATACCGTAAGATTTTCTTGAAATTATTTTTCAGAATCCAAATATTAATCAAGGATTCCAGGCCTCTGAAAATAACATGAAATTCCTGAAATGTATCAGATATCCCGAAAGCTCGCAATATTGTGAGGGAATATTATTTCGTCGTAAAATATGTAGCAATTAACGATTAATGAAAATGCGGGTAGTTTCCAAAAAGGTTCGCTAGAGCTGTGTGGGTGGTTCCTATGTAGGACGGTTTTATGTACATACGGGACGAATATTTTATTTATTTGAATTTAATGACTGCCTCGTTGGTCCAGTAGTCGCAAGAGCGACAGCTGATCGTAAAGTCCCAGTTTTGATTCCCAGGTCGCGCAGTGTTATTAGGTTTTTCAATTACGATTTTCTTAGTAGCAACCACGGATTCTGGATTTGTGCCCGGTTGTTGGCTCTATTTTATAGTTGCCCCACATTGGGTTCGGCCCATTATATACGAAACTGTATACAGCAAGTTGAAGACCTGTTGCTGTGGAACGCAATAATCTTAATTGATTGATGAATATAATGATTGATTACGGCTTTTCACATCAATACTAAGAGTCACATAAACATGTAACATCATGAGGTATGATGGAGAAGAATGGAGCACAAATAACTTTGTTTTTAGAGTCTTGTATAAAAGTGAAATTATGTAATTATTAATGACTAGCACTACGCCCGCGACTTCGTCCGCGTGATTTTCGAACTTTGCCTTTGTGAATTTCTAGTCCCGGCCACCCTCTATAATGGTATAACTGTTGGAAAAACTCAATCAATATTCAACAAAAATTCTATCAACCCGCAATATTCCGTCTTAGGTAACACCTAGGTCCTAAAAATTTAAGACTCCTAACTATCAACTCCAATACAAACTTTTAGGGGTTGAATTTCGTATCATCCTCTCTTAGTGAGAACCTGTATAATCCTAAATAGAACCCCCCTGCGATGTTGAGTCCTCTAATTACAAACACCAAAGACAACCCTTAAGGGGACGAATTTTGTAAAATTCCGCCTTAGTGAGAACCTAGGTCCTAAAACAACCCCCATGCTGAATCTCCTAGCATTTGTAGTAACAAAGTTTCATACAAACTGTCAACCCCATAAACAGCCCCTTAGGGGTAGAATTTCAGAAAATAGTGCCATGGTGTGCATTTACGTCATAAAAGAACAACCTTGCGTAGAAACGAAGTTTCATACAAAATATCAACCCCTAATTCAACCCCTTGGGGTCTATTTTCACAAAACACCCGCAACTACGTCCAAAAAAGAATCTCTATGCAAAATTTGAGTCTCCAAACTATCAACCCCGAAAAAGCCCCTTAGGGGTCGAATTTCGCAAAACCGTTTTAGGTCTTAAAAACAACCCCTCGCAAAATTCGAGACACCTAGCACTTGTAGTAACAAAGTTTCATACAAACTATCAAACACAAAAACAAACCCCTTTGGGGTGGAATTTCGCTAAATCCCGCCATGGTGTGCATTTAAGTCTTATAAAGGAACCTGGTGCAAAATTTGAGACTCCTAGCACTTATAGTAACAGAGTTTCAAACTGTCAACCCCAAAAACAACCTCTTACGGATCGAGTTTCATAAAATCCCGTCTTAGGAATACCTAAGACGGGATTTTATGAAATTCGAAAGTAATAACTTTAGTCCAAAAAAGAACCCCTATGTATAAATTTGAGTCTCAATTCTATCAACCCCAAAAACAACCCCTTGGGGGTCGAATTTCTCAAAATTTCCACCTTGGTGAGCATTTACATCTCAAAAAGTACCACGTTGCAAGATTTGAGACGCCTAGCACTTGTACTAAAAAAGTTTCATACAAACTATCAACCCCAAAAACAACCCCTTAGGTGTCGAATTTCACAAAATCCCGTTTTTAGTATCATCTACGTCCTAAAAAAGAACCCGATGCAAAATTTGAGGCTCCTAGCACTTGTAGTAACAAAGTTTCATACAAACTATCAACCCCAAAAACAACCCCTTAGGTGTCGAATTTCACAAAATCCCGTCTTTAGTATCATTTACGTCCAAAAAAAAAGCCAAATGTAAAAATTTAAGTCTAAAAACTATCAACCCCAAAACAACCCCTTAGGGGTCGAGTTTCACAAAATTTCTACCTTGTTGAGCATTTACGTCTTAAAAAGAACCGGCATGCAAGATTTGAGACGCCTAGCACTTGTAGTAACAAAGTTTCATACAAACTATCGACCCCAAAAACAAACCCCTCAGGGGTCGGATTTCGCAAAATCCCGTCATAGCGAGCATCTACGTTCTAAAAAGACACCCCATGCAAAATTTGGAATTCCTAGCACCTGTAGTAGCGAAGTTTCATACAAACTATCAACCCCAAAAACAACCCCTTAGGGGCCGAATTTCGCAAAATCCGTTCTTAGTGCTCACCTACGTGGTATAAGGAGGGCTTATGCCAAATTTCAAGTTTCCAGGCCCAGCGGTTTGGGCTGTGCGTTGTCAGATCAGTCAGTCAGTTTTGAATTTTATATATATAGATTAAGAAATCTACGTTTTTGTTTGAGTCGCCGACATTTGAGTCAGCTTTTTCTTTGTATATTGTCCCCTGTTTTCCAGACCCGCGATGCCGTTTGTGACCCCAGATTTAAGCCAAGTCTTTTTGGCAAACACACATTTGATTTTGTAGCCAGTGTCAATTATGACAACCACCTCTCACTGACTTATGCATGTAAAGAAAATAAGACAACAAATTCACATTATTTACACTTTATATACATACATACATTAAATAATAACATAATATGCTAAAAACATAGTACCTTCATAACTAAACAACGTTTCACATAACATATCCCGTCAGAAGTTACGACGGTGTGTAACATCCTTAATTTGTCATGTTACTGACGTTAGCTTTTAAGGGGTGTCTACATGATTTATATTGTATGGAATGTGTTGCCATGAATTTCCACTTATTTGCTAAATGTTTCCTGTTTTTGTGGGAAAATGAAGGATTATTATACGTTAACTGAGAAATGTTCTTGTACCCAGCTATGTTGTGTTAGCTTTTAAACTTTTTTACTGGGTGGAGCGGAAGGGACTCGTACTGCCTGTAAACCTTTAGTTGCCCTTTGCGTTCCACTGCCGCAGTACCCTGCTGCGGCAGTGGAACGGGCAAACGGGCAAACTGCTTTAGACAGTCTCATGAATTTTATTTATTTGAAAACCAATGTAATGTTAATTCAGTATTCTTGAATTCCGTTTTCTATGAAGTTACTCGTTTTGGACTAAGTGCAAACCCAGTTACTGGATCACACTTTGACCCTTGATACGAATTTTAAACTTTGTCTTGCACTTGGAATTTCTTCTGTTTCATGGTAAAATATTTAATCTCACGTCAAATGGTTAGTGCGAAGATTATCCTTATTGTAACACTTTAGTCCACGATTATTAATAAGGGTGCTTTTTTTTTAACGTGGTAAAATCATCAAATGGGTCCTCCCACCCCGGGCAGGGCGGGAGGGACTGTCAGACTCGTACTGACTAAAATCCACGGTGTCCTTCAATAGCCCTTTATGTTCCGGGGTCACGGTGATGGAATAAGTCCCGCGACCCCGACAGGCTTTGGCCCTCTGAGAGGGGGCCACGTCATTATGCTGACGCTCTTTGAGGCGCGCGTGGGACACAACGCTCCGTCGACCCGGGCATGGTCCATGGTCGGGCAGCGAGTTGCCCTTTACTTGCTTGCTGTATGCCCGCGCCTACGGTGGCCTGAGATCGTCTGCTGACGTCCGACGCCGCGGGCGCCTACCACTACGGTTGGGGCGGAGGGAGGACGCTGTCCTCTCTCTCAAGCGGCCCGCCTCCATTACTACTAGCATTACTGCTTCGCAGAAGGAGGCGACCGCTTCCCACTCCGTCTCGCCCCGCAACATGGCCGCAACCAATGCCGGGCGCGAGAGGTCTCCGCCTATCGCCGCCGTAAGGACACGTCGGTGCTCTGCCCAAGCGGGGCAGTCTTGCACCGTATGCTCTACTGTGTCCTCCGGGCGATCTTCGCAGTGGTGGCACCCGGGCGTTTCCTCCTTCCCTATCAGACACAGGAACCTCCCAGAAAACTACCGTGTCCGGTGAGGACCTGCGTCATCCGATAGGTATTAATAAGGGCGCTAGGGTTTCAACTTTCTATGTCCGTGTCCGTCAACTAAAACACGAGATGCACGGATGTAACTAAAGTCAACATCAAATTGCGGACGGATAATACCGCCACGACTAAAGTCATTTTGACGCAGCGCTAGTGTCTTATTCCCGAGTTAAGTCACTAAGGCCGAAACCATGGGTTTCGTGCTAGACCCCCTGAACCGAAACGACTACTTGTAGATCATAAAAATTTGTTCCGTGCGGAAATCGAACCGGCGATACGCAATGCAGCAATTAATCGTTCAGCGCCAACCGTGACGTAAGCTTTGTATTTATTTTGGATCGCTTCTTAGGGGATCTAAACTGACTTCAAACAAAATACAAGTTTACTTTCCATCTGAAACCTATTTAAAATCCAGTATCAGAGAACAACAAACACAGCTCAGACTTCACTCAAGCAATTGCTACAAGCTATGTGAGAGCAAGAAGCCTTTGAAAGTCCCTGATGCGGGCATGTAAATATACGACATTTGTCAAAATCCTCACTGAAGCCGAATAGAACTTTCTTGAAATGTACCGTACCTTACTGTGAGTACAAATGGCAAAGGAATCTGGTTAACAGGCTAGTTTGTCAAGATTTATTCATGCGCTTTTATTACTATTTGTATACTACATAGTTCCCGTCCCGCACAAGTAACGTGTAACAATCGTCAGGCGGCTTAGAGGACGTACCTAATGCTGTTAAGGATTAACATAAGAACTAACACCTTTACTGATTACCTGACACTGATTATTTATTCATGTGCTGTAATTCATGGTTACGTTTATGCATCTTCCCTTATATTGTGTTTTAACTGAGTCCCATTTTCCCACGGTTACTGGCAGACCTTCAGATTCACACCGAAAGCAAGCGTGGCCAGTTGCTCGCCATAAATAATGAACTGACAGTACTCAATTTGTCCATGTTAACAACCAACGAAAGCATAAACAACACCGCATTCAACAGTAGGAGCGGTCATTTCGATTCAACACGTCCAGTCCATCAGTTTACATATACATTTTATATCGTGGTGTAATCATCAAATGAGTCCTTCCACCTCACTCCCTCACACTCTTGCTAACTTAAATCAAGGGTGTCCTCAATAGCACTTTAGGTTCCAGTGTCACGGTTACCCCGCGACCCATTACAGATAGCTTGAAGTGATAAATTTTAGTTGCAAACTTATCTATTTCACCGACTATACTTCTACGTTCGTACGTGTACTTGATATTCCTTATATTCCTTGCGCCTGACATCCCCAAGTGACGCTCGATATTAAATCGGAGCCAAATATGCAACGTTTATTGCCACCACAAATGTTCAACGATTTCCGAACGATATTTTTTCGGTGAACTTATGAGTTTGGATCGGGATCGAATTTTTTCGATGAAAGTGAAAGTTTTGGTTTAACCTAATTTTACCCTGCGCTGTTTTACGCGAGAGATTTAGTAATATACTTTTATTTTTGATCATTTGATAACAGGTAAGTAAGTAAATTAAAAACTTTTCGCCGACTCGTTCGATCCTAGGTAATTTTATATAATTGCAATAACATGCAGTCATAAAGGGGAAGTTACTGAATTTACCATTAAGATTAGAATTCTGTCGCAGTACTAAAACTGCGCTAACATATTTCATCCCTCTAAAATAAGCCTCAATTAACGTCACGAGGAGGCCGGGGCGTTATATCACACGGTATTACATACTTTGACACGCTCGTGTGTTTTTTAGATTTTGATACAATGTCGATTTCATTTTCATATAATTTAGTGTTAATTTTGAATAAGTGACAATTAATTGCATGAACATGTCGGGCCACTGATTGGTAGTTAATTATATGAATCTTGTTCAAGGTTTAATGTCACGCGATATTTTATTCTGTCCAAATAGTGTTGTTTTTGATTTTTATACAAACAAATAAAACTGTCAAAGAGCTTGACCGGGAAATTTTTGCACATCAGGAATATAGAACAATTAAATATAACAAGGAAAATAACAGTGATTCTTATTTATCATAATGAAGAGGAAAGAGTGAACCTCAGCCCTGGACTATTATGGAAGAAAGGTTTTAATATTTTTAATTTAGATAATAATTCTTTTAATTGTTTTACAACACACGTATTGCTAAAGCTAAAACATACAAAATAATAAAATACGCTCTCATATTAGCATTATGCAGCCAATTAAAATTCAAATCCCAACTTTAGCAAAATTCGAACTAAAATACAATCTGACTATGTACTAATCTACTATATACTAATAAAGTTCCGTTGTTCGAGAGCCCGCTGCAGTTTTAGATTATATATTAAAGTTACAAAATATATCGCGTATGCAAAATTACACATAGTCTCGTATAAAATCAATATGGCCACAATTGTTGCATGCTTCTTAAATTGGTAAATGATCACTAGTAAAGTTACAAGATAAATAGGCATGATGATGGCATCCGTTAGTTAGGTATTGAAAAATAATGGACATATATTTTTTGTACGTATAAAACAATTGTGTCAAATATTTATATTTATATACTTAAAAGATAATCTAACTGACGCGAACGTGACAGAATAAGTACATTTATCAGTTATTTTACCTATTGACTACGTTACACGTAATAATTAACAGTTACACAAAGAAGAGAGTTACAAAAAGCATTTGTTCCTAGAAGAATCACAAGATTCTGCAGGAGCTATTCTAAAATTGTCAAAAGGAAGTTGTTATTTCTGTTACTCAATATTAATTGGACTTATTAAGGCATTATTTAAACATGAAAATCAGGGTTCAAGCACTAAAGTATTTTCCATATAAACTCTTTACACATCTATCCTAACTACACTTTACTCGCCCCAAAATAACCCTCATACCAACGCCCGTCCGCGAACGTTAAAAACGTCACTGTCACCAAAAATGACATAGGTGAACTTCGAAAGTACAAACCTGTGTTCCGTGAAATGGGAATCAAAATTCAAAGCGAAAAAGTCAAAAGAGCCTAATTTTAAAGCTAAAAAAATACCACAAAGTTCTAGATTTGCCTGCCTTAAAATAAGCCTCAATTAAGTGAGTGAGGGGAGGTCGGGGTGTTACGTCACACACGTTTATTCCACTATCAACACGCTTTAATATTCGTTCGCGGGCTGTCACGGCGTGACGTAGCAACATGGCCGCCGCAATCACCGTCGAGTGGCGTCGTGTCATAGGGCTGAGAGACGTTTATGTTGAGCGCGGGAAATTGAGTGAACTGTTTGCGTTTACATTCTGATGCGAGAATGAATGCGATTTTGGTTTCTGGGTTTGTTATTTTTGAACAGGTGAGGAGGTTTTGTATTAACGATGTGGTTATGGGAATTGTGGGTTTCATGTTATCTAAGGTAAGTACGTCTTGAGTGAAAGTAAACGGAAAGATAGTATAAAAATCTATGATGCAAGGAGCTGCATTACAATAATACGATTTAAATCTTTTATATATTAAACATTTGTGTAACAAAAGTTAAAATAAATAAAAAAACTTGAGAGGTGTCAAGGGACACCCGGATGGAACGAAGTTACTGTATACACTCAACAAAAATAATCGTCGCGACTCCACTCCACTCCGCTCCGCTCCGCTCCCCTCCACTCCACTCCACTCCACTCCACTCCACTCCACTCCACTCTTTGAGCTCTAGCACCCTTTCGCAACGCGCGATAAGGAACTTCGTTCCAAAAAGTGTCGTGACAACTTTTCGTAAGAATTTTTTCCGTCTAGCCCCCTTTCACAACGCGCGATAAGGAACTTCGTTCCAAAAACAATCCATAACAGTTTTTAGACCTCTCATACTGAACTTATCTAAATTATTTGATGCATCTGTCTGCCATGTAATTTGCTGGGCGAATCCCAATTAACTGTTTTCTTTGTTTAATTCTTGAATTATATTATTATGCCATCAATACTGTATGATTTAAATGACTCAGTATGAAAACCGATTCAATTCTAATATGAATTGACATCAAATTCTCATGCCACCCCTATGTCATTACGAGCCTCGAGTCAAGTGTGACATTAACTGGGATATGGAATTGCAAGTATCGACGTAATTAATTAGTTAACTGGCTCAAAATTATTGAAGGTGACGCGCCTGTGTGCTCGCATATTGCGCTAATTCGAAGTTAGGTGAAATTTGGTGGTGGATGTTATATTAATTTAACTAGCTGTGCCCGCGACTTCGTTCGCATAGATGTCGGAACATAACAATGTATTTTTATAAAATTCGAAAAGTTTCATACAAACTTTCGTCCCCTATTTTAACCCCTTGGGGGTAGAATTGATCAAAATCCTTTTTTAGCGGATGCCTACGTCATAACATCTACCTGCATGCCAAATTTCAACCCGATCCGTCCAGTGGTTTGGGCTGTGCGTTGATAGATCACTATGTCAGTCAGTCACCTTTGAGTTCTATATACTCGTATTTTGATTAGTTGTATGACGTGGGATCAAAACCCAGCCAAACACACAACTTTGAGTAATTTATTTCATCACAACTGCCCTCAAAACGGTCAAAAAAACATCGTGAGGAAACCAGCATGTCCTAGAACTGGGCCCGCGAGGTAGGTAGATTACGGCCCACTCCCTCTCACAGAGAGAAGGCCTGTGTTCCAGCAGTGAGAACATTATAGACCGATGATGATGATGAGGAATAATAACGTTTCTTATAAATTGACACTGAAGCTAAAAATATCTAAATACAATATAAATAGCAAATCTTTCAGGAATGAAATTGTACCGAACCGATTTAAGTAATTCTTTTTTTGTTGTACTAGGTATCGTTTAACTTAGGGAATACTGCAAGTTTCATCAAAATCGGTTCAACAGTTTTTGAGATAAGATTTGATTGAAAGAGATGTTAACGATGTTATTACCGCTGCTACGAATTAAAAAAATCTAGTGCACATATTGTAAGAAAATGATGTATTTGACAAGAATTGTGGTTAAATATTTAAACTAAAAAGAGTAAAATAAAAACTTTTTCAAAAAAAATGTAACCGCCTTCAAAAGCAACCAAAAAAAGGGTAAAATAACCTACAAAACTTTTCTTTCGAAAGTCGATGGCTAAAACACAATGAAATTAATAAAAAAAAGTCGACGATTTCCGAAAGAAAAGTTTTGTAGGTTATTTTACCCTTTTTTGTGGTTGTTTTTGAAGGCGGTTACATTATTTTTTTGAAAAAGTTTTTTTCTAGTCTGTTCTTTTACAAAATAGAATATTTTATATATATCCGAATATGTTGAATAATTTTTGTAACTTGAGTTTGAACTATTCACATAGCAGAACGTAACCACTTGCCAAGTCAATTACTCAAATTCGTAAACAAAAGCAGAATATCGAACGAAAATTGACAGCGAATTACATTAAACAAAGTTATTCACCGTAGTAATGGGCTGCTGTTTGCCCGAACTTCAAAATATGTCTGCCTCCGATAAATTTGTCGTGTGTCCTTATAGTTCCTACCTCCCCTATCAATATTCGGCCACCGTACGTAGCGTCGAAAGTTCTCGATAGTTTCGGAACTAACAATACATAATTTTGGTAGTATCAGTGATCCTTTTTGCATGTATACTGTCACCTACATTTTGGTGGGGTGTATTTTGTGTACCTTGTTTCTTATACACCCTCAAGTGGATGACTTAGTGGTAAGAACAGGGTTTCTTGCTTTTTTATAAAATCTGGCTTTTTGAAAATAATTAGTTTCATGTAACATACATAATTTATTTCATAAAAAGATTTTATATACCTATTAATACCATTATAATATAACTTCAATGCAATAATATTAATGTGTAAAAACATTCTACTGTGACCTTAAATCTAACTAAGAAAAATTAATTCCACACTCCCAGGGCCAATGCTCTTCATTCCACCCCACCACAAAAAAGTAATAATAATAATTTACCGACATTTCTTTGTAGATTAATGAAACAATTATTTTTTTACAACTTATCTGAGGTCGCTTTATGCTATCTATAATTTTTACGTTTTATTTCTGAAACGCGTTAATTTAATGTGTTGATGGCTTTACCTGTCTCGTAAAAAGGAAAATTAGAAATGTCATTAATTATGAATCGTTATTTTTTTATGGCAGGCAGGGCAGGGCTGTTAACAGTGGTGGGTTCAATGTTCGATTGTCAAATTATTGGGGGGAGCATAATTACAAAATGGTTCTACGAAATTGTGGAAATGGAAGTGAAAATATTTTAGATTAATCAATGTTGTACGATACAAATTTTTCCGAGTAACGGTATATTTTCCATTAAATCATTGGAGCTGAAGTTGATTCCATGAATTCAGAAAGTATGACATTCGCAATGTTTCTTCTACTCACAAAATATAAATATTTTAATAGCTTCTAACACGGCCCCACTACCTTTTCCTGTAGCATCGCTCGTATTCCACGGATGTTTTCCTAGGAGACCATTGTGAACCTAGCTTATAGGCTTTACTCGGAGTAATGATAATTTTGCTTCCAATTAGTGAACGAATTTTAGTCAATATTAGTCAAAATTATTGCAATAGTTCCGAGTTTCGAAGATCAGCCTCCACTTTTCACAGACTCACAAACATTACTTCTTTTTAATATTACTTTCTATTCTCACCCTTTCAAGTTCATCTTTTATTATGTACCCATTTTTAAAACAGACTCCTATGAGAGGGGTCTTACAGGGAGGAAGACAGTGTCCATGACTCAGGGGATCTAAGTCGAGGCTAATCTCAACAGAGAACCGTGATCCTGGATGTATAGGAACAGAACACCGTGGATTTTAGTCAGTACGAGTCGACAGTTCCTTCCTTACGCTCCATCCAGTGGAGATGAACGCATTTGATAATTTAACCTCGTAAAAAAAGACCTCAATGCGGAATGATAGTGTCTTCGAATGTTCAGTTCCAGGTCGTGTCAATTTCTTACGAAGTTCTTATCACTGATTTGAGACAACTGGTGATAAATGACATAATTGCATTGAATCCCTGAACTAAGACTTGAAACTTGGAGCCATCACCATTGGTCGTCACCAAGCCATAAATGCTCTCATAAATAACTTCTAATTAAATAGCCATAAAGAAATAATTATATATATCATAAAGAATAATATATTAGCCACGTGTATGTCTCTCAATGTCACACTAGACTCATAGCTAGTTCCACGAAATAAGAACAAGACGAAATAAATTATATTAGTACAGGTTCTGAAAATGACAGCTCTGTATTTTTTAACGTACTTCAAAACGGAGGAGATTCTCAATTGGTACGTATAATATATGTATATAGGTAGCCAGCGAGCCAGTGAAATGGCGCGCGATTGGAGAGACCTATGTCCAGCAGTGGACTCCTATAGGCTGATGATGATGGGTAAGTAATATATGATATAACTACAAAATCTCTAAAATTTACAAGAGATAACAACTGAATATATAATTTTATTTGATATAACGATCTGTTAATATAATAAACGATTGACATAATTTTATTATGACTAATTTCTATAAGCATAACAATTAATGAATATAAATTCGTTTTGTATACCACTCAAAAGACATAAAACTTATTTACTCTAATTTTTTTCTTCCTGGAAAGTAATCTAACACTGATGTGCCAAGTAATAGTACCACCTGCCATGAATGTTGGACGGAGCCCCGCTTCGCGGGGCACCTATTTCTGCGTACAGGGTTTAAAGTAACCTAACACGAACCTAACCTGTCCGTATCGGGGTGTCCCAAGTCCCGAGCTCGCTTCGCTCGCTCTTTGATACTAATTTTTTCTAATAACAATAGCAAGCGTGAAGGCAAACAATCAAAGTTCAAAGTATAAGCCAAAGTCATCAAAGAAAATCGCTTAAACGTTAAATTATATGTTTCAAACGTTATATGTAATGATCTTCGCTTAAGTAAACGTTATATCAAATAAAATAATATGAAATGAGTTTTAGAATAACACAAACATTATGTGGAAAGAAATTATATCAACCGTTGGTATATTTCACGTTGATTATATCATGTGAACGTTATTGAAATGAAAATATATCAAATAAGTTTTGGTGAAGCGTCAATGCCTTTTCAATAATTATAAATAAAATAAATAATAATATTTTAGGATTTTTCCATATAATATAATATGTTAGTAGTTCAGATTACATATTTTAGTTTGTCTATTGATGAATCCTCGCACCAATATTTTGTTTCCGCAGCGCCCATTTGTATCGAAACTTTCTGGAGTGTTCTCGCAATTGACCAATAGATGGCATTAGCGAGGCGCACTCTCTTCCCGTCGCCATTGAAAAAGACACTGTGTGTTCTTTGCTCCGCCTTTAAAAAATTCCTTTTTGGTGAAACCTTGATGATATTCATAAAATAAATGGACCTGCATCTGTGCTTCATTGAGAACTTATAGTGCAGTGTTGATTTTTGGAGTTTTAACCATTCCACCGGTGGATTCAAGAAGATTTTGCTCGCCGGCCGGCGGCTCATACCAAGCCATTACGTGCGCATGAACGAGGTATCTTCCCATCTCCCTGGGTCTGAGTGGGATCTCTGGATTGTCAAGGTACGTGGGCATGGTTTGCTGCTAATAATTTTTTTGGTATTGGTTTCTCGGGGATTCATCAATAGGGAGGTATATTTTTTAGGTCCGCCATTACTTCTTAAAATTACGTAGGTTCTTAATTCAAACTTTTTCACAACCTTCACAAAGGTGCAGGCTATTTACACGCCTCACCATAATTAATGGTCCTTCGATACCGGATAAATAACCAGTAGGTACCTAGATTTTTGCGTATTTGTTTGGTGAAAATCATATAGGTTCAATAACGCACAATAGATATTTATTTACGTAAACTTTCGGTAAATTAATACCTAATTAACGCAGCTTATTAAATTGACAATAGATTTTACGTATTTGTTGGTAAATCTGTTCAATTAATATAATACCTAGTTTACATAGAACGACATTACGTATTTATTGGTAAAGTTCATTCTAAGTAGGTATCCGCATTTAAAAATTCGCTTTGTTCATAAGTAAATAAGTAGGTAGTTACCAACTCATCTCGGCTTTGTGCGTATTAATATTTAGATAGATACCTAGATACTCATAGTTTGGTAGGTGCGATAATATTGCAAACCGCCTGGTAGGTATTTATTGTTATTGTCTTCGTTTTATTAGCGAAATGACGGATAAACAACTGAAGCCGGAAGATTTATTAACTATTCTTCACGAAAAGAAAGGATTGTTATTTAAACGCATTAATCGTTTGTATGATTTATCAAGAAATATATCGTCGTTCGATTCGAGGAAAGATGAAAGTTTTATGACTGAGTCAGAGACAATTGATGACATTCGAGATAAATTTGAATCTTTTGTCGATCAAATTAATCAAATAAACATTAGTTTAAAACCTGGTTCAAGTGCCGACTATGCTTGTTTAGAATCCTTTGAAGATTTGTATATTCATATTAAACGTGTTAGGAATAAAATAAACAGCAATCAATCGCCACCATTACCCAGTAGCAACTCAAAGACTTTTTTTGAACCGCCTAAAATAAAGTTGCCTCCTATCGCGCTGCCATCTTTCGATGGGAAAACTGAGAATTGGCCCGTTTTCTACGAGTCGTTTAAGTCAAATATCCATGATAATGATCAGCTGACTGACTCGCAGCGTGTGCAGTACTTGATAGGTAGGCTTACACACAACGCATTGAAGGTTACCGCTGGAATTGTGCCTACTGGTGATACTTACAAGTTGTTATGGGATAGTTTAGTTAAAAAATATCAAGAGAAGCGCTCACTAGGTACGCATTATTTAAATAACATATTGGATTTAAAAAGTTGTTCATTTAATGCTAATAGTCTCGATTCTTTCATAGAAACATTTAGTGCGTCTATTTCTGCCTTGAAACAACTTGGGATTACGGATCTTGCTGATTTTATTCTTTTGCACTGCGCAATGAGAAAAATCGATGCACAGACTACTCAATCGTTTGAACTTACCATTCGAGATGTTGAAATTCCCACAACGCAATTATTGATAAGCTTCGTTCAAGATCAGGCAAAGATATTGGCACGCTCGAATTTGTATCATTCGAACGCGAGAAACTTTAGTAGAAACCCCGCTTCCGCTCCTCGCGAGTCACGCACACAGACAAAAGCGTTTGTTGTGAGCGAGTCAGCTGACTCGCCCGCTTGTTTACCCGCGATCGCGGTTCCATGCTGCGCGTATTGTAAGGATAACGCTCATGTTCATTTGTATAACTGCGCTAAGTTTAAATCCGCGTTGACTCCTAGAACAAGGTTCGAGTTTATTAAATCCAAACGTGGGTGCGCGAATTGTCTGAGCACATTGCACGGATTGAGTAACTGCAAGTCAACATCAGTCTGTGACTTATGTAAAAAACGCCATCATACACTATTACATTTTGATAAAGAAAATAAACCGCAAACAGCTGATGTTAAAGCGACGAATTGCAATGTAGTCGTGGCGTCGTCGTCTCCCGCGCCGCTGTCTCTCCCCCCTCCCGCGCTCCTTTCGACCCCCGGTACGCCTTTGGTGCCTCGCTCTTACGTTGATTGCGATAAGGTCGATATTTCCGCACGGGTGATTGCGTCTGATTCGTGTGATGTGACGCCAGCGTCTTCGGCTCACAGCTCGGCCGTGTTATTAGCAGCTGATGCAGCGAAGGCTAAGGCGATGGTGCTGTTATCGACAGCTCAGGTTTATGCGCGAGCTAAAAGTGACAGTGCGGGTCACAAAACAGTAGTGAGGTGTTTAATTGATAATGGCTCGCAGAATAATTTAATAACTACAGCATGTTGTAGAAAACTTAATTTACTGATAATTCCTTTGAGTAATTCATTTGTTAAAGGAGTTGGTTCTGTATCGCGACCGATAATAGGATACGTACATTTAGATATCGAGTCTCGCGTATATCCTGATCAAAAATATACTATTCACGCGTTCGTAGTTGAGTGCATTACGGACCAGCTACCATCGCACCATGTCAAGTGGGATAGCCATATAGACTTCCACGCGCTTCCGCTCGCAGATTTAAGCTGGAATATTCCAGGGGATATTGACCTAGTGTTGGGCGCTCAACTGTTTCCGTACATTTACTTGGGGAATAGGGTCGATCTTGGTTCACGCGCCCCACCTGCATTATTGACCACATTCGGGTATATCTTTATGGGTGATTTTCCGCATAATAGTGATGATTTAAATTTACCTAACTCTTCTTTCACGGCATTGGCTCTCAATGATTTATTACAAAAGTTTTGGGAATTGGAAGAAGTTAATAATAAACGTTTTTTCTCTCCTGAGGAAACCGAATGTGAGAATATTTTTTCCTCGACCGTGTCACGAGACGATGTGGGACGTTATACCGTCGCGTTACCTTTTAGTAAGGATCCCGCCGAGTTGGGTAACTCGCGCACCGCCGCGTATCGTCGGCTTATTGCGCTTGAAAGGAAACTCCGCCAATCGCCGGATGTTGCGGAAAAATTATAATGCAGTGATTAAAGAGTATATGGACAACGGTTATTTAAGTCAGGTCGACGAATCTGCCGTTTCCGATGACGGGTACTATATCCCGAAGACAAACCGATGCCGCGCATTGTATTGGATGCTAGTGCTAGAACTCATACATGGTTATCTTTAAATGATGTACTCCATATTGGTCCAAATTTACAAACAGATTTGTTTATTCTTTTAATAAATTTCAGACTATTTCCCATCGCTATAAATGCTGATATTAAACAAATGTATTTACGCATTGGTGTACCCGTTGACCAGCGTAAATACCTACGCATTTTGTTTCGATTCAATGAGAACGAACCTGTGCTAACCTTCGCCTTTAATCGCTTACCTTTCGGGCTTAAGTCGAGTCCTTACATAGCTATGCGCACTGTGCGACAGCTGGCCTCTGACAGTCCGCATTATCCCGAAGCTGCTAAAGTAGCAGAGACCAGTCTCTACATGGACGATCTGGTGTATTCTGTGAATAATGAAGACACCGCCATGCAGCTATCGCATGATCTTATAAAGATGTTTAAATCGGGCGATTTTGACCTTGTTAAATGGTGTAGCAATTCACCCGTTCTTTTAAATAGTCTTCCCGACTCGCATCGTAAGTCCCTTGATTTTCACGCTGGGAGTGATGTGTCTAAGGTTTTAGGCCTTTCGTGGGAACCTTCTCAGGATAATTTTTTCTTCACTTCCGCTCACGTAGCTGAGAAATGTACTAAGAGAAATATACTCTCGATAGTCGCACGCTTATTTGATGTTCTCGGTTTGGTCGCCCCCGTGATATTTTATGCCAAGTTGCTCATCAAAGAGTTATGGCTGAGTAATATTGGTTGGGATGATCCCGCTCCTGACGATATTTTTAAACGTTTTTCCATTCTCATGCAAGAGTTTCCGCTGCTGGATACATTACGCATACCACGCCATGTGGGCGTTACCGATGATTGTTCCGTTCGTATAGTCGCGTTTGCTGATGCTAGTATGGGTGGGTACGGGTGTGTGATTTATATACACTCTACTGGTCCATCTGGTGTCATAGTCCGCTTACTTTGTGCGAAATCAAAGGTTTCACCTACCAAGGTTACAACTCTTGCACGTCTGGAGCTTTGTGCCGCCGTGCTCATGTCAAAATTGGTAAAAACTGTTCGTGATTCTTACGCTTTACGTGTTCCTATTGCAGGAATTTACGCCTTTTCAGATTCCACGATAGCTTTATCTTGGATACACTCTTCTCCGCACCGCTGGTCAGTCTTTGTCAGCAATAGAGTTGCTCAATGTCAGAAGAACTTGGGTTCTCAACATTTTTACCATGCGGCAGGTGTTGAGAATCCAAGCGACTGTCTATCTCGTGGCATCCTCCCTTCTCAGTTAGTGTCACATGAACTTTGGTGGAACGGCCCCTCTTGGCTTCGTTGTGCTCCTGAGGATTGGCTCGTCAAACCGTTCTCTCCTATTAATTGTGGGGAACTTCCCGAGTACAAGGCAAATGTCTTAACAGTGACCACGCAAGTAGAACAACCCCTTCTATATCAACTTGCTCAACGTACCTCATCATGGGATAAATTGTTGCGCATTGTTTCCTATATATTGAAATTCGCTAGACCAAAGGCTCATTGTGAGCCTCGTTCTATTCAGGGCTTATCAGCTGCGGAACGAGCGATAGTCTGTGCTGTGCAATCTGTTCATTTTGCAAATGACATTAAGCTCATCAAATCTGGGAAATTGCTTTCAAAGAAACTCCAAAGTCTAGCTGTCTTTTTAGATGAAGAGGGAATATTACGCATTGGCGGAAGGCTTTCGAAGTCTCACCTTCCATTTGACGCTAAGCATCCTTTTTTACTTCCTAAACATGACCATATTGTGGACCTAGTAATTCGTCATTACCATGTGATGAATTGTCACACTGGACCGGGACTACTCATGTCTATTCTAAGACAGCGATTTTGGATATTAGATGCCAGGGCTGTCATTAGGTCCAAGTTGAGACAATGCAACACATGTTTTCGGGTAAATCCGACGCATCCCATTCCAGTGATGGCAGACTTGCCTGAATACCGAGTATCGGAAGCAAAGGCGTTTGTCCACACTGGAGTGGATTATGCTGGTCCCATACGCATAACCCTCACTCGTCGCAGAGGCCAACACGCCCAGAAGGCGTATATCTGTTTATTCGTGTGCTTGGTAACCAAGGCCGTCCATGTAGAGTTGGTCTCTGATTTAACCTCTGATGCCTTTTTAGCCGCGTTTAAACGCTTTATCTCGCGTCGAGGGCCAGTATCTTGTCTTTATTCGGACAATGCTACAAATTTCGTTGGGGCTAAGGCCCAACTAGATGAGCTTTATAGATTCTTATTAAATTCAAATTTCAATTCGTCTCTTTTACATGAGTTGTCAACACGCCGCATAATGTGGAAAATGATCCCACCTCGCTCCCCACATTTTGGCGCCATGTGGGAAGCAAATGCAAAAACGTTAAAAACGCACCTTTATCGCGTGATCGGAAGTCAGCTTCTAACTTATGAGGAGTTACAAACTGTACTCATTCAAATAGAGTGTATTATGAACTCGCGCCCTCTGAGCGTTTTGTCTTCCGATCCCCATCCCGAAGTTATTACTCCCGCTCACTTTTTGATGTCGACTGCATTGCAGTATTTGCCGGCAGCCGATTTGTCTGGTCAGCGCATTAGTTTGTCGCAGCGCAAACAGTTGTTAGATGGTTTGGTCCAATTCTTCTGGAAGAAATGGCACCTAGAGTATCTGCATACGCTGCAAGTCAGACAAAAATGGGCAACTCCTGACAAACCCGTAGAAGTTGGAACTGTCGTACTAGTGGGACAGGATAATTCAGCTCCTCTGAGTTGGCCATTAGGAGTTATAACTGAAGTTTATAAAGGCACGGATAATGTCACTCGTGTTGCAATGGTAAAGACAAAGTTCGGTAACTTTAAACGTGCCGTCGCTAAATTATATCCTATTCCAACGCAATAAACGTTAACTCTTATACGATACTAGTAGTCTTTAAGGTTTAGGAAATACATTAAATAACTTGTATTATTTGTTTCTCGCATTCAGTCATAGAGCTTGGATTTTTCTCTGATCTAAATATAGGTCAGTAAATACTTATAATTTTTCACTTTTCTTTTTGAAAGCACTTGCGTCCTTCCAAAGCCCCCGAGCATGGTGAAGCGTCAATGCCTTTTCAATATAAATAAAATAAATAATAATATTTTAGGATTTTTCCATATAATATAATATGTTAGTAGTTCAGATTACATATTTTAGTTTGTCTATTGATGAATCCTCGCACCAATATTTTGTTTCCGCAGCGCCCATTTGTATCGAAACTTTCTGGAGTGTTCTCGCAATTGACCAATAGATGGCATTAGCGAGGCGCACTCTCTTCCCGTCGCCATTGAAAAAGACACTGTGTGTTCTTTGCTCCGCCTTTAAAAAATTCCTTTTTGGTGAAACCTTGATGATATTCATAAAATAAATGGACCTGCATCTGTGCTTCATTGAGAACTTATAGTGCAGTGTTGATTTTTGGAGTTTTAACCATTCCACCGGTGGATTCAAGAAGATTTTGCTCGCCGGCCGGCGGCTCATACCAAGCCATTACGTGCGCATGAACGAGGTATCTTCCCATCTCCCTGGGTCTGAGTGGGATCTCTGGATTGTCAAGGTACGTGGGCATGGTTTGCTGCTAATAATTTTTTTGGTATTGGTTTCTCGGGGATTCATCAATAGGGAGGTATATTTTTTAGGTCCGCCATTACTTCTTAAAATTACGTAGGTTCTTAATTCAAACTTTTTCACAACCTTCACAAAGGTGCAGGCTATTTACACGCCTCACCAAGTTTATATGAAATGAGACGCACCCGATGATGATGATATAGGTTCTTGTATGATTGTATATTTATATGTTTGTCTCACTTGTATTATCATTTATTTCAACTAAAAGTGACTTTAATAATAATAATAATAATAATAATAATATTCCACAACTATCACACAACGCCATCTAGTCCCAAGCTAAGCAGAGCTTGTGTTATGGGTACTAGACAACTGATAAACATACTTATATATTTCTAAATACATACATATTATAGATAAATTACACCCAGACACAGAACAAATGATCGTGCTCATCACACAAACATTTGTCCTGGGTGGGAATCGAACCCACGACCTCCGGCATAGCAGTCAGGGTCACTAACCACTAGACCAACAGGCCAGTTTAACAATCTTGAATATTGTTTTATCTACTCTCATATCGTTAAATTCGAAATACAAAACTCAAAACGAGTTTATAGATATCGACGTACTTTACAAATACCTATATCGAAATGAAATTAAAAAATTTCATTATAACACTATTTCTCTAACAAAATAATGTTATAATAATTTTTTTTTTTCATTACGATGCATATACCTATACATCTATTTAATTTTTTAGCTGTGGCTGCGCGCGCTTGAGAAGACCGCTTCATTGAAATTTTGAAAAATGAACACTTTCATTAACCAATAAATAAACTGTGTCAATCTTTATCTTTTATTTTTTATTTAATATTGTTCGTGTTAAATGAGAGTAGATAAAGTACTATTATTTTATTGAAAAATAAAAATCACACATTTTAAAAAAGCACACCTCTCACGTTTAAAACCAAACACTCACACTCAAAACCAAACCAACTTGATCACCGCAGAACGCAGCTTAAAAAAATCCCCGCCATTTTGAAGCACCTTCAGATAAATCTCCCGTAGTTGTAAGCACGTCACGCCACCTTTCAGCGCTGCAGCGCTTCAGATTAAAAAGCCATCGGGCATGCACCGCGTAATGGATTTTTAATGATGTACCATTTACGCGCTCTAGCCGATATCTAGCGCTTTTTTATAGTTGTCTGTCAAGATTAGCCGGTATTGAAAGGTGTGGAATACATATAGGACTAATGTATAATATGAGTTTAGTGATTTTCATTTTGTCACTTAAGCTCTGAGTTAACGGTGCTATAATGTTTTTGAAGCTTTTATATTGAGTATAAAAATAAAAAGCCTCTCAGGGATATTTCAAAGTTCAAAATTTAAAAAAAATAGTTTCACACAAAAACATTAAGTTTGAAAACCACATTAGGACTTCAAAAGGTCAGAGCACATATCACAAAAAAATAAAATGGAAAATATTTGCCTAGCAAATATTCAAAACTGACATGTCCATTTATCCCGTGCCTCCCCAATGCATATACTCATACTTAATGCACATAAATGCATACTCATTTCTCTCCCCCGCCTCTAAAGCGACGCTGAGCCGGTCCAAAGGTCCTAGCTCTCCTCAAATAAATTAATCCTACCGTCTGAAAAATTTCTCTTGCAGAATTGATCTGCACAAAATTGCCTGAACATTTTTCTGAGATGATATTGGCTTTGTCTTGCTAAAGCTGACTGTTGGCATGATAAAAGAAGATCAGACCTAGGCAGGGCGACACTTTATTAACAATAATGATGATGGAAATGTCAAATTATATTGGAAATTGGGCATATGGTAATTCTGGATTTAAGCAGAGTTATACATTATTACATTCACATTTTGCCAGTAATGTTTAAATCCCTTGTAAAAGCGGGCTAATTTATTTTCATCAAACGAGTAAAAATCCAGTTTCAGCGTCGACCCACACTAGGATTTCTCCTGTATCGTGGGTGCGTTTACAAACTAAAATATGTAATTCAAAAAATACGAATACGAAAAATATTCTGTTCTGAATATTTCTCTTAATCATAATAGGTAGGTACTGGATACCCGACTAACATTATTTCACAAAAAATACGTAACTTCCAAAGAATATTCGTACGAACCAGGTATGACTCCAGAGACCTGAAGCCTTTTTACCAGACAAGTCACGAACGGGTCATAACTTGTGAGACGACGCTATATCGTCAGCTTCCTTTTAAATTGTTATAATATCTATTTGACGACGTTTGCAGGTGGAAAATGATCGTTTCCTGAAAGTTTGGTGATTTTGGATGGATCTGAAGTACTGAGCTTACTTTATCGTTTTGTAGTTTAAAATAGGTTATTGAAATTCGCAATTTAATATGACATTTTTTTTAATTGTTTATTTATATATTTTTCAAACTGCTGCCTGCTGAATTCACGCAGATGGAGAATAAAACATGTGTGTAAAAAAAATCACGCCAGTTTTTTCTTACTTGTGATGATTTTTAGCTCTTGGCTTGTTGACGATTTAAAAGAGCGTTTTTTTTTCTGTGCATCACTTAATACTCGAAAAAAACTTTTTCAAAAAAAAATTTAACCGCCTTCAAAAACAACCACAAAAAAGGGTAAAATAACCTTCAAAACTTTTCTTTCGGAAGTCGGTGACTTTCTTTCATTAAGTAATTTCATTGTCTTTTTTGCCACCGACTTCCGAAAGAAAAGTTTTGGAGGTTATTTTACCCTTTTTTGTGGTTGTTTTTGAAGGCGGTTAAATTTTTTTTTGAAAAAGTTTTTATTTTACTCTTTTTAGTTTAAATATTCAACCACAATTCTTGTCAAATACGAGTACATCATTTTCTTACATGAGCACTAGAATTTTGTAATCCGTAACACCGGTAATAACATCGTTAAAATCTCTTACATTCATTCCCTATCTCGAAAACTACTGAACCGATTTTGATGAAACTTGCAGTATTCCCTAAGTTGAACGATACCTAGTACAACAAAAAAAGAATTACTTAAATCAGACTTGTAGTTCCGGAGTTATGCGAACACAAACATAATTTACTAAATCAGTCGATGCCAAGTCCTTACCTTCCATCATCAGCTCAGCTACATGAGATGATGATTACCATACGCAAATACGCAAATTACTTCATAAAATTTGCGAAAAACGATGTGTGGGCCTATAAAATTTGAGGGTTGCCCTCGATTTCTCCATGATCCAATCATCAGATCCTGACATGGTGATAATGGGACCACTCCTGAAGTATCTCCTTTCGAACAAAAAAATAATTTTGGAAATCGGTCCACAATTGGCGGAGTAATCAGGTAACAAACAGACAAAAAAAAAAAAAAAAACATACCGTCGAATTGATAACCTCCTTCTTTTTGAAGTCGGTTAAAAAGAGACTTGTTTTTGATAAAAGTCCAGTCTTTACCGTCAACTTATTGGACAGTTACTAATAAAACGAGAAGCAAAGTTAAGCCAAGCTTAATCCTTAAAAATGTATGGTTAATCCGAAAATTATCCCGGTTGTAACTTTAGTCCACGTTATAAGGGGGTTAAAAACATGGGCCGGCCTCTAAGATAATTATTTTTGGTTCTAAAACATGCCAGTTTTCTTACGGTGTTTTCTCAAGCAAGCCTTACTATATGCGATTCATGAACTAGAATTAACCAACCCATTTGATTTCAGTAAATCACAAAGGTTAATTTTACCTACTACAGTTAACAGCGCCATTTTCATTACCCACCCAAACATTTTCGTTCGGAAATGCCACCTCTATTGAGGCTTTAATCTCCACGAGCTATGGAAGTAACAATTACAGCCTCTAAATCACAGCTATTACTAATGCCCGCATAATTTCCGCTGCACTCCAAATTGGCTGATCGAAATCACTGAACAAAAACGGTGTTACAAAGTAAGATAATTTGGTAACAAAATGTAATAACAACCTTATGTTGTAAACAGGAAATTGGACTCTGTTTGGTGGTCACAAAGTTGGTTGTTTAGCGCCCCAGTGACCAGTTTGGACCTCAGGGTCGAAGTGACCTTAAAGCCTTTATTTGAACGAGGGAAAACTTCTCTAAGCTTTCTGAAAGGAATCTTGTGTTGATATTTCGATCTAGTTCTAGATTTATGTTTGATAGACTGGTTTTGAGATTACATTTACAGTTTTCAATTTTTGTAAGGGCGAATTTGTGTGTTTTTTTTTTCAAGTACCATTGGTTTACTCTTGACCTTAGTCTAGGTCAGGGACAAAGACAAGGTCGACGATGAAGCGAGCTTACCCAGAAGAAGCCTGTTCACTCTAACTTTGAAGAGATTAGGGTTGTATGCGTTCGGAAACAGACGCAGGCAGAGAGTTCCACTCCTTCGCTGTTCGCATTACAAAAGAAGTTTGGAAACGCTTAGTGCGAATTGGTGGAATAGCAATAAGGTAAGGATGATAATTTGCCGTGCGACTAGATGAGCGATGGTGGAAGGGGGCTGGTGGTAGGTAGTTAAAATGAATTTTAGAAGTAAGGTTTTTACTAGATTAATGAGGTATTTTGGATTCTCGCACGGAACAAATATTCGTTTGAAAGAATGATTTATTCATTTGTTGTGATTTGAGTCCATATACGCACATACAATATGAACAATTTCAACATAAAATGTAACGTTTCTTAGAAAACCTGAAAGCGACATCAATACAACAGTACAATATTTTCATCTCTAACTTAGTTCCAGGAACTCGCTACCTATAAACTGCACTGACTCACGGTAGTATAGGCAAAGAGCCAGCTTGTTATTTCCTGCGCCATTACAATTTCCAACATGACTCTATAAACCTTTACGTTATTGCCTTCGATAATGGCTTTGATAACATCCGATGTTCTTCCAATACAAATAAATATATGCAAAGAGTTTTGTATTTGATCAGAAAATGTATGTTATGTGTTGTATGACAAACACTTTCGGAAGTAGGTGGCTTTGATTTGGTTTTCTGTTATTTTATTTGGGAGGAGAATGTTATTTGTCTTTCTTGTTCAAGTGTTTTTTTCATGAAAATATTATGCACTCGGGTGAACACTGACATTTTTAAACATGCTTATTGCTTAATGAAAGTAATAACTACCTACTGTAATGTAGATTTTTTTCTGTTTTTATCCATTAAAACCGGGTTCTTCTGCTGTTAGTTTTACTGTATTATAATTGAATAAGTAAACAATTTTGAAGCTTAAAGTCCAGTTTAAGTGTACGATAAGTAAGATGAATTTTGTTACACAGCTTTTACTTTTAGTGCGTTCCAATATACACCGTGACTTTTTAGTCGTCTTACAAAAGTGGTCCACTTAATGTATCCTAAAATACCTTAATAATAACCTAAAATACCTCTAGGCGAGTATTTTTTTTTTAACCGTTAAAAATTATTATTTTTAATAAATAGGTACATTAGAAATATGAAACACCCTGTTAAAATGTTTACGTCAAGCTGTAGAGTATACTCGTACCTACCCTGCGCAATAGTCGGGCAGATCATTCCATCTCCATTTTTTATGAGACAAGGGTGTTTCTAACTACGCCTTGCGTATTATAAAAAATTAAAATTTATTTTTAAATTTTGAAATCTCTTACATGCCTATTTTTTTACTATAAACGTGTTCTAGTCATTGGATACATCAACTGGGCTGCCGTTGTAAGACGACTAAAAAGTCACGGTGTAGAATTTCGTAAAAAGTATACAGAACGGGTCGAATTGGAGCGATCACAATCCACTCCAGAAAATAAAAACAAAAGACTGCTAAACAGAACCAGAACTATTTGAAAAATGGTAGAAGATAAAGTACGACATGAAATTCAGTCATAATATTCACTAAAGATGACTTTTATTGCAGAAAAAATATTACTTGTGTTTTATACAAAAGCTTCAACTACCTACATTAAGTTTCACTTTCTAACAATATCTAAAGGATGATTAATCCACAAACGACATTATAAAACGTCCAATTATCCATTGCTTGCTTGTTAAAAATTATGAAGTCACTCAGGCTATATAAAGCAGCCGTCGTTTGCATTGTCAACGTTTAGAGTGACTCGCGATTTTCTGAGCGCAGCTTCCGTACTCTTTGTGAATTGATTGATGTTGGCTGAGATTTTTTATTTTATTTTACAGCTTTATTTTTTGTCGGAAAGTTGATTTTATTAATATGAGGGTGATTTGGTGATTTTTGTTGCTTTTTTGCTGGTTTAAAAGTAATATAATAAAGTAAAATTAGAATATTGGCTAAGGTACGCTGTCTCTTTGTCTAGTACTAGCATTCGATGCTAGTACTCGAAAATAGTGATGGGCGAATAATTATACATAATAAATAACTACACACATCAAAAGTGTCTAGGGATCAAGCATTTTTATGCGGATTTCTTGAGATTGAGATGTGGCTTTGTAATAAATTTATGATTTTATAAATTTATATGGATCCTTTTTGGTGCATTTCATAATTTGAATCAGGAACTGTAAATCAAATTCGAGTAAAAGATGAAAATCAGCTGTCAATATTTTCCCTATAAAAACATACAACGCATTGAAGACATTATTAGTGCTACTGTTTCCCTACTACTGATTAAAACCAACGTTATTATGGAGCGGCGACGTCATTTAAGCAGGGAAGAAATGCTCAGAGCCGTGGGAATGATAGAAGCTGGTTCCCGGCAACGTACTGTGGCTTTAGCTCTGAATACAAGTCAGAGTGTTATCAGTCGACTTTGGACACGTTACCGAAGCACTGGTACCGTGGCTGAGCGCCATGGAGGACGGTATCGCTGCACCACACGGAGACAAGACCGATACATTCAAATCTTAACTCGAAGAGCTCCAACAATAACCGCCATGATGTTAGCCGTGAGGCTTCATCACTCTTCAGGGAACTTAATTAGCGACCAAACAGTCAGAAACCGCTTGCATGAAGTGAACCTTCATTCCCGAAGACCGCTACGGGTACCACCTATAGCAATGCACAATCGTAGGATTCGATATCAATGAGCTCTTGAACACAGAAATTGGGCAGAAGAACAATGGCGTTTCGTGTGCTTTTCTGATGAGTCTCGTTTTGGTATGAGACCGGATACAAGACGTATACGACACTGGAGAACCCCTGGACGCCAACAGCGATTAAAATCCTGCCAGGAAGTCCATCCTTATAGTGGTGGAACCATCATGGTATGGGCGGGTATTTGGATCGGCGGAAGAACTGAGTTGATTTGGATCAGAGGCAACCTCAACGCTCAAATTTATGCTGAGACGATTGTATCAGACGTCATCGTTCCTCTACAAGTGCAAATCGGTCCCTAATTTCAGTTAATGCATGATAATGCACGACCGCACACCGCAAGAGTTGTAAGACAGACTCTCGCCGCAGCTAACATCAATGTCCTGCCCTGGCCTGCTCAGTCGCCAGACTTGAACCCGATTGAGCATGCATGGGATATGCTACAGAGAAGAGCTCTGCCGAATATGGAGGGTATCCAGTCGCAAGAAGACCTTTTTTTGTTGTTGCAACGAACATGGGCGGCCATTCCACAGCGTGATTTGGATGAACTCATTTTGAGTATGCCAAACCGATGTTCTTGTGTTGTTAGTGTTCGCGGTAGAAACACGGATTATTAATTGTTTAAGTTACCCAATAAAATTTTAAAGAAAACTGTTATTTCAGTCTTTTTTTCGAACTTTAATGTTAGTGGTTCAAATGTCAAAAATCCCTTTATTAGGAAAATGGCAAATTTCTTTATGAATGCAAAGGTGACTTGGTTTATCGTTACTGTGACAAACGATAACACTTTATTTGATGAATCCTTAAAGAACATTTTAATTAATATCAATCAGGAGAAAAGTTATTGCAAAAATATATGTTGATCCCTAGACACTTTTGATGTGTGTATTTGAGGCCAAAAACAAGTTTACTTTATTCTGATTTAAGAACGTGAGTCTATTAATCTTTTTGCCTTTTTGTTGAATTCTGAATATCCATTGCTACACATTCCAAGCAAAAAGACCGTTTGCTACGTGTTAAAAGTATTTGTAAAATAAAGAAATAATCACGTACGCCTCCAATTCTCTTAGAATTTCGACGATTTTGCTGCTTCGTAAACAATTTACTTCAATACATAAATTTTTCCCCATTCAAACTAAACATCGTCAATAATATCAACGGTTTTCAAAAACTAAGAATCAAATTATATTAAAACAGCATCGATTTCACAGAAAATAATATTCAAGTTTGAAAGGCATTTGCATGAACAAGTGTCAAATATTTGAATCTAACGGTTGAAGGGAAGGTCGGGGTGGAAAAACGCATTGAACTTTTATTTATCGTGTCGATTCACATTTTACATTTAAATTCTGACTACAAAAGGAATATTCAAATATTCCGTGCATCGTCAGTTTATACATTATTCTTATACTTTTGAAGATAAATTCAATTTTCTTTATAATGTGTAGGTACACGTTTTGTTTTACCCTAGAACGAATAACTTGAAATTGTATTTTGTTCATAAAATTGCTAAAGTGTAGTTAAATGATTGTTTATGTGAGGGACGTGTTAAGAAGGGGACATTTTACGATCGTATTAAATAAGAAACTCGTCATAGAAGTGATGAAACGCGACTTTTATTAATACTTTACTTTGGTTGTAAATCGAAAGTTTTAGCTTTAGCTTTGTTCATGATTTAAAAGAAAATTGTAGGCCTCTATATTTTTTTTTGCCAAATGCTGTTTGAGAGCAGGTGGCCTACCATGAACTCTTAACGCGATCCAGTTTAGGCTGTGAGAAAGAGATGGCGACGACTTGTATAGCTCTGTCTCTTTCCCACAGCCTAAACTGGATCGCGTTAAGAGCTCGTGGTAAGGCCTCTGTGGCGGTACAATAGTAACGACCCAACTTACGAGTTGCCTCGAACGCAGCCAGGTGTATTACTTTGTGAAATTTATTTCATCACGGCTCTTAAAACGTCAGAAAACATCCTGAAGAAACATCTACAACCAAAAATTCGAAGACATAATTTATTACATTTACCAACCCGCACTATGCACTCTTTTGCACTGATAGACCTGTATGTGTAGACACAGTACTGGGATCTTTAAAAGCTATTTGAATCACTAACCTTTTATAAAAAAACGAATTCCATTCCTTCACTTCACATAAAAGCATATTTCCCAAAACTAGAATTCATAACATGAACAATAGCTTTCAATCTTCTCTCGCCGAGAGGTTTGCTTGAAGAAAACAAAGAAATAGCCAGTTACTCTAGATTTAAGGGCGGGTTGGCCTAACCTACATCACCCTTACTTCTCGTTAACCATCTTATGTTTTTAGATGTGTGGATTTATCCAACATCGAGCGTATCTCATTTGCTTTCAAGTTATTGAATTACCATGCCCCTTTATGTGGAACATTCTAGACGAAAAGCCGATATGAGCGTTGACAAGGAAAATATTGGATATTTTAATGAGACACCCTTTTTCGTCGGATGATTTTAATATTTTTCGCTTGGATGAATCAGTGGAAATGTTGTTTAATATTTGAGAGCGTTTTATAATTAATAGACTCGTGTGTGTAATGAAATACGTGGAATGAAGGACAGGGTTTCGCATTTATTCAATTAGCTACCATTAACGTGATTTTTAATTAACACCTCATTTAGTGTCACAGGTAAAAAGTTGGTTGGTTTTTAATGCTACCACAGAAATGCACAATATACTTTGCAGAACTTCTGCCTCACCCTTCGGTGATGACAGGCCGTTTTATTTTGATTTTTAAACGATCCACTTTCTATCAAGGTTCTGAACATAATACCTTAAAAAAGCAGTCCCATTCAAAGTTTATTCTCAAAAACACACGAAAAACATAAAATACTTCAGCATAAATATCGGTGAAAATGTCCCGGGTTACTACATTATCCATATCACGTTCATACAAAGTATCCACACTTAGTAACTGAGACATCGCTTATCGCTAAACGACACGGCATAAAGTGCTATGCATTATTGAAACACTTCTTTACGTCCTGACTGCACGTTTTCGTCCCAAACTATGCACATTTATGTTACAAACTATGCACGTTTACGTTACAAGCTATGCCCATTTTACAGATAGCTTAATGACATCCGAAGAACGCTTTGACGATAGTTCAAGTATTAGATTATAAAGAGAAAACGGTTTTTAAATTGCAAAGGGTATAAAAGGAAGGAATATGGACCTTTATTGTACTTAAGTACTACGTACATACATCATTATTATTTTCCATTTTTGCGGACAATCTAGTTTAGCTTGAGTTTTAGTAATGTAGGTCTAAACAAAGTTTACAAATGACAGAACTGTGTTTTTACAAGTTAAGGGTCGGTCAAAATTAAGGCTGTAGTCAACGACGATATAATACTAGACTCCTAATAACAGGCGACCGATGTCTGCCAACACATTAGGCAAAAAAGTCTTATATCCGTCTCATTTCGACCAATCCTGTGAGCCGTAAACATACGTTGAGACAGAACAGATCTTGAGTTAGCCAATCACAACGCAGTACCCCGCCCCCCTCGCTTACGTAGTACCTCAGCGAGTTGGCAGAATAGTTTTGTTCGTTAGATCGTGCAATGCGTAGTCTAGTATTATATCGTCGTTGGCTGTAGTAGTTGTTAAGTCCAGTGTACGTCTAATGTACTTCATCTTCAATATTAAGCCATCTTAGGCTGAGTCCAGGTCTCTTCCAACTCTTTCCACTTTTGACAGTGTTATGTCATAGCATGTAAGTCTGTCTAGTCTAGCATCTATCAATAACAGCTACTGTTCTAATACAAACAAATTGTATATGCAGTTTTGAACAGCCATTGAGTTCATTCAAATCACTTAAACGAGTTGCGCTGTAACAGAGTAACACCGGGATAAAGGGATGAAAATAAAGGAGAGGATGTCACTTTTTTATGGATAGACATCTTGCTCAAACAAAACGAGATAAGGAAGAATCTTCCAGCAGTTAATGATTCCGAAACAAAGCAATGCAGAAAAAAAGTTTGCAGTGAATCGATAGAATTGTATCAGATAAAAGAAATGACTACATACCGCATAGTAATACATTTTCACATTTAATTTCACATTCCTATTCACGAGACCTCAGCCACATCGATTGACATTCTTCTATTTATAACAATAACCTTTTGTCAGCACGTAGCACGAGACCCCGAGGTGCCGACGCCATCGGCTGACCCCGCCAACCTCGACTGTATAGACAGATTAAATCTGAGGGTTAACCCAGAGACAATATTGTACAGCTAAAAACTTTTCTGTGAATAATTTGGACAGGCGACCTTTAAGGGTTGGTTTTTTGAAGTTTAGTTGTTTTTTTTTTGGTTGAAATGGGTTAATGTCAGTGGTGTAACTTTTACCTTTTGATGGCCAGTCTGTTTTATAGCCTTTTATTACTTTACGTGAAATCATTGTTTAAGAAGTCTATTTGACTATTGTCTTTCAAGGTAAAACTATGACATGATAATAATAGGCTAACAGTCCCTTAAGTTAATAAGTGCGTAATTATAAACATATCCTTTGGTAAATAAAGACATATTTGCATCATCCGACATCCACAGGGACTATAGATAGAATATTCTTTATTGCATACCTACCGGAAAAGTTTCAGAGCTTTTACAATATTAAATGCGGCGGTCTTATCGCTGCTAGAGATATCTTCCAGACCTACATATTTACGTATACATGTTATCCCATCAAAAACATAAATGTGAAATGAGAGCCAAAGCCAAGCATAATAGTTTGGTATTATGCCTTGGTTGTTGACTTCAACAAAAAAAGAAGTGAAATCTAAATGGGTGCCAAGTTCAATGGTCAGTTCTGAAATTTATTTAAAACAACATAAAATAGATTTCTTTTTATAACTAAGGATCATACATTGTAGCCTAATTTCTGACTTGGCTAGTTCTCATATACGAATTGTTCGTAATAACTGTACTCTGTAGGGGATCAAGGGGATGTTACTGTTAGACACGGGACACCGTTCGTTGCCGGCAAGAAGGGAAGTTCGATTTTTACGGACACGGATTTACATTTCATACCAATATTTATATTTGTTCATTCATTGGTCTTTTTATAATAAAATTATTTAAAAAAATTCATAAACACAAAACCTTATACTAATCGCCTGCCCATCTTAACACCGCGATTCAGGATCGTGACGTAATTGCACAACGCCATCTAGTGGGTTACGTGTAAGTACAAAGACGGGATTACATGGATTTAAAAAAAATAGGGTGGTGTTTAACTCGTTATATATTCACGTAAAGATCATAAAATCCACATTTCACAAATAGAGTTTAGGCACTAATTAAGCAATGCCATCTAGCAAAGTAGCAATGCAATCCTTCATTGATTTAGTGCGTGGTGCAATGAGTTTCTGAAAATGATAAAAGGTGGCGCTAGTGTTTGTAGAATACGGTTAGTTACGCTTAATAAATACGAAAATCAACTATATTCTTAATTATAAGTACAAAATTGGAAATATTTGAATTAAAAAAATTAGGGTGCTTTTTAACTCGTTATAATTATATTCACGTAAAGATCATAAAAATCTACATTACACAAATAATGTTTCGGCACTAATTGAGTAACGCCATCTATGTTCTGTTGAATAAATCAATCCTTCATTGATTCCGTGCATGGTGCAGGAGTTCCTGAATATGATAATAGATGGCGCTACTGGTTGTTGAATACGGTTAGTTACGCGTAATAAATACCAAAACCTACTATAATTCTTATATTTAAGTACAAAAACGGGAATATTTGCATTAAAAAAATTAAGGGTGGTATTCAACTCGATAAATATTCACGTAAAGATCTTAAAATCCACATGTAGAGATTTACAGGCACTAATTATAAGTTAAGTGAAAATTATAGTAAAATGATAAAAAATTATAAGTTTTTAAACTGACATGGTCACTCTTATAAATGTTAGTGTTTAAAACGGGATATTTACCATGTTTATTATTTGTTTTGAGTTTCCGATATTTCGGCACGGTTGCAAGCACCATGATCACGGATGAACTGAAGTTATTGCGGGTGGATGTTATGAGCAGACAAAACGGTCTACCCTCCGTCTCATTCGTTTTTTGCGTTCGACTCCACTATCATTGTCACTAGTCTCACTCACACGGGCACGCCGCAATTGCGGCGGTAAGACCCCTCTTTGAGGAGTGGCTGGAGAGAAGTCATGGCGTCCTGACCTACCGCTTGACGCAGGTCCTCACCGGACACGGAAGTTTCGGGAGGTACCTGTGTCTGATGCGAAAGGAGGAGACGCCTGGGTGTCACCACTGCGAAGATCGCCCGGAGGACACGGTGGAGCATACGGTGCAAGACTGCCCAGCTTGGGCGGAGCACCGACGTGTCCTCACGGCTGCGATAGGCGGAGACCTCTCGCGCCCGGCATTGGTTGCGGCCATGCTGCGGGGCGAGACGGAGTGGGAAGCGGTCAGCTCCTTCTGCGAGGCAGTAATGCTCGTAAAGGAGGAGGCAGGCCGCGAGCGAGAGAGGACAGCGTCCTCCCTCCGCCCCAGCCGCAGTGGTAGGCGCCCACGGCGACGGACGTCGCTTGATGATCTCCGGCCACCGTAGGCGCGGGCATGCGGGCAGCGAGTAAAGGGCAACTCGCTGCCCGACCAAGGACCATGCCCGGGTCGACGGCGCGTTGTGTCCCACGCGCGCCTCAAAGAGCGTCAGCATAATGACGGGGCCCCCCTCTCAGAGGGCCAAAGCCTGCCGGGGTCGCGGGATTATTCCCTTACCGTAACCCCGGAACCTAACAGGCTATGAAGGACACCGTGGATTTTAGTCAGTAGAAGTCTGACAGTCCCTCCCGCCCTGCCCGGGGTTGGAGGACTCATTTGATGATTTTACCACGCTAAAAAAAAAAAAAAAAAAAAAAGTCTCACTCACAACACGATATTGTTCCCGACACACAAAACTCACTGTATCTGCTCGCGAAGTAGTTACCGTGTTTTTTCGGTTTTTACACAATTGGACCACTGGGTTCCAGGCCCTCGACAGTTGAAACCCATCCTCACGATTGAAATTTTTATATTTCGTGATTTCGATCGCTTCTCGAACCAATCTCGGTATGTAGTGGCGTTCTGTCGAGATGACCTGAGGGTTATGTAACTCGATCCAGTGGTTAGGACCCGATTCCAACAGATGTTGAGCTATTGCTGATTTTTGGATATCGTTGTTTTTCACCGCCCTAATGTGTTCCGATATTAATAAACATGGTAAATATCCCGTTTTAAACACTAACATTTATGATAAAAAATTGCCAGTTTCTGATTTTTTCCTTTGTATACACGTAATTACCTATCTGCATGCCAAATTTGAACTTTCTAGGTCATCTGGAACTGGGATAATATAGTTTTGATCTATAGGTCAGTCATAAAAATGACGATTTTTGGTCGTTAATAACTAAATAACCGTTTGAGATATGTTTATATAATTTGGAACACATATCTATCTCGCCAGTCTCAATATATGTGCCAAATTTGACAAGTCTAGGTTAAATAGTTTTTGAGTTATGAGGGGCTGAAAAGTGCCTCCAAATGGTTCGTGTAATATTACACACTGTGAGCGCGCCTGTGCTTTGCTTTGGCTGGCCACGCTCAGTCGCGTGTCTAGACAGCTTTTTTTGTGAAAAGTTTTTCCTCATTCCACCAGCCCCTTCTATCATCGCCCATCTAGACGCACGGCAAATTACCATCCTTACCTCATTGCTATACCACCAATTCGCACTAAGCGTTTCCAAACGTCTTTTATAATGCGGACTGCGAAGGAGTGGAACTCTCTGCCTGTGTTTCCGAACACATACAACCCCAATCTCTTCAAAGTTAGAGTGAACAGGCTTCTTCTGGGTAAGCTCGCTCCATCGTCGACCTTGTCTTAGTCACTCCTGACCTCGACTAAGGTCAAAAGCAAACCCATTGCACATAAAAAAAAAGTAAAAGTTGATTGTGAGTAGGACTTGAATCTGTGACTCCAGATTCAGTATCTACACCAGATGACAACTAGGCCATTACAGTCATGCTCGACAAGGTAGAGATTTTTGCATATTGTTTATAGAGCACGTGGACTAAGTGTTGAAATGGACAAAATTAACATAAAGTTTTAAAAAGCAGGCAAAGTACGTAAAAGGGTCATCATTTCCCAAAACAGTCCTTGAAAATCGTTTTGTGAATAATTTTAACATTCGACCCTTACGTGGTTTATTTTGGAAACCGTTTTTAATTTGTTACCTTTATCATTGACTGTAATTATGGTGGGCGAAAGGTATTTTCATTGTAATTATTGGTCAGCAATGTGAAAAGCTTTTGATAATACATTAATTAATTATTGTGGTGAAATATTATGTTTTACACGTGTCTCCGGAAAGAATATTCGAATTATACTGTTTGTGTATTAATGCCACGAAATGTTTCGATGATGCGTTGTTCCCTACACTCTCCCATATTTCTGTTCTGTTTTTCTTTTTCAAAAGAACTGAACTTATGTTTACACTTCGTTTCAATTCTTGTCACGAATTATCCCCATTATCCCTACTACCAGTTCTTTTTTCAAGACGGTTTAGGATAATCGATATCATTGATTTTGGATCTTTAAATTGTGAAACTTGCTATCAAAAAATTTGCACTAATTTTTTTTTAAACGAAACAACCAAAGTTGAAATCAAAATTAATTGCAAAAAAAGAATTTTTTTCTTGCTTCTGAAATAATAAAACATCAAATTTTCGCAATTAGTCCTTACCGAAGGCGACGGCGATTACTGCGGTCGGCCGAGCAAATGATGGAACTAGCTCAAGGGCACGAGCAGGGGAGATTGTATCTTATATCTATGTCATTATATACCAACTTGATTTATTAGGGAGCGGTGGCTAAATGTCAAGATGTAGGTGTTTATTATAATTATGAGTGACTAATGGGAGCGTTGAGTCGTGCTTGGTGTTGCCCGCTCGATTCTTTGAAAAAAAAAGTGATATTCTGACAAAATACGCATTTCCTATTTTCTGTATATTTTTCACGGACCCAGTAGGTACTTTTCACAGCTTCTTTAAAGAATTTAAGGTAAAAGCTCTTTTCATACGCAGAAAATTCAAGCTCATTCATATCAGTGTACAACTACATTGCAATCACCATCAATAGTAAAATGAGACTTAAATCAATGGATTCAGTTTTTTTATAAATTTTGTTTGATCAATAGTTTAACTATTAGCAAAACCGCTTATAATTTTTTACAATTAGTTAAAAAGGGTCCACCCTTTATAGCAGAACTTTTTACGTCATAATTTTATTTTGCATAGCAACGGATAGCATAAACCTCTTTTCGCAGAAAATCGTTTGGCATACACTCATTTACCATAACACCGAAACCCATAATTTTGTACGTCAGAATCATCTTTAGGCATAAATTTCATTTCCATAATTATCAATAAGTATAACCATCATATCGTAGAAAGTTCACAACCAGAATCATCTTTTGGCATATATTTTATATCCATAATAATCAAAAGTATAACCATCATATCGCAGAAAATTCACAGCCAGAATCATCTTTTGGCATATTTTTTTTTTTTTATTTAGCCTGCTCTGTCCCACTCCTGGACAAAGGCCTCCCTCCACTCCTTCCACTTCTCGCGAGCCCGCGCTTCCTCTTTCCAGTTCGGAAGGAACCTATCCAGTTCGTCCCGCCATCATTGTGTGGTTTTTATTTCCCAGACAGTAAGATGATGCAGTAAGCATGCAGCAAGCATTCAGCATACAAGCATGCAGCATGCAAGCAAGCAGCATGCAAGGTTGCAACATGCAGCAGGCATGCAGCAAGCATGCAACATGCAGCAGACATGGCTTCTGTCACGGCTCCGGCGCTGCGGGTCTCCGGCGGTCCCACGCGAGCTAATCGTCGCAGATGATTTTACGCCCACCACCGCAGCTTCGGCTTACTGGCCGGCAAGCCGGCCAGCCTCAGCCGCGGCGGCGTGCGTTAAAACCACCTGCTACTCAGCTCGCGGGCCGCCTCGCCCCTCCGCGCCTACGCGATTATAAATTACACTCTAGGGGTAGGGCAGACAAGACTACGTGAAGTCGGTTTTGCAGCGATTCATTTCTGTCACTAACTTTTGTAGCACACCATATTGATTTTATAAAACAATTTTTTAATTTTTTATTATGACTATTAAATTATTTCTATTCTGAAATTCTGTGATCTTCGAAGTATACTAAGTCAAATTATTCCAAATAATCGGCGCTCTAAATAAACGTTATGCTAAATGAAAATATGCAAAATTGTAACTCTGACAAAGGTAATTATGCCCAATACAATTCTGCCATCTTAAAAGTATCCCAATTTAAATTCGGACATAAAAACATTAGGCCAAAACAATTATACTAAATATTTTTTATACCATAACAATGTTAGTTTAAAAAAGTTTCTGCCAAGTGAGTTCTGCCAAATAGGTTTCGGAGTAACAAGTTTCTGCCAGATAGAGGGCACCCGTTAAAAACATACGCCGTGGTACCACAAAAACTTTTAAATGTCTGTTGAACACTTGTCTAAAAAAATGTCAGATTATGGCGTTGAAATAAGGTCAGTTTTGCAGTCACACTTTTTTTAAACAAGTGTTCAACAGATGTTTAAGTTTTTGTAGTAAGGCTGACAGGATTAATCGAATAGTTTACTTAACTACTGATCAAACAACTAGCTTTATAAGTGCTTAAAATGACATAATTATTGCCAACCTATTTTGCTGGACATTTCTACAAACATATCGACCGCAACCTACTAGAAACATTGACAAGTAAATAATAAAAGCACGGTGTAGAAGCTTCGTAGTGTTGTAGACAAAAATGAAGCGATAGAGCTGTCATTGTTAATTTATGCTTGGCGGGAATTCCGCGATTTAAGTGTGGGCTAAGTATAAGAGCTAGCGTGGAAGATTTTTCTTGAAGAGCCAATAAATCTATCTTTAGGAATATTTTGTGAATAATATGAAGTAATTTTCATTGTAATAAGTGTAGAAACTTTCTGTCATACTTTGTTCAGCCATTGTTGTAGCAGCTATCTTTTTTTGGTTAGTAAATCATCAGCATTAAAAAGACTGACAAAATAAAATACCTTGGGATTATAATAGATGAAACCCTTTCTTTTAGATACCACATGGAAGCATTAAATAATAGAATTCGGAAGTTGATATTCGTATTCAAAAAACTACGAATTACTGCAGATGCAAAAATAATTAAGCAAGTATATTTTGCTCTTTGTCAGTCAATTTTGACTTATTGTATTACTGCATGGGGTGGAGCGAGTAAAACACTGTTATTGCCCATTGAACGAGCCCAACGAGCAATTCTCAAGGTGGCTACTTGTCGGCCTTTTCTGTTCCCAACTAACCTCCTGTATAAATCCTGTGAAGTACTAACAGTTCGGCAGTTATTTATAATGAGCACTGTACTAAAACAACACGCAGCTCTTCCTTATAGCACTGAATTTACTAATAAGAGACGGAAAGATATAGTTTGTCCTCAAAAAAGTACAAAGCATGCTTTCACAGCCAAATTTTATATGTACCTTGGACCCCTACTTTATAATAGGCTAAATGAAAAAGAAAAAATCTACTTCTTGAATCTCAGTAACTGTAAGAAAATCCTTAAGGAAGCCTTACAATCAATGTCCGATGAAGATACAGAGAAATTATTACTTGTTCATAAGTAAAGATTGTTCAAATTATTTGCTATTTATAATAATTAGTTATAATTTTAAAAACCTTATATTGTATACTCTATAGATTATTATGCTTATTATGTGATTATTTAATAAATTAATGTTACCTCCCTTCGCCTGAAACACAGGAATACCTAGTTCAGGCATAGATCATTTTTGAACTGTACTTATATGTAAGAAAAAATGTATTTAACGTATACCTTATGTTTTTGAATAAATTTATTATTATTATTTCCTTTATTCATATTATTTCCATATTATTTACATTTTTAAATATTCTATATAACTAAAAAGAAAAAAAAAACATTTAAAAATATAAATAATAGTGGCCCACCGGTATCGGGAACAGGGTCCAAGCTACCGGCAGTCAGGGCTCCAAAGAAAGGAACCTCCTAACAATGCGCGCCGTGTCCAGAAGAACTGCTTTCTGAATCAAGCCCTTGATCCAGCTGCCTAACGAGAGCCTCCTTAGGTGTTGGTCGAGGCTCTTGGCAATTAAGCCATGGGCCGACTTATTATTATTATTATTATTATTATTATTATTATTATTATTAAATGAGTCCTCCCCACCCAGAGTGGAACGAAAGAGACTTTCAGATGCTTACTGAAGAACAATCCACCTTGTTCTTTCAGTAGCCCTCTCTCTTCCAAGGTTACGGTCACTTGCTTAGGTAATCCCGCAACCCCGGCAAATAAGCAATGTCCTTCAATTAACTCATTTTAAACATAAAACTTTTCAACAAGACCAAACGTACAAGTATTAGTACCAAATAATCAGCTAAACCACTTCGCCCATTCACAAACCGGTTATTTAGGTGCTAAACAGTTTATGCGTATTGAAATAAAGCTCATAAGTATAGTGTAGAATTAATTCCCACAGGCAACTGATTGCTATAGAACGCTAATACTCGGTACTCCATAAGCATAAACCGCTTTAGAGCGCTATCACACGAATTCCCAGCGTAATTCTAGAGAGGCGATTTGTGTGCGTATTCGTATATTCCATATGACGCTGGCTAGCTCGCCGCGACTTGACAGTACCGTACTATTGTGTCTCATTTTATACAAGCTGATTAACTGCAATAATCTAACTTTAAAAATTACAGAATTTTTTCACTTTTCTGTGAAACTCGTATTGGTATATTTTTTTATTGTGATGTAAAATTATCAAATGAATCCTGCCGCCCTGGATGAGGCGGACGGGACTGTCAACTTTTTACTGACAAAGTCTACCCTTTTCCTTCGGTAATCTGCTTAGAAAGTACCGTAATTATTGATGTATGTATGTGGTGATCTATCAATAATATGCTGAGCTGAAGTCCCTTTGGCAAGGTTTTTTCTTTGTCGCTCTCGTCGCGCAAAAACGGCAGCTAAACATCACCAGTGTGAAAAGACCCTTAACGAACGATCCCGCTGGGGTAATGCCATAATCACCCCGCTGCTGCCGGTAATAGTGATCGCAATACGATGGTAGTACAACACAGGTTCATAGAATTACAGGCTTAGTTTCTGATAATCGACTGTGTAATTATAAATGTGCGTATTGATATTTTGTTTACGATACTGAGCAATACAGGGTGGAATTTCGTAATGCTGAAACAACCGCAAACTGCAACCCGGGAATCGAACCGGCTAAAATCTGAAAAAAATATACCCTGTACTTTTATTGCATCGATCGTTAGGGTCAATTATAAGGATGAAATCTCACTAACAAACATGATAAATTAAATGAAAGGAAAACCAGGAAATCTTAAATTAATTTAATTATTTACAAAAAACCGGCCAAGTGCGAGTTGGACTCGCACATAATCGCGAAATCGAACTATGTAACATTATCATCATCTGCCTGTCTGTCCCAACTATATAGGGGTCGGCTTCCAGTCAAACCGGATGGAACTGAATATCAGTATTTCACATGAAGCGACTGCCTATCGGACCTCCACAACCCAGTAACTGGGTAATACGATACTCCATGGTTAGATTGGTTGTCAGACTTTCGAGCTTCTGACTAACAGTAACGACTGTCAAAGATCTACAAATGACAGCCGGGACCAACGGCTTTACGTGCTTTCCGAGGCACGCAGGAAACTCGCTATATCTGTATAGGGAGTGCTCCTCCAAAATAAGAGTACGCATTAACAACAACGTGTTTATGGACATTGGACGCTGAAAATGGTAAGTACATGGGTCATGACTGTGTTTTATGTTTAATTTGTATAGGACGATGCCCAAACTATTATGGAGGTCTTCAGCTCTGCCCCGTGAATGTCCATTATAGAGATCTATATCATACAATAGCGTACAAAAGTGATGAAAAAACCATAATTTAGAAAGTAACAAAATTGCAGAAACGAGAGATTATCATCAACCCAAACGTTTTTCACTTGTACCACACAACAAAAAAAACATGACTAAGGTTAAGCCAACGCTCAATGGAATTTCTTTGTTAAATCCAACTTAGCAAAACCTTTCAGGATAGGAAAATGAACCGCTTTTCACACGATTTAAAGTTCAATTTCCCATGGGTTTGTGTACTGGAGAAATTACAATGGCTTGCAAATTGCGATGTTTATGATTTTGTTGAAGGAATGCAAAGTATTTGAAAATTATTTGTGGATAATGTGCCATTAGTTAGCGCGACAATCTTTTGTGAAGTATGACTTATTTTTGTACCCACAGTTTTAATGAAAAATAATTAGCTCGCGACTCTTGTCACTAATGTATTCGTTTGTTTTCTTTGTATAGTTTATCGTGTTATTATTTTGGTAGAAAAATACCAACATTAGCTTTTTCCTGTGGCACCGCACTTGCAAATTGAATGTATTATATCACATTTTCATATTATATAATTCTATTTTAAAATGAAATGACATCCACTCGTATTACCATTTTTTTCTTTCCTTCTTAGTCTTTACTCTCACACTGCTGGGCAAGGGCCTCCCCCAATTCCTTCCATGAGCTTTTTTTCTCTTCAAACCCGAGCGAAAAGAGCTCATGGGAGTCTTATTTTGTTACAAAAAATAAACAAAAGACTAAAAATAAAAACGTAAGAATTAACAGTCTTGTTCGTGAAACTCGTCTGATTTAGCTGGGACCTCAAAGTAAATAAGATTAGCATAAAACAATGACTTCACAAGTGAATTTATTCATAAGTTTCCTATTTCCGAGTCCAGGGAGACTTGTGATTGTTTTTAACCTAGTTTTTTATTTGAACTTTGATTTTTCTCCGAGAAAAACGCTGAATAGTAATGTTAAGATGTCGCAACAAAGTTTGTTCTTGTAAGTTTCTTTGTACTGATTTTTTGCGATGGAACTGTCCTGCCTGGTGCTCATTATTTTTGTCTACGTTATTAAAACTCTTACTTTTCTAATTATTCTAACTAGTAAGTATGTATCAACAACTTTTTTTTGCAACTAGCTAAATTATTATCATTAAAAAAAATTAACATAAGTTATATCAGTTAAAAATAATAGTAATGTTAAGGTACTGGTTATAATTTTAAGAGACTTAAATCACGGTGTACTTCAAAAAAACATGAAAAAAAAACGCCCAAACATAATTTCCCAAACATAATTGAGAAGAAGTGGCGCAACCTACTTCTAAGCAACGTGCTTCATAATTATGAGGAACTCGATCAGTAAACAACAAGATAGCTCATTACTCTCTAAACTTACCTTCAAATCCCTCGAATGCCTCAACTCCTGTCTCCGCGGTGGCTGTCCAGGCAGATCAGAATACACCAGGTTTCGCACAGATCCTCGGAACTTAGGCTCGAAAATCACTGAGGGTAACGCTAGCGTCGTCAGCTTTGAGTTGTACCTGAAGCAAAAAAATGAAAAGGATAAATACATTATAATACAGTTATTTACTTTGCAATATTTATGAACGCACACGTGGTTTCTCTAAAAAACTCACTTGTGGTAAAGTTTCCAGTTCCAAAAGCCCAGAGACGAAAACCCAATGTGGAAAATAATACCAATTTCCAAAATTGATAGAAAAGCAACCATTAGGTATTTAGTGTGCGTATAAAAGATAAAAAACCTCTTCTCAAGCATCAAAATAATTGGATTTATCTCAAGTCATAACTATGAGACGTCGCGAATAACTTCAAATCATCTGCTTAGCCTTTTCCCAAATACTCTAAGGTCGGCTACAGATCTATCTAGATCCAGCAGATCACCACTATTTTCCGTGAAGTGACTGTTAACCACCACTACCTTGTGAGTATTACCCCTTAGTAATACTGGTTATCAAAGATGCAGAAATGACAGCCGGAATTAGCGCGGGCATTGCCTTTCGTACACAGCGCGACACAAGTCTACGTATACCTTACGAATTTGGTGTCCATTGACGAGTGCCTGTGTACGAATCTCTAAAGATTTGTATTGTGATAGTCGACCAGATAACAAAGTCGTAAGGTATTGGAGACTAGCATCGCAATGTTCACGAAGGGACTAGGGGTGACTCGCCGTCCAGTCATAAAACATGCCCGGATCGACAGCACGTCGTGTTCTACGCGCATCTCAAAGATCTGTCAGCATCCCTATAGAATCACAGGACTGTCTAAACAGGTAACCGTGACACTGGAACGTGAAGAGCTATTCAAGGATCACTGTGGATTTTGGGAACTCATTTAAGCCTTTGTCAAACAGACAGGGTGAAGCGAATGCGATCCGAATCCTGTCATATAAAAAAGCGAAAGCAGTCCGATAGTCTATGTGACAGGCTTCAAACAATTCCATGCATTACAAACAAAAACGCTTTGGCACGCTTTTCAGGCAAAAAAGGCCACTGTCCTGCAACCTGACAGTCCCGCCACCTGGCTGAAACTAATAGCATAAAAGGCTTTCTGAAGCACGAATAAACTCTGTATTGAATGCTGATTCATCCACCCATCAATTTTGTTTCGTTTTGTCTCGTTTTATTTATTTAGCACTGAGCTCGGTCGTGAAATAATAAAATACTAGAACCTATTTCGTTCACACGTCCCTAAACAGTGATGTATACGTTTAAAATATTTTTAATAAAACCCCATTTTTAAAGAACATTCGTCACGGTTAGACAGAGATAGCTAACAACAATTTATCTCGCGTCCTTTTCCGTTACAGCGCACCGTAAAACAATATTTCAGTGTGACATGGTCGCTAGAAGCTTGCTTTAAAATTGCTTTTACTTTATTTACAGTGTCTTTGTTTCTCGAATAATCGCAAGGAAAAATAGTTGGAAGGAACGAAAGTATTCCGGGAGAATACCTTACGACTGCCTCGGTCTCGAATTTTAGGATGTTCTATTTTATTATGGTACCGGGAATTTCGGGACAACTCGGTTTTCGTTGTTTACATTGGGAAAGGTATTTATGTACTTTCTACTTGAAACTTACTTAGGGTTTAAGGATTTATGAACGGTTGAAAATAATCGGGGTTCGTAAATAATATTATCTTGCTCCTTATAACACGAACCTAAATAATAATATCAATTAGCGAAATGTCTTTTCTTTTCTAGGTTACATGACTAACCTTAGGGATTACAAGCGTGGTTTTATATTATTATCATTATATTAACAAATGGTTACCAAATAAAAAAAAAAAAAATCTTTGTAGGATTATTTATACAAACGTGACTGCAGAATGGGTTTGAATCCCAGATCGAGCACCAGTTTTTTTCATACTAAATTTTTCAGTAGCAGCAGCCACTACGCCAACCGCGCCATGCAGCCATTAAATAGTTTTATCCTACTAATTTTAACAAAGTCTTGTACAATTTAAACTGCACAATGCACTCATAATCTTCGCTAAAAGCTCGCACAGTCTCCATAACCACAATTAAGAAGAAAACCAACTCACATAATAACCACAGAAACTATACTTCAGTTACCTTGTATGTACTCGAAAAACAGAGCACCTAAGTGCAAAGAAAATTACTTAACACCAGCTTCCAGTCTACCTGGAGGCAGCTGAATATCAGTATTTTACATTGACCAACTGCTTATTTTAGTTATATTATGTGAAAAATATTTTGTCTTCCTGGGTTGTGGTGAGAAATAAACATTATTATTATTATTATTATTATTTGGCATCCACAGCCCAGTACATACCGAGTAACACGATGGTAATACAAGTTGTCAGACTTTTGTGGTGGCTGTTGACTACCTTTGACGACTATTAACGATCTCATTAAAATGGGATAACAGTTTCGTCGGTACGGTTGGGTCAGTGGCTGAGCGATTGGACTGATGCGCTGCGTGTCGCGGGTTCGGAAGAACATTCCTCGTGTAGTTTAAGAGGTACGAAGAAACTCAGTGTGATAAACAATGCCTTAACAAGCCTTCAATGCTCCTAGTGCGAGCTTCTTTAACTGCATCCTGATCTGGCTACTGACTAGAGATTGACTCTTTGGAATGTCCTACAGTACTTTCACAAGTTATTATGTCTTGTGTCTGGGACTGTAGCTTAGCTTCATTTTTTGACAATTCAAAAGAACCTGTAAAGGTCTAATAGAAATAAATGTTTTAGTTTCAGTTTGTGGTCCTGGTTTGGCCATTAGCAAGCCCCTATTTTCGACACTGATGAGAAATAGTTACACATCCTCTGACCATCCTTGGCAAACGCGGACTAACCTTGAAGTACGATCCACGAGGCTGTTATTATTTAGCCACGAGATCCTCAAAATGAACTTAACACTAACCAATTGAATTACTTTTACATCCTTGCCAAAGACGGTAGAATTATTGCTTTTTTAAAAATTCCGTCCCAATGGAGATTCGCCTTCAGAATTTTGTAACGACTTTCAAAACTTTTGTAGATAATTTTCACGGGGAACAGTCCAAGTAATAAAAAGAAATAATATTAAAGCTGCTTTTTAGGATGATCTTAATTTTCATGATGATGAAGACGGTAAGGATAAATAATGAGCAAATTGAAGAAAATAAATTAAAGATGCCATTACAATTTTAAATGTGTAAGATTATTGTTTTGAAAAATCTAATTTGTTTTTCTGTTTTATTTGCAATCGAATTTAAATTAAACGTTTTTAAGATTGCTAGGTACGCAATTCGTCAATCCATCTTCAAAATCTGACTGAAGTATTCTATCAATAAACGTATATTATATTTGAATACAAAAACAAATGGCCAAATTAAATAACGCTATTCGTCTGTGTGTGCCAATATACGTTATACTGAACATGCAAGAGAGTTGAAAACAAATTCACATTCCAAACGAGAAAAAGAATTTTCTTTTACATAAATCCTGAAATAACTTTTGTTTCGAACACAAAAACTGCAAAGTAAATATCGAACAGATTGAATTTGTATTAATGCAATGTTTTTGTTCTTTTATAGAATCTGTGAATGCTTTTAGATTTATTACAAAAGTCTACTATTTAAGTTTTTTCAAACTTTCCAGACTTTCGTTTAAATAATAAAGTTTCCATACGAGTTATGATTCAAAACTCACTTTTAACTATTGCAACATACGTTTTCTTTTCAGACTCCAAAGCTGCTTGATGAAGGAAAAATGACAACCTTTCGGAAGGCCCACGTGGCCCACGTGAAATAAATTAAACCGCTTTTGAGAGCAGTGGTGGCCCAGTGGTATCGGTCCCGACTTACGAGTTGTAGGTCGTGGGTTCGAACCCCGCCAGGCGCGTTACTTTGTGTAATTTATTTCATCACCACTGCTCTCAAAGCGGTGAAGGAAAACATCGTGAGGAAACCGGCATGTCTTAGAGCCAAAAATTCGAAGACATGTGACATCTGCCAACCCGCACTGGGCCCGCGTGGTGGATAATGGCCTACTCCCTCTCACAGAGAGGAGGTCTGTGTTCCAACAGTGGGAACATTTATAGGCTGATGATGTAAGCAGTTTTAAGAAAGGCTGGACAATAGTTGAGGAAAGCCGCAAGAAGTGAAAATAACTGCGGTCCCAACAATCGAAATCATGGAACAAATAGACAATGCAGGACTATAGAAATCGATCAACCAAAATCTTTACTATTTTATACAAACCGCTTTCAACCTGAAACAATTTCAGTTCATTACAAGCCGTCCAAAGACATTTGTCACTTGACAGTGACATTATCTACTGACAGAACTAAACCCGCTGACAGGCAGACGACAAACAACAAAACGCGACCAAAACAATTAAAACTACCATCGAAGGACGCGCTAAAAACCAATGAACCATCTCCATTGCGCACTAGATTAGAGTCCTCAACTTATAACTAAGTTCCAACGGAGCAATGAATACTTAATACTAAATGTCTTACAAGTTTCAGTTTACAAGCTTCGCAGGCTTACAGGCTAAGTTCGATCTATAGATTAGTCTGGACTTAAACCAGACATAAGTTTGAAATGTTCACAAACTTTGAGAACAGTGTTAACAATTAGTTATTGTGTAATATTTTAAACAACTTTTGTGGTTTACGGTGTCGTAAAATTTTATTCGTTGTTGTTTTATGTAGGGGGAGAATGTCGTGAGTATTTTTATCTGGTTTTTCTCAGAAGACAACTGTCTTCTGAGAAAAATACTACTAGTACTCCTATCAGAGGTACAAAAGTATATAAAACCAAACTTGGTTTTATATACTTTTGTACCTCTGATAGGAGTAACAACACTGTCGTTAAGAGCAATCGAAGAATCAGACTGTTTTTCAGTCAGTACGGTGATATACCGTTGGGCACTGCCAATCCCTTTGGAGAAAATTAAACTTGGAATCAGCTAACAATGACCTTGGAACGTAACGGCTATTTAAGGATTACCGTGGATCTTAGTCAGTACAACACTGACAGTCCCTCCTGTCCCGCCCTGGGTGGCATCACTCATTTGATAATTTTAACATGATGAAAAATTAATGAAACACAGGACCGATCAGTAGCTTTGATTCATTCAGTCATTGGCAGCCGTGTTCCACCTATTGCAGTGCTGAATATAGATCTTTTCCTTTTGTGCCATATATTTACTTGAACAGCGGAAGTCTCCAGGTTTTACCCGCAATCTTCTCAACCGCAAACGTTTATATTCAATAGATACACAACATTCTGCAAGAAAGCCACTGTGCAGGTGATACATTTATCTACATAGATTTGTCTCCATGGCGATAAGTCTAGACTAAACCCTAGTCTAGACAATCAATTTCACATCTATGTACTGACTAAGCTGTCTGGCTAGTCGAAATTGAACGCACCACTGGGAACTATAAAAACTAATGGATTTCCAATAGTTACGATTTTGTATAAACTATGTTGTTATAATATCTGAGTACAAGGACGACTCTCTTGTTAGAGGAAAGCGTCAAGAGAAACTTTGTTTTAAAGGAAAAAATCTGTAACGCAGAAGCTGTAGCATCCTTACTAATTTGGATGGACGGAAGGATGGATGTATGTTTGTTACGGAATCACGTCAGAACAGCTGAACGGATTTGGATGTTTAGTACAGAGGTAGGTTGTAGTCTGAATAACACAGACAGGATATCTTTAATACCGATATTACGATCCCGTGGGATAATAATAGACATAATATCTGGTTGACCGAGCTTTGCTCGGTTTTTAAAATGTCTATATCTTGGGAACCGAGCTTTTCTCGAACCTGGGACCTTGATAAATCGATTCCTTAAGCCGAAAAACCCCTAATCTGTAACTTTCATGAAAATCCTTGGAGCCGGTTCCGAGATCCTGATTATATATAAATAAATATACAAGAATTGCTCGTTTAAAAATATTAGATACGCGGATGGACCCACTAGCAGCAACTAGTATAAATAATACAAGTTCTTATTTTACCTAGATGTACTAATTGCGTCATATACTACTTGCTGATTGAATTTTATCAAACGTCCATTAAGACCATAGAATTTTTTAGACGAGAGTTTCGCGACTAATAAAATCGTTGGACAGTACAAAGCCTGCTAATTGAATAAGCAGCTTTACAAATAACCTGTCTATGAATTTAGGTGTACAATAAAATATTTATTAATGTAGAATAAAATACGTACACAATAATAAAGTATCACTCAGCTCGGAATAACAGGCAAAATTTTAATTTAAGGTCCGGCAAGTCCTAAATACACGCGTTATACTAAAAGAGTTCCTGCATAAATTCTGCGCATTACGTCACAATTACCCGCTAGTGCTGCGCCTTATTTTATTTTCTTTGTCCTGAGAAAATATCACGGAATCGGGTCACAGCCTTGTAGGGTGGCTAGGCTTTCGGGAGAATAGGGGCCTTGGAGGTGCCGATTTTAAAGAATTATGTAGGTATTCCAGTTATTTCACAGCTGAAGGATTTGTGTGGCGCTGAATTTTTAAAAAAATTTCATAACATGGCCCATGAAAAGACTAGTTGAGAGTTTTTTTGAATAATTTGATTTCTGTCATCTGCTTGAATATCTTAAACGATCAACAGATTATTGCGATTTTTTCTGATAGTAAATTGTTATTCCTGGAAACATTAACACTACTTTCCCACTGATCCTCAAAACCTCAAGATCAAACCCACAAAAACCAACTTCATTTTCAATCCCAAAAAAATCTCCATACACTTTCTTTCCAACCCTCCGTTTTCTCATACATACAAACCCCGTCCCGAGGTCGGATAAAGAAGATTTTCTCGTGATATATTACTACTATCCACGACCAACACTTCAGTTAGTTCACGGCGTCGCTATTACATAGTGCCGTACAAAAAGACAGGTTTTTAAGTCAACACTCTGTTGTACACTGGAATTATTATGCTGGTAAAGCTGAAATGAAAATAGTTTTTAATGGAAAGTTAGAATGAATTGTATCTTGAAAGTCGGATAGAAACGTGCTCTATGAGGAACATCTACCTAACCTTTCGAAGATTATAGACGTGATAGGATTGGAAGCAGGACTGTCTGGGTTGAGGACTGTCTTAAGAGTACACCGTGGATTTGGATCGGAAGGAACAAGGTAGATTTTTAGTCAATAGGGGTCTGCAATCCCTTCGACTCGGTGAAGACTAATTCCTAGGCAGGATACCTTTGCATTGGTACCTATACATAATTGATGGGTAACCTTTGCTGCAAATGAGATTATTAGCGGGAGCAGATAATTCCAGAAAAAAAATGTAATGTCATAGGTTGGGATATCAGATCTACGAAATGGGAGGTTTTACGCAAAGCTCGGCTCAGATGGCGCTACCAGCATGATGTCATTCACTGTATGTTTAACTTGTTTACGTGATGCGCTTGCAGCGCCATTGACGGCTAAAACTCGCAGTGAAACTGCCTATTCATCTAAAATTCAAAATCATGGTGACATCGTCCCACGTCTGTCATTGGAAATATTGAAAATCACTGCTGTCACTAAAACTGATTCAAACTGAGCCACAATTAGAGCAATAATTGAAACTCTATGAACTCAAATAGTACATTTTCAAACATTGCACTGCCCTCAAAGATTTTCTTTGGAAAGAAAAATTCGAACCGCGGACAGGATTCGAACCTGCGACCTTCGGATTCAGTACATCCGACGCTCATTTCCAACCGAGCCACCGAGGATCGTAACCGCCACGGCGAATTCTTCATTCCATTTCTAACGTCTCATGGTGACGTCCGCGGTTCGAATTTTTCTTTCCAAAGAAAATCTTTGAAAATTCGCTACGCATGCGTTAATGCGTTTAATATTTAAAAATATTGCACTGCCCGTATTTTCGGAGTTCAAAGCGACCCCTATGTTTGAACGTGAGATTTATTCCTAAAGCTTTGGTGGTTTATTCTGAGGCTAGGCTTTCAAATATACTCTTATATTTGAAAGCCTAGCCTCAGAATAAAAAGTAAAGAGAAGAATAGTATGTATATGTAAAGTAAAAGAGAATTCTCGGGCTTCAGAGAAAGAAAACAGTCTAAATTGTTTGCATTTTTCTTCATGGTATAATTATTTTTAGCTAAGGTATTGTTTCAGTCTATGGAACTGGTTTGACTTGCATCAGCTTAAATACAAAATTTCCTATTTTATGCAAGTACAAACACGCACAGTTTCGGAGAAATTCATTTAAATTAACCTTTGCTAACACTGCATCAAGATAAAAACATAATATTTGACAAGCTACGTTGTAGCATAGCACATAAAAACTACATAGTTTGACAGTTGTTGGTAAAAAATTAAAACCGTTGGCATAATTCAATTTGACAACGAGCCTTCATTTCGCATAAATGAAAATTCGGGAACCTGAAACTTGTCACAGCCCACAAAAAACGAATAATACAGCTACATGGTTCAGTAGTCAGTTCACGTCACGTGCTGACAAACCCGATTTTACGGGATTCCTATAATCGGATTTATTTGTGGTGCATACTTGTTTATGCTTTCATTCAGTGAGCAATCGCGGCGAGGACATTTTTCTTGTCGAAGCATTGACTAATTAGTTTTCACCATAGAGACAATTTATATTAAAGCAATAAATAAGACGATTAGGGTGAATCCTGAGATTCGGCATATTCAGGTGATTCCCTTGGCGAAATTTATTTAAACAGATTTTTTAAAACTAACAATGTAATATAAAATTTAACTTCATAATAAACACATTTAACGAATTGGCATCACTTTTGGCCGGATGGTTCCCAATATATTGCGTTTTATTTTTTTTTGGCCAGGGGAATCAAAAAAAGGTAGAAGAAAATTAAGTTTTATTACTATTTTAAAGTAGCCTCTATAAAATACTAATCAGTCTCGTTAACAATTTATCACTTTCAATACCCGACCACAAATCGTTAAATCACAAATTGCATTTGAAAACGTGGTCAGGGTAATCAACGAGCTAGCGAAACCAAAACCAGGGGAATCAAATACTTATGTTCATAATTTCGTCCTGGACCAACGAGCGGCGTAAACAAAGACGTACGAAGCTCAACCAGCAGCGCACATGCGACGGCACGGAGACAATCTTCTTTAAAATTCTACTAAGATATACGAAGATTTGTGACGCGCCACGGGAATCACTGTTTAGTCTCGGACAAACTTTATATTGCAATTTAAAAAAAACTATCATAAATATACATGCTGTATCTTTTTTAAGTATATCTACAACAATCCTGGTAGCGATTAGACCACACTGTTTATTTTGTTTACGTTCGTAAGTAAGAGTTTTATTGGTATTTTGTTTGCGAAATGTGCAGCGGACGCGCCAGGGTTATCAATTTTTAAGCCTTTTGGATTTTTTTTCGACTGTTTAGAACCAAATTAGCCACAAAAACTATCATGCAACAGTAAGATCATACAATATAGTAGCATAAAAAAAATATTTTGCTTTCTAATTTAAATACTACGGGTAGTTTTTTTCTTCGGACAACGTAAAATTAGCCTCTCAAGATTCACCCATTAATTAATGAAAATCTGAGTTTGAAACAATTAAGTTAGTTTCACGAAGCTTGAACAAATGTGCCAAAGAAACATGAGGCAAAGAAACAGCTAACAAAAAAAAAACAAATGTCAACACTTTCTTACCTCCCCTTAAAAATACAGGCTGTTATTTAAAAAAGCAGCAAATTAATTGTCAGTGCATAATGATGAAGAAAGACAAACAGGCAGCAGGAACGTGCCTGCAGTCGGGTTCCGTGCCCAGTAACGAGCCAAACCCGGAACCAGTTATAACTGGGTCACGCAGAAGTGCAGTTAACACTTGAAAACTAGTTTTTACCGGTTGGAACAAGTTTTTACCGGGATTTACCGCCGCGAACCGGATTGCGCCGGTGTTGTGTAAATAATAACGCGTGAGAGGGTTTTGCTGTCAACCGTTATTTTTTAAAGCTTAGTTATTTGTTTGGGAAAGAGTTTGCGCTATTAAATTATTCTTTTCATTTCAATTTTAGCACTATTTTTTTACTTGTATTAAATTAATCTAGATACATCAATCTAAATACATCTGTTGGGGTCGTCTTCCAGTTTAAAAAGATGCGGTTGAATACCAGTGTTTTGCAGGCAGACAGAATGTTAGTCTATTTGACTTCCACAACCCAGATAATAGGTACTAGGTACGATACCTACTCCTTGCTTATGACACTTTCCGATCAAGACTGCATGTACGTCACAACTTCTCTAAAAACACTACGTACGTATTTTAAACTTGATTATTTTTTTTAAAAATGTGAAATTCGATGAATATGTTTTTAAAATACCTTAATAAATAGTCGAGACATTGATTTGACAAATTAGTGACGTCACAAAAATAAATATGGGGGAATTGCGTTTTGACTGCTTATCAAGGCTGCGGTCCGAATATCGCTGAAAGTACTTTTAGCGCCCCTAAAAGCGTCCCGATTTGCGCCGAAAGCACTTTGAGCGCGATTTTGACAGATGGTGCGACGTCATAGATGACGTCGCCAACTCCGCCATCTTGCACTTACGGTGCCTCTGCTTTTGGGCGTTTGCACTGTAAGCGTTATGTCAAAGTTGTCAAACTGACATTCTTCAAGTTCGTGAAAAACAATGGATAAAAATATGCAAGTGCCAATATCTGATGAAGAGAAACGATTTAAAAACCTCTCGCGAGTAATTTGCCACAGTTCTTTCCACGTAATACTTTATACGTGGGATGCAATGGAGCTGGCCCCTATCTTTCGCACTTCTCACGATGGCTATGGCAACAGCTATTTCATCGTCATCGTCGTCGCTTACCAACGCCTCGATGAATTCTTCAAAATCAAAATCAAAATCAAAATCAAAGCATTTATTTCATGTAGGCCAGTTACAGGCACTTATGAATTGTCATAGACAAATAAAAATGTAATTAGACTTCATCATCTGAATCATCTAATAGATCATTAACCAAACTCTGCAATGCAGAATCAGACATTATTGTTTTTAAAGGAAACTATTTAAAGGTTATGAGGCGACAAATAAGCGGTCCGAAATTTTTTGGTCGCTGAAAGCACTTCAAGCGATAAAATCGCACTTTTTAATTCGGACCGGGCGAAAGTGCTAAAAGCGCTAAAATTACATTCAGCGATATTCGGACCGCAGCCAATAAGACCTATGTAAGTGATCGGCGATGTCAACTACGATGTGAACTACCCGTTTGAAAAAGCATACCTACCTTCATTTAATCTTAAATATTTTCCCTTAATATTTTTCCTTAATTGATAATAATAAATAAAATTTAAGTCTCATACGATATCGATAGTCTGAAAAAATCAAATATTTCAGAAAGTCAAATCAAATCGTCGAAAAGCAAATATTCTTCAATTCATTTTATTCTTCATCGAAGCTCGACAAAGCTCTTACTTAAGACGACACTAATGACTTCGTTTCATATTACTTTAAGAATACGAAAATATATTCCCAGAGAGACCAAAAATAACCGAATTAATATTAAGTTATTGTGGAAGGACCAACAATTATTATAATTTCTCTTTGTGACTTTGAGGTCCACTTTCGTGGAACGACTACAATTGAGGAGCGTTTTCACAAAGCAATACATCAGTCAAAATCTCAAAATTGTTTTTTTTGTCGTTTCGTACTCAATCTCTGTAGGGCTACACGATGGTCTTTACGAATTTTCTGTAAACGATACATAAATCATTCTAAAAGCACAACGAAGTGCATTAGTTTTTTGAAAGTGATACATCTACATCGATCGATTTTTTCAAAACGTTAAATCAAATGCTTTTATTGTCGTTGTCTCATTCTTACAAAACTAAATAATTTTTGCATCATCTTTTACATTCACATTAGTTGGATTGTTTACGTTATAGAGAGTGCACGCACTTTTTATTTGATTTTATAATAAACTGTATGCAATAATGGATAATGATAAGAAAGATTGATGTTAAGAAGAAAAACGTCAAATCTTTTTTACGATTCGACTGTGCTCAGTTGCCTAAAACCAGCATGGTTTCTTCAAAAAAGAAAGCAGATGTTGAAAATTTACTAAAACTTCTGTGATATATCTGATGATCCTGATGCTCAGGCAGGCTTTAGGCAGATGTTCTCCAGGGTTCAGCTCTCGAAGATGACAATGTACGACGAAACTGATGAAGACACCGTAATATAATTCATTAATATTATAAGGTGAAGTCCCCGTATCCATGCAGCAAATTCCAACTAAATGTACGGGGTTTTTATCAAAACGTGACATCAACAGTTGATGTATCAAACTTGAAAAAACTCGATGTTTTTGATGTCATTTTGTTGGCATGTTTATGTGTTCCTTTTTTCATTGTTTAGGTAAAAAGTATCTCATTAAACTAATTAATAAATTAATAAGCAATTTCATTTATTACACTTTATAGAAACCCTTGTAATCAAATAAATGTGATTCCTGAAAAAAAGATCAAATTATGATGTATCGTTTTGAAAAAACGCTCCTCAATTAATCTGGTAATTGAAACAATATTAATATTCTTTTATTTTTAAATATTAAACGCATTAACGCATGCGTCGCGAATTTCAAAGATTTTCTTAGGAAAGAAAAAAAAAAAAAAAAATCCTGCCCGCGGATTGAATTTTTCTTTCCTAAGAAAATCTTTAATATTCTTTTGTTCTCCGATGATAATTATAGTCAACTATGTTCATGATATTTGTTCTGTCTGTTATAACAGCCCGGAAGAAGGACGGATATGACGATTTTTCTGTACACCATGCTGAACCATTGCTGGTCTCTGCCAATACCTCTTAGGAATTCAACTGGACAGCATCCCGCCTTAGGCAGCCCATAAGAGGTGGCGAGACGACATGGACGTCTACCACAAGGGCTCCTTCGATGAGGTAGGGCAAGGTAGAATTTAAGTTTCATACCTCTTTATGGTAGCTTTAAAATGAGAGAAAACATCTAGCAATTGTTTAAAAGTATTAAACCGAAATTAGACAACTCACGTACCCAAGGATTGTAAACCATAATATTATAATAAACTAGAACGTATAATATAAATAATAAACTAGAACGAACTGTTTACCGAGGATGCAGACTTACTCTTCTTCTCTTTCGGAGTGAAAGATAAAATCTGTTTAAGCTGCTGCTATTTACGAACTTTGCTCACCATTATTTATACTCATACTTACTTATAATTTTATTATTAAAAACTTAAAACGGATTTTCTAAAACTTTTCTGTACATTACCGGCTTCCCAAAAAAGCTGACTCAATTATGTTCAAAAACAAGATTCCTTTATCTCTAACAAAGATAAATAGCAAAAATAGCCCAAGCATACAATTTGTCGGCACAACAATGCAACGGGGCTCAAAACAACGCCAGGACCATTTGTCACAGTACGGCCGCCATATGTCAAATAGTCAGCAGTTTTCCATTTAATCCACATAAAAAACTCTTAAAACAGAAAATAGGAATGCGGGACAAGAATATGGAGGGAATACAAATGTGACACCGGTTTTGTTTCGGTCGGAATCCGGAATTTTATTACGTAAAACTCAGTGTTTTTGTTGAGTCAAAGTTTTTGATATGAATAAATTCGTGTTATTTCAATCTTCTTAGTGGTTGTCTGGATTTGATTTAATGGGGTATGTTATGAATTTTCAGTAGCCATTTTAGATAGCGGAATAAATAAAAAAATATTTGTCTCTTCTTTTTTATTTTAATACAGCAATGGGGTTTGGGAGCAGAGTGGTAGCCCAGTTGTAAGGCGGACCTAGAAAATCACATCAAGATTCTATTTCGCAAAAACTGAGATATTGATCTATTGAATCAACATTTCGTCTTTGTCCCAATACAATGGGACCATGAAGGCAGCTACAATAAACTATCTTTTAAACCTTCCAACTCCGAATCATCCCTCATTTATTTTTATTCAATTCACTGATTTTAAGAAGAGCGTAATTTCGATAACATCTAATGCAGTTATTTTTTTATTTTTTTTAAAAATACCTTGCTCCACACTAGCAATTTCTCCAGTGTCGTGGGTGCGTTTACAAACATATAAACTCATATACACAAACGCCCAGATCAGAAGCAACTACTTGTGGATCACACAAAATTATTTGCTCCGTGCGGGAATCGAACCCACGACACGCAGCGCCGCTCAGCCACTGGGATAACCATGCTATAGCCTTTGGTAAATTTCCATCGATGGGTATATTATGTGTAAATTGTACAATAAAGAATTCCTACAGTATTGTTTCTACTTTTGTTTCAAATCCATCGAAAGGCTATCTTGAAAAGGTCGCTTTTAGCAGTAAGACCGCCCATTGTGTCACCCTATTTATGAGATCTACTCCGTAAATACTTGTAATTTGTATGTATATAACAAAGTATATCTTTCTTATATATAAAATTTCCGTGTCACAATGTTAGTTACCGTACTCCTCCGAATAAATAATACAATTGAATCGATAATAACATGGCTTGATGAAAATAATCTACGTGTAAACCTCACAAAAACTAATTTCATGCAATTTAGTACATATGGACGAGAAAATGAAACTTTAGACATCAATTATAGAGGAATTAAATTAAAAGAAGTAGACGAAACGACATTTCTCGGTATAACAATCGATAAACACTGCAACTGGAAGGCTCACGTCAATAAAGTATGCAACAAAATAAATAAATTCGTGTATGTTCTATACGAACTCGCAAAAACATCAGCGCTAGAAACCGTTTTGTCTGCATACTATGGATACGTTGATTCTGTGCTGAGATATGGTCTGATCACCTGGGGTTACTCAACAGAAAGGCAGAGAGCGTTCATCGCACAGAAAAAATGCATCCGCGCAATAGCGGGAATCCGCCCATGGGAATCTTGCAAACCCTTCTTCAAAAAATTCAAGATACTTACGCTTCCAAGTCTATATATCTTTGAATGCGCTAAATTTGTTAAAATGCATCCGGAGTTATTTAAAAAAGCCCATGAAATATTTCCAAAAAGTAATAGGCACAGGAATAGAATAGTTTTGCCCATAATTCCAAGGACAGCGTTGTATAGTAAGAATAGCTATGCAATGTGTTGTCGAATATTTAATGCTATACCTGATAATATTAAAAGCTTACCAGTTAATCGGTTTACAAGGTGTCTTAAAGTATGGTTAAGGGAAAACAACTTCTACTCAGTAAATGACCTATTTGATAAAAGATTTAAGAATAAATAATAATCATCCAAGTACCCTCTGACATCATATTGTTTATTCTGCTTTTATGGTTTAGTTTTTATGTTGAGAATGTATTTAATATTATAATCACATCAATAATGAATTTTAGTTATATTTGGATTTTAAAATTGTTGATAAATTATTAACACAAATGTTTGCATGTCACATAATTATGACTAAGTGTTATGGATCTCGGGCACGCCGCAATTGCGGCGGTAAGACCCCTCTTTGAGGAGTGGCTGGAGAGAAGTCATGGCGTCCTTACTTTCCGCCTGACGCAGGTCCTCACCGGGCACGGATGCTTCGGGAGGTACCTGTGTCTAATGCGGAAGGAGGAAACGCCTGGGTGTCACCACTGCGAAGATCGCCCGGAGGACACGGTGGAGCATACGGTGCAGGACTGCCCAGCTTGGGCGGAGCACCGACGTGTCCTCACGGCTGCGATAGGCGGAGACCTCTCGCGCCCGGCATTGGTTGCGGCCATGCTGCGGGGCGAGACGGAGTGGGAAGCGGTCAGCTCCTTCTGCGAGGCAGTAATGCTCGCGAAGGAGGAGGCGGGCCGCGCGCGAGAGAGGACAGTGTCCTCCCTCCGCCCCACCCGCGGTGGTGCACGCCCACGGCGACGGACGTCGCAGGACGATCTCCGGCCACCGTAGGCGCGGGCATGCGGGCAGCGAGTAAAGGGCAACTCGCTGCCCGACCATGGACCATGCCCGGGTCGACGGCGCGTTGTGTCCCACGCGCGCCTCAAAGAGCGTCATCATAATGACGGGGCCCCCCTCTCAGAGGGCCAAAGCCTGCCGGGGTCGCGGGATTATTTCCTTACCGTGACCCCGGAACATAACAGGCTACTGAAGGACACCGTGGATTTTAGTCAGTAGAAGTCTGACAGTCCCTCCCGCCCTGCCCGGGGCTGGAGGACTCATTTGATGATTTTGCCACGTAAAAAAAAAAAAAAAAAAGGTTGCACTCCAGGAGTGCCGGTAGAAGTGAAAACTTTTTTGTTACTATGTTTTATTTTTAATTTGAATGACGTCTTACTCATTTTCGATCAGGGTCACGTGACCCTGACGGTCACGTGACCCTGACGGTCACGTGACCCTGACGCGAGTTTTAAATTTTTTACCCATTACAGAAAAAGTGTACAACGCCGCTAAAGAAGTTTTCACTTCAAAAAAAGTGTTATGGATCTGTATTATAGTTAAGACCTAAATTGTACCAACACTTATGGCAAATAAATTGAATTGAATTGAATTGAATTGAATTGAAACGGCTCTACCGATTTTTACCAAATTTTATATGCGTATTCAGTAGGTCTGAGAATCGGCTACTATCTATTTTTTTTTTTAATTTATATGGCAAAACAACGTTTGCGGGGTCAGCTAGTTATATCTAAATATAGGCCTTTCTATTAACTACCCGATTTCACCGCAAGCTATTAAAACATTCCTGTTGGTCTGAAAATGTTATCGGCCTATTTTAGCCAGGATTAAAGAGAAAAAGAAAGGAATTTGGTATTAATGACCCCATATTTTGTGGAGACCCATCTTGTTTCAGAAGCTTTTACTAAGGTGTGTTTTAAGTGATAAGACATTGCAGTATTACGTATATTAATTAAAATATCTAGGAGCCGCAATCAAAAATTATCATAATTATATTTGTATAGGTTCGAGATTACTGATTCAGTATTTTTCTAGAAACTCCCCTTTTTGCATTAAACTTAAATAATAGTTAAGTGACAAAATTAACCCGTCAAGGAAATGCAGGCGTAATTATTGTCATGTTGTTTTTATTTTTGTCTTGCAGTTGTAGGTTACTGCAATTCGCTAATGCTATTACCGACATAATTAAAAACTACATGCACTCGTTAAGTTTAAATAAAATTATAGCTATTAAGCAATAATTGCATTTAAAACGAGGCAAGATCGAGAAGAAAACCTATTTACAACTAACTACATAATAATGACTGGGTTAAAATTCCAATTAATTTTCTTACCTTGAACTATTGCATTCAAAGCACTTAAAAAGACTAGTAGAAATGTCTTTTGTACAACTCGCGCAAGCCATAATGAAACACGCAATCCTCGAATACTCAGACAATTTTATTTAAAAAATGTAAAACCCGCCATACGTTGCCAGCATTAAAATAAAAAAAGTAAAAGCAATGTAGAGGCACACAAAGAAGCGACGTAATGCCACGAACCTTTGTCTATGGTTCCTCCTTCTCTCTGGTATTTTTCATTCAATTTCTAACAATAGAGCGACCCTCAATCCTCTTGTAACTTGGGCCACACACCAGAAACGGAGAACTCAATTAAAATTCCTGAGGCGTCTGTATCCCACTTTTATTGCAGTAATTTTGTGAAAAAATACTACATCTACTACAGCTTGGTGCGACTTTTAAATGGTATGTTGATTTTGTATTAACTAATTAGTTTCCATTCGATTAACTTTTATACTTTTATGCTCGGAAAATGGGTTTGGTGAAGCGTTTAATGGTTTATTGATTATGTTGGTAATAGTGCTTTCAACTTAGTTTAGTTTTTTAATACGAACTTGAGTTGAGTTCAACATGTGTTTGGTATGTAATGGGCTGAAGTCGTTCGGTACAAGAAACTGTTTTAGATAGAAAATATTATGGTACTCTTTCAACCACATGTGTTGGCCTTGGCGTAGTTGGCGTACCCAAACCCATACACTTTGGACTTACTGTATTACGGCTTTAATAATTTCCAAAGAAACATGTAAATGTAATCAGTAGTTATTTTTTAAATCATAATGGAAAAGGTTCCCACCCAAAGGTTGACTGGTAGATAATGCCTTGCGGCATTAAGTCCGCCTTATGTACCACATTTTGAACATAGAAGTGTAAATAAATAAATAAAAAGGAATAACCCAGAAACCGTGAGATGGAGCCGTAGCAGACCACAAAGGAGATTGCGGAATGGCTTCGATTTCTTCCTTGGGTTTTATAAACAACACGTGGGTGCATTTAAAAACATTACGTTCAAGAGGTTAATCACGTATACGCAGACCCGAAACAGCTACTCTAACGAGATCATTTATAGCAGTTCCCTGCGGGTCAGCAACTGCGCCAACCATATATGTCACCAAGTTGTCTAGAAATGTGCAGAAGGAAAGAATAAAGAGAGCGGTCATCGCCCAGGTGTGGGACAGTACAAACTAACTACAATACGGCAACGGAAACTTTGAGTTTAATTGCCTATAAACAAACTTGATTACCAAACGACCTCCCCTTCTGTTTGAGAAGAGGCCCTAACTCCCCAGGATAGTTACAGCCTGATATTATTATCATAAAGTAAGTCCCTTAGGACCAACCTAAAAGGGTAACATTTCAACCAGCTTGTTACCAAACATGTCGCGTTAAATGTAGTATCTTACACATACAATGTTTGGACAAATGTTTCAACAAACTTTGGTCCTAAGCTAACAGTATTTTTACGCAGGCTAACCAGATATTTCCGGTTATTCGTGACCCTTACTAAATTAGAGGCTCTTCAGTAAATCGGGGGCGGTACACGGACTCTTAAAGTAATTAGACCCAATTTGATGGCAATATGGCATATTATAACGAAATGTAAGTGCGGTTGTCAAAACGCTATTATCATCGTAGTGGTTCTGTTGTAATAAAAGTAAAGTTTAGATATTGAGCTACGCATTACAGGTAGTTACATCGTGCCTATAACTCCGAAATGTATAGGTAAAGTTCTGCCTCATTAAAAATAGGTGGCGAGCCTATATTGCCATTAACTGTACACAAAGGGAGAAATTACTGATGATAATCTCAGACAGGAATCTTATGCTCAGCAGTCGTGAATTTGACTATTGTCCAACGAGGCTAAATAAGCTAGGAATGGCACGTGGTACATAAGTCTCTATATCTCTCTAGTAAATCGAAACACAAAATTAATCTAAAATGTCGCACAATATCAAACAGAACTCGACAATAGAAAATCTGCGATTCAAATTCGGAGAATTCAAATGTCATCCGCCATATTGGATTTTCAAATCGTTCAATGAGAATGACAGTGAACAAATCCAATGACAACACATCAGTTTTGCGAGCGATATGAACCGAGCTTATGTTTATGACATAACAAATATCATTGACATTTCGTTGGGTAAATAATTTAATTGAGCCGATCGAGTGTGCAGTGCTCGTGTTTAAGGGCCTATACACACCAAGTTTTTAAACGCGCCGTTGACGCGCGTTTGTAGCGATACAGACGCGATACGCACGCAGTCAGACGCAGCCTGTAGACCTTTACACACCTGTATGAATTCAAATACGCGTTTGAATCGATACAGACGGGCGTGTGTAGCGATACAGACGCGATGCAAACGCATGTTTGACGCAATACAAACGACAACAAACTGCTCTATTTGATAAAAGCGCGCTGTTGACGCGTGTTTCTAAATCGCGCGTCGACGGCGCGTTTAAAAAACTTGGTGTGCATAGGCACTAAGGTTTATAATTGTGCGCATTACGTGAAAATTAGGTCAAGGATTACATGTATGGGTTGTAACTTGATAATTATGATGTCAATGATATAGACAGAAGTGTGATCAAGAATATATTATTGGTTATTAATTCAGATCGTGATACAGTTGTAGAAAGATCTTTTGGGGCTCTATGTCAGAGAGGCACAGTTTTCTATTATTCTTGTTGAATATATTTAAAAACTAAATGACGAATAAGTAATAAAAATTGAAAAAATAATGGACACGTATTTTTTCTTTTGTTAAATCAATGCACATTTACAAAGATATAACTCATCTTTTGAGAGGGCTGTGATGTCAGAAGCAAGTAAACACTACTTGAGTTTGATTTTCGTCAATTTAATTTGTGCAACAAAAGAAAAAATACTTGTCAAATATTTTTTTTTCTACATTGGGACAAAATATTACTAACTGACGTATTAGATTTTTTCAGTTAGATACCCTATTATGGCCATGACAACAGATACTTTCAGAGACGATTAAACTAGATTCGAAAGATACGGACCAAGTTCCGAATAAAGATGTCTAAAATTCGCATTTTAGACATCTTTTTCTTTCGCCTTTCATTTCATAATGAGGCGATTTTTTTCACCAAACTCAAATTACTCGGTCTCCTTATATCATTAACACTTCAAATAAATTTATATGTATGCACGAATCCGTATATAAGCGGGTAGGCACATCCGTGTTTATGTACAAACTTTTAATTGCCCTCCCTTGGCATCGGCGCCGTTGTAAAAACACTAACTTGTTGTCCTGACTTAATGTGTCACTCTGAATGGTTCGCCATTAACCTACATGGCTTGTCTACGTCATAGATTGCGTCACGTACCGTATCTTAAAAAGTTTAGGGAACTGTAAAACAAAACGATATTTTTTTTTAGATCGCCTTAACCGACCACAACACCAAAAAATGTAAAATCATAAAATATTTATTAGGTAAAATTGTTCAAGGTTTAAGTAAAACTGGTGTCATTTTTGACGTTCATGTTTTTAAAAGTATTGAGGCTACGCAATTAACGGATAAAAATTGTAGAAAATTCATAAAATTAACACTTAATTTTCATCGTTGTCTTTGTTGATTGATTTCTAGCGTCGAGTACTAGCTACTCGACAATTCGCTGAACTGGACCCATTTGGCGTAGCCGTGGGTGGGACACAGAATGTTATATTTTGCTATATTTCGTTGTATGTACCTAATGTTTTACTGTCTTGTTTTTTTTTTTTCTTCATTTATTTGTTTATATTGTGTGTACCGCCGCGGTTACCCTAATAAACGTTTTTTCTTTTTCTTTCTTTCTTTCTTTTTCTTTCTTGAAATGTTTTTATTATTATAGAAAAAGAGGTCCTTCTGCTATAGTAATTATCATTTTCTCAAAAATTGTTATAAAACCCGTACTAAGAAATAGGTCATACCTCAAAGTAAAAATCGTTATTTCACGAAAAACCGCGTTTGAAAGCTCGTTGTATATTATACCCGTGCATGACTGTACGGTCAGCCAAGAAAGTGGTGTACCAGTTTTGATTTAGTTTCCCGGTCATCGAAAATTACAACAAGGTTCGTTATAAAAAGATATTACTGAAAGAGACAACATTATCATGACGTAAACCTATGTATTTAGTATTCATACGTCATATGTCACATATAAGTTCATGACATTTTAACCTTTAGTATAAATGAAAAAGACATTAGTTTCTACAAAGCAATTGAAATGTTTCCAAACAAAAGTAATAAAAACTATTTAAATAGACAACCGAATTCCATTTGAAAAAGAAAACTGACAATTGACATTTTGTCAAATATATGCAAAAAATCGATATATTTTCCGTGTTATTTTTCAATCAACTGCATATAAAATCATCTCAATGCCTGCCAACTTGACCATTGCCGAAAGAGCACAAATAATTGCCCAATTTAATGAGGGAAGCAGTATCAGTGCGATATCCCGGAATTTGAATATATCGAGGCTTTCTGTCCGCTTTTGGATTCGTCGTGAAGGAGAGGAGGGAAGTTTGTTGGATCACAGAAGAAGTGGTCGCTGGCCTGCACTCTCCAATAACGATAGAGAATTCATGAGACGGGAATATGAAATCAATGGTTTTAAGCCCACAAAACATTTTGCGGAGATGTTCGATGTGAGTGCCCAAACAATAAGGAATCATCTACATTACATGGGGTTGCACCATAGGCATTACGCCAAGAAAATATATTTGACTCACAGACTTGCTCGTCTGAACTTCGCCAGAGAGCACTTAGAGTTTGATTGGTCTAATACAGTGTTTTGTGATGAAAAAATGTTTAAATCCAGTCAGCATGGACGTCTTCACCTTTGGCGATATAATTCAACACGGTATAAAGATGATCATGTAATTCCAAATAGAGAATCAGGTCGAATTTCCGTAAATATTTGGGGCTGGATGAGTGCGGATGGTGTAGGAGAATTGTGTTCTCTTCCTCCTCGAGCGACGGCTGTAAATTATATCGACGTGCTTCAGAATGCAATGCTACCGACAGTCCGTAATGTTTACCCGGAGAACGAAGTGCCACAATTTGATTTTGTTCAAGATAATTGTTCAATTCATAATGCGAGGATCGTAAGAGCCTGGTTTCGTTCACACACTGACGTAAGGGTAATTCAGTGGCCCTCAAGATCGCCGGACCTCAACCCGATAGAAAATCTTTGGGGCCTTATGGTCCAACGATGGTCGCATCAAAATGAAAGAACCAAACAAGCTCTTATTAGTCACTGTAATTATATTTGGGAGGAAATGCGGGGAACCGATATTTGCTCACGGCTTGTTAACCAACGGCGGTTACACCGGTTTCTAATTTTTAAAAATTTTCAATATCTTCTAAATATTACTATATATGCTATGTTTTTGTTTGTTATAAGTATTTTAAAATTGATTGTAGAAATTTAATAAAAGGATAAATCTATTTTTAGCTTGTTTTTTATTGATATTGTAATTACAAGTTTACAGAAATTGTAGGTTTGTGGATTCGCCTTGTGCCTTTACAATTTTATGTAACTTGTTGATTACAATTCTGAATTTGTAGATACAATTTTGTCATCAAAATCTACAGCCCCCCGCCGTTGATTTTACGACGTCATTGGTTCCATCAAGCTAAGAACAGCTGTCACGTTACAAACAGTAATAGTCGTTATCAATAATCAGATAAAGACAGCAATAGAAGTTGTCAGATCGATCTGCAAGCGAAACTAATCTTTATCACCTATGAATCTGCAAGCGATATTCAACCTTAGGGTGGTACACCACTTTCTTGGCCGACTGTACATACACAATAACAAAACCGTTATTGTCCAAAATATGTAGGTACATGATATTCTTTCTATTCTCTAGTTCTCATAAAATCAATTTACCTTTTGTAATACACAAGTCGGGTAAAATGTCTACGTGTTAGACCAAAATAAAACGCGGAAAACGTTCCAAAAAGCTGTGTCCGCTAAACCGTTCCATAATTGAATTAAATAAAAACACGGGACGGACCCATAAATATGTAGTGGACATTAATATTAATGCGGCGAACTTTGGGTAACGCTGGCTGCTAAGAAAAATGGCTACACACGGACCCATGGCGCGTGCTAAGATTATATTGGTTTGAAAAACCGGGTTTTGCGTTTGAATATTTTTTGGCAAAAGTTTTGTGAGCGACTGTACGTTTTGGGATATAATTGTTTATAAGGAAGGAAAAAAATATATGTAAAAATAATGGAGAGACAAGGAAAACGTTAAAAAGAAACAAGTTATGTTACAGACGGAAAACATTGTACAATAAATACTTGTTTTACTGTGATCATAAGAATTTCCCAAGAAAAAAAATTACCCCAAACACGGGATCAGAAAACAGACCACATAATACATAAAGAAAACATTCCAAAAAGGCCATGGACAAATAACAGTACCCACTAATCAGTAAAGAGACTCATCTATCCATGGCTACCGTCCTACACTTGATGAGAAGATACATTGTATTTTTTGTGAAGCCGCGGCGTAATCCTTGGGAGACGAATTGAAGTGGCTCCGGAGAGAAGTGGGAAGACAGAAGGTTTAAACAAAACAGATGTGAGCGAGTTGCCAGCTTGTCGGTTTTTTATTGGTTAAACGAGGAGTGTGTGATGGAACTGCACAATTTGGTTCCGCCAAACCTTTTTCATCATCGGACTACAACATGTAGGGGAACAGTGTATAAGACGGGGTATAATGGGGACATACACTCTGTAGGCATACTTAACACAACACTAACGTAGCGCAAGCGCCCAGGACGTCATTTGTGAGCGGCTATTAACTAATGGCGTCCTGCTGGCAATTGCGCCACGTTAGTATTGTGATAAATATGCCTACAGAGTGTATGTCCCCATTATACCTCGTGTCCCCGTCTTATATACTCTTCCCCTACGGCTATCCCACCCGTAGGTACGTACAAAGCGTTTTGAAAACACTTTCAGGCCTTTGTCAAACAGACAGGCGATAGCGAACCGAACCGAATCATGTCATATAAAAATGCGAAAGCGATCCGATACTCTATGTGACAGGCTTCAAACAGTTCCATACATTACAAACAAAAAAAACTTTTTAAAAAAAAGGGAACCGACTTCAAAACCAAACACAAAAAAACTGTAAAATAACTTTTCTTTCGGAAGTCGGTGGCTTTGTTTTTTATTTCATTTACTATGGCCACCGACTTCCGAAAAAAAAGTTATTTTACAGTTTTTTTGTGTTTGGTTTTGAAGTCGGTTCCCTTTTTTTTTTAAAGTTTTTTTATTTTTCCCCTTTTTAGTTCAGATATTTAACAAAAATCTTCATATAATCGGCGTCTTTGAAAATCTACAATCCTAGTAAGCAACAAAAACGGATCTATGCGGGCAACTTCACGAGGTATCCATTATTGTTATATACTAAAGCCTTCTCCAGAATGTAACGAACACGACTGGCCTGTTGGTCTAGTGGTTAGTGACCCTGACTGCTATGCCGGAGGTCGTGGGTTCGATTCCCACCCAGGACAAATGTTTGTGTGATGAGCACGATCATTTGTTCTGTGTCTGGGTGTAATTTATCTATAATATGTATGTATTTAGAAATATATAAGTATGTTTATCAGTTGTCTAGTACCCATAACACAAGCTCTGCTTAGTCTGGGACTAGATGGCGTTGTGTGATAGTTGTGGAATATTATATTATTATTATATTATATTACTTTTCTGCAAAACCGCATCAAAATCGGTTCAGCCAAACGCGAGATAATTGCAGACAAACATGCAATCGTCTCTGAAAATCTACAATCCAAGTAAGCAAAAACGGATCCACGTGGGCAACGTCACGGGATATCTATTAGTGTTATATACTAAAACCTTCTCCAGAATATAATGAACACTTTCCTGAAAACTGCATCAAAATCGGTTCCGTCAAACGCGAGATAATTGCGGACAAACATGCAATCGTCCCTGAAAATCTACGATCCAAGTAAGCAAAACAGATCCACGCGGGCAACGTCACGGGATATCTATTAGTATTAAATACTAAAACCTTCTCCAGAATGAAGAATAGAATACATACATACATACATACAGGTCGAACTGAGAACCTACTTTTTTTTTTGAAGTCGGTTAAAGAAGCAAAGATCAACTTGACAGGTCTAAGAATAATCATCACCCACAGCCTATCTTCATTTCTAAGTAAAAGCCTCACATCCTAGTACCAATCCCCACGATCAAAATCCGTTCAGCCAAACGCGAGATAATCGCGGACAAACATACATACATACAGGTCGAACTGAGAACCTACTTTTTTTTTTAAGTCGGTTAACAACGCTACGCCACGCATTCGGTTCGTCTGTCAGTTTGACAAAGGCATCATTGTGCGTACAGCTAAGGAATGGAATTCCCTGAGCCTGTGTTTCCTGATATCAACAACACGTATGTCCCGCAACCCCGGCAGGACTGTGGCCCTCTATAGGGGGGCCCCGTCACTATGCTGACGCTCCTTGAGGCGCGCGTGGGACACAACGCGCCGTCGACCCGGGCATGGTCCATGGTCGGGCAGCGAGTTGCCCTTTACTCGCCGCCCGCATGCCCGCGCCTACGGTGGCCGGAGATCGTCCCGCGACATCCGTCGCCGTGGGCGTCTACCACTGCGTCTCGGGCGGAGGGAGGAGGGTATCCTCTCCCTCAAGCGGCCCGCCTCCTCCTTCGCGAGCATGACTGCTTCGCAGAAAGAGGCGACCGCCTCCCACTCCGTCTCGCCCCGCAGCATGGCCGCAACCAATGCCGGGCGCGAGAGGATATCAACAACCTTGGGATCTTAAAGTAAAGAGTGAATAGAATACTTCTAGGCTTAGGCTTCACCGCCGAACACATCACTGCTTGAAAGTATACCTAATATCTCGTTGTTTAGTGTATCCTGGTTGATTTACTCTAAAGCTACCTATTGTCAAACAGACAGGCGAAGCAAATGCGATCCGAAGCGTTTTTACTTGTAATGTATGGAATTGTTTGAATCCAGTCACATAGAAAAGCGAAGGCGATCCGATAGTCTATGTGACTGGCTTCAAACAATTCCATACATTACAAACAAAAACGCCTCGCTTCGCGTTCGCCACGCCCGTCTTTTTGACAATAGCTTAAAAACAAAATGGAGTTCGCTCGCTAACTTGAGTGAACTATTGAAAGTTACAGAATAGACTGTGCAGGAATTCAAATTACATTTTATGTAACAGAGACGAATAAGCAAAAATCTACATTTTACTCTTCAAAAAGTTTCACAAGTATTTCGTATAGTCAACATTCCAATAAGGAGTGATTAGTGATGTGTTTGCGCATTTTCCTTTGCCTTGTCAACAAGTAACTCTTCAGTTGGCCCTCCATTATTTATGCTAAGAGTGAGTCATGCGTGTTCTACCCACTCGTCTTAGATTCCAGCTTTGTTTGTGCTCTGTCTAGACATGTGTCGGCTCTTGTAGCATAATACTCATATCTATGTTTGTACAACGGCTATAAAAGTAGTGGATTTACAAAATGCTGACATTTTAGTACAGTATTTTTATATTCTCCATAAAAATTTTGGCTTCTAGGAATGTTAGTGAAGCAATTTAGTTATGATTTCATGTCTATTTCTTGGTATTGCAACCAAAGAGTGCAAAGTGTGCGGGTGGTCATGATAATATGAAAAATAGATTACAGAAGTTGACTCTTTCATTTGATAATGAAACGGTTAGCTTTAGTCACGTATTTTTATTTGTTTGTAGACGATCTTGGTAGGCATTTTAACGGTTTTGATCTGATTGGATGTGGAAATGTTGTCAATAAATTTCTTCTTTTTTAGAAACCAATCTATTCAATCCATTGCATTAATACCTATAAAGTATAAAATGTTACAAAGCAGCTTTAAGCGCTGCACGTCTCATCGCACCGATTCGTTTACGTTCTTTTCCTCGAAAGCGATAATCCCCAATAAGAATGTGTCAGCTCCACATCCAGCGCCACAGTGACTGGTACGATTAAAGAGGAACAGATAACCGTAACAATGTGGTATATTGATCGTGAACTGAGGAAACGTACGATATGGGCCACTGGGACGAGAGAACATGGAAAAGTTTCAATTATTTTTAAAGTTTGTTGCACAGAAGAATGTTTGATCTCGTCTCTTGTTCATTTACAAACAGCCACGGCTCAAATATGAAAACTGTTATGTTGTACATACCTATATTTCGATAACGATTCAGTTTCATTGAGAAATACCTTGCATTGGAAAATAATGGTATAGATGAAAATCGTATCTGTTGTTCCTTGCGCGGTGTGCAAGTTCGGTTTTGTTAGTATATAAACCCTTTTACATCCGATCTAAGTGCAGTAGTTGCTACATCCCTGGCGTCAAGTAGATCTTCCATTTATACAATTCTTGCTCAAGGAACAACCAGCAGCTGAAGTGACCAACGATGTAAACACAAATCCTGAAATTGTTGGATTGACATTCCTTCCTACTTTCTCCTCCACAAAAAACGCTAGAAGGATGCCTCTGATGTTGCAGCCGTCCATAAGCTACGGTTAACACTTTCCGCTGTGGGGATTGTATGCCTGTTAGTCACCATGATATAAAATTATTAAATGCATACCGAGAAAATTAGCTACAAAACAAACAATTTTAAATTGAGCTAGTAAAGTGTTTTCCCTTTTGGCTACTTATGTAGAAATTCATACTCGTATCAATACAAGAGACGGATGTATACATAGTATTCTACATAAATGTAGGTAAGTAATTGTCATGTCCGTCCATGTCGAGTCGGACACCTCTCGAGTACGATTTGAGAGGCAAACGTTGAACCATGATGGAGACTCGTCCTTAATCACAGGACCCATTAAGACCTAAGCCGAATACTGCTAACAATCATACTAAACCTCAGTGGTTTGAGAGTGTAATCTTCAATAAAGAGCTCTATTACTACTGTAGTAAGGAGCGGTATTTTAGACTACATTTAGGTTATTGCTAATCTATAATAATAATAATAATAATAATAATTTCATTTATTTTCTCCCACAAGATACATACACTCATTAACATTTACAATACTTTTAATATATGGAAGGGAGACAGGATCTATGCTAACTTTATATAAATTGAGCATAAATTAGCAGTAATTTTACTGTTAGTTCACAGTCTTTCTCTAAGCCGTGCCATTAACCTAGCATGTGGGATGTCATATCTCTAGTTTTTGGTAATAGGACGTGACGGTTTTCTCATTACATATAAGTATTCCTTTATTTCTTCAGTATTTTGAGAGTAGTCGTAATGAAATGAATGATAGTTGCTAGGGGGCCACGAAACATACGAATGGGGCCTCACTCTAATAAGCGTTTACCTGGACCCAAATCTTGTATCAAACCCATTATTAACAAATCGGTAAACCAAGTCTCATAACACTGAACCACTGCTATCGTGACAGCAATACTCCTATTCAATTTACTAAATCAACTACGCACTAAATACTCAAATCCCACAAATCTAAACCAATCTTCGAAAGCCGGAAGCAACTCGACTAACAGACGAGATAATTTCAAAGTTCGACTATGTTTGCGTACAGATTTTAATCACGTCGCATGTATGCAGTCGTCATATTGTATATACGTATGTTCGTAAATGTACAGGTATATGATATCACTCTTGGGGGAAGCGGCGTCGCTCAGTTTGAGTGGAAACGAAGGCTGACTATGGACTTGCGACTGAAGATACTAAAACATACTTCTTACGATAGTTGTAAAATGCGAACGAAATCGTAATGTATTTATTTGAATTGCAGTCTCTACAAGTCTAACGTATCTACTCGGCAATTTTCTCCTTCAAGCCATTACTGCGAATATTGATATTCACCTGAATCGTTCGGAAACCTGGTTCGACTGGGAGCCGAACCCAACATAGGAAGAGGCTTTTTTTTTTTTTTAGTGTGGTAAAATCATCAAATGAGTCCTCCAACCCCGGGCAGGGCGGGAGGGACTGTCAGACTTCTACTGACTAAAATCCACGGTGTCCTTCGATAGCCTGTTATGTTCCGGGGTTACGGTAAGGGAATAATCCCGCGACCCCGGCAGGCTTTGGCCCTCTGAGAGGGGGGCCCCGTCATTAACATAGGAAGAGGCTTGGCGGATATGTGATGTTTTTTGTTTACTCCTGAGATCCTCTCCAATCCTACGTGAAACACATAACATCATTCCTCAATGTATGGGGTAGCCGAATATAATTACATTTTTTTTCTATCTGGTATGCTGTATGACATTATGACTAAAAATTCAGACAGTTTATTTTTTCATCTTGATTAGAGTTGATCTTTTTTCATGGAATGAAAAAGTTAATTAGGTTTGATTTTAGCTGCTAGTAAAAAGATAAATATTAATATTTTTCTCAAACCAAAACCAAAATTGCCAAATGCTGAGACTACTGACTCATGGTTTATTGATATCGCGTCTCATTCATGGACAGTGAAAGTTTTAAACATTCTCATGATTCATTAACTTTATAACCTACCTACCAATTTTTGCCCTCAAAACAATTTCAATGAAAAGAAACCTTCCAAAACACTATTCTAGATTAAAAACAAATATCACAAACGCAAAGCTTTCAAGACAAATTGCAGCCTGTGTTACTAGTGTGGGGAGCCTAAGAACGTCTGAGGGCAATGTTTGTCATGGCAGCTCATATCCTCGCTGCACTACGCACACATTGCAAGGATAGCACAGTTTATACGACGGGAGCCTGCAAACTTGGGCTAGATTGAAAAAGGCTTGCGTTTAAGTCTAAAGTTTTGGGTTATGTTTTGAGAAGAAGATAGATGAATGAGATTGTTAGAAGGAGTTATATGATGACACTGTTGCTAGCAGCATTGCTCGCATGTCGATTTATCTCACCGTTTTTCTATGTTATTCTAGACTAATAACCAACCTCTGTATCTTTTATCCTGATCTGTTCAGCAATTCTTACGTAATTGAGTAACAAAGATCCATTGGCCTAGCACGAATTCTACTTATTTGATCACACTTCATACTTGAAGTATTACAGCGTAACTTGCCATCTGGCATTATTGTGAGCAAAAACTTAACCATTTAAGGCCCTTTGGCATTTAATTGTTGATTTTATTTCCTCTATTTTTACTACCTACTCTCTTTAGAACTTTATTTGTATTGTTTTAAGTTTTAGTGCCAATAAACACAATTTTCTAACTTTTCTTCCTTCTAACTTGTACGGAAATGAAAAAATGCCTCTAGTGTCCGAACGTGCACTAATTTTATCCATCAAAAGTCAAAATTTTCCCGTTTATTTTACGACACAAAACATGAAAATTTGCTAGGGCCTCAGATGTTGCAGACATTGAAATCTACAAATATCGAACGATGTTTCAATTGTGTACTTATCTATATTAATATGCGAACATCTTAAAGAGTACTAATTATACTAAAATCTCATTCCAGAATTAAATAAGCAGCTCAAATGTTTGCTGTGCCAACTCCTAACCGGTGGAACGCACACATCACGTAGCACATACATACATAGTAGCAGGAATACATATATGTTCAGGAACATAAGTTTGTACAGCGAAGGAGTCCTGCAAACTTGCTCTAAATTGGAAAGTGTCCTCATTTCCTCTTGCCTCACAGATCAGCCTTTTCACTATGTTGGGGTCGGTTCTTTCTATTATTCTGTCTGTCTGTTACTTTTGACGTCTTTAGAGCTTGACGGATTTCAATGTTTATTTTTTTACGTGATAAATTCATCAAATGAGTCGGGAGGGACTGTCAGACTTGTACTGACTAAAATCCACGGTGACGAAGGTCACAGTAGCCCTTTACGTTCCGGGGCCACGATTACTCGATAGTCCCGCGATCCCGACAGGCTTTGGCTCCCTAACGGGGCGGTCATATTGCAGATAGTCGATCCGGGCAGCGGGCATGGCCCATGGTCGGACAGCGAGTCGCCCATTACTCGCCGTCCGCATGCCCGTGCCTACGGTGGCCGGAAATCGTCCTGCGACGTCCGTGGCGTCGGGCACAGATTTCAATGTTTGGCACACGGATAGACACCGAAGATAAAAGATAGATTTTTCATCGAGGTAAGTAGTACGTTCCGGTCGAATAACTTCTGACTTCAAGCAGGCAAGGATGCGGGTAAAAGCTAATTTTTGTCGGCTTGGTTGGCACATTTTGAACGAACATTATGACTGCTACCTGAGACCAGGTAATCAGAGTCAATTTCCGCACGATACAAATATGTGTATGGCAATTAGTTGTTTCGGCTCTGAATGATTGTGTGTAGGAATTTGAATGTTTGTCAACTCACCCATGATACAGGTGTCCTTAGGGTGGAACGAAGTTTATGAAAAATTGTCGATAAAAAAGTGACCACTTCTACATAAATTGTTTTTACAAATTAAACTGCCATAAATGTTTAGCTTCGAATCGAGCATTTTCTTTTTACGTTAGGGAAATCAGTACCAACTTTAGGACAACAATAAACAAAAGCTTAAAATTGAACAAGTTGAGACCGGTCAATAAAAACTTAAGTGAATCAAGACAAGCTAAAAATAGTCTTTTGTATTTTAATTACTTAAAAGATTCGTGAAACTTCCATCTCAGTTCTTGACACGGCTCAAAAATACACTTCTCATCAAAAAAATCGAAACACTTTCGTTTTTATTGTTTTTGTCCTAATTTTTTACAAAAGAGAATTAATTCCATGAAAAAAAAACATTACTGTGTAGCTGGCAGTTTGGTCATTACAGTAAGAAGAAAAAAATCAAAATTCGAAATAATTTCATTTGTTTATCCTATAAATGAAATTAATCACTGTTTTGAGACAAATGTGTATTTAGGGTTGGAGTACGTTTCTCGTTTAAAAACTAAAAATTAGCGCTTGTCTTTAAACTTTCTGTTTCTTATTTCATTTACTGTGACTTTGGGACGTCTGAAAAAACTTTTTTTTCTAAAACATATGGATACTTCGCCCGCAGAAGCCGCCCAAGTGGTGGCATTGCTGGATTCTGGACTTAGTCAGCGTGTTGTGGCTGCAAGATTGCATCTAAGCTTATCATCTGTTCATAGAGTCTACAAACGCTATCGGGAGACTGGTTCGTTCACGCGCCGTTCAGGATCTGGCAGGAATCGGGTCACTTCTGAGCGAGATGATCGATTTATTGTAACAACTTCTTTACGAAATCGACGCCTTAACGCTTTTCAACTGCAGCAGCAGCTTCGCGTTGTACGAAGAGTAGCTGTAAGTGACTCTACAATAAGAAGAAGGTTGAAGGAACGCGGATTGGCACCGCATAAGCCAGCGAATGGGCCGAAATTAACTGCAGACCATCGAAGAGCGCGCCTTAACTTTGCACGCGAGCACCTAACTTGGTCATACCTTCAGTGGAGCAAAGTACTGTTTTCTGATGAGTGTAAAATTATGCTGTATGGTAACGACGGAAGGAACAAGGTCTACAGAAGAGATGGAGAACGCTTTGCACAATGCTGCATTGAAGAAAAGGTCAGCTATGGTGGCGGTTCGTGGACGGTTTGGGGAGGAATCAGCGCCGACGGTAAGACAGAACTTGCCTTTGTGTCTGGGCCACGGCTGCCTGCACTAAACTCTCATCGGTACATCGAACAGTGTCTTGAACCTCATGTGATGCCCTATGCACATTTTATTGGCAACGACTTCATATTCATGCACGACAATGCTAGAGCTCACACCGCGGGCGTCGAACGAGATTATCTTACCGAAGTCGGTATCTCCATTATGGTATGGCCAGCAAGAAGCCCGGACATGAATGCCATTGAACATCTATGGGATGAATTAAAGAGACGAATTCGAGCAAGAGATCCAGCCCCAGAAACACTTAGCCAGCTGCAAAATGCAATCCAAGAGGAATGGGATAATATACCACAACATGTGATCGTGACTCTCATCCGATCGATGAAGAACCGTATGGAAGCAGTAATAAGAGCTCGCGGAGGGAATACAAGTTATTAAATAAACGTTTCTTACATTTTTTTTTCATTTACGCGTGTTGTTTTACCCATTTCCTTCATATTCCATACAGGGTAAAAATTACTCATTATACAAAATACGAAACCTATGAAGACTTAATTTGAATTTAGAACATTAACATTAGGATTTAAAAACCTCATACTACTCACTATTAAATGACATTTTACATTTATTCCTAAATATACACATTTTTCTGATAATCCTTATCAAATCATAAACTGCGAGGTGTTTCGATTTTTTTGATGAGAAGTGTAACTTATGATTAAATAAGCTTCTTAACTTTTTAACTTAAAGACAACTTTATCTTAACTTGAGCGCATTACTATCTAGAATAATCTTTATTGCAATAGAAAAATATAATGTTAGTTCACATAATTTTTCAACAAGCTACTTCTTAATGATGATGAAAGAGATCCGACCGATTTCGACCAAGGCGATTGCTTCAACTCCGTTGTTGTTGTCTTTCGTGTGCTCGCATGTGGCTTATACATTATTTTTTGTTTGTGCGAAACCCGATACACCTGTCCAATATTTTTATGTAAAAAATCTATGTACAAAATTTTAAAACCGTATCATAAAAAATCACAAAGTTATAAGCTTGTATATTACGTGGTTGTCCATTCAAAAACATGCTCATTTCGCGGTACACCCGCGTGAACCGCGTCTCCTATTTTATACAATTGTGATAAAAGTTTAGCAATAGGTACCTAACCGTACGGTGATTGTATTGTAATTAACTGGTAATAAAATTTAATTAAAATATTTTTGAAAAAAATATTTCATGGTGTAAAAATTATTGGAATCGAATCAGTTACTGATTCTGAACAAACTGTATTCAGGTTTCGCATATACTAAAAATAATGTTGTATAACCAATCTTCTATGTGAACATCCTCGCACACAGCGGGCATGTGAGCACACCATCGATAAAGTTATAAATGATCGCCGCAGGTGGTCGGGCTTTTAGTTGATCACGCTTGACATCAAGCTCAAAGCTACTTCCTATTAATCTTAAAAATATAAACTCTCCAATTTCTATGTCTTAAAAATAGACACACCGAACCGAACCAATTTGATAGCCTATGTTGTTAGTGCCTATCATTTTTCTAAAGAACAATCCTTCTTTATAGATCACCTTTTTCAACACTTCAATTCATGAATCTTACTAACGAAGCTACCGAACCAATTTGATAGCCTATGTTGTTAGTGCCTATCATTTTTCTAAAGAACAATCCTTCTTTATAGATCACCTTTTTCAACACTTCAATTCATGAATCTTACTAACGAAGCTACCGAACCAATTTGATAGCCTATGTTGTTAGTGCCTATCATTTTTCTAAAGAACAATCCTTCTTTATAGATCACCTTTTTCAACACTTCAATTCATGAATCTTACTAACGAAGCTCTCAAAACGTCTCGATATTTGCCTCCATCTTTGTGATCAGTCGTAACAATAAACCCAGAAACTAGGCAAATAAATGTATCACGTTACTGCTGCGTCAAAAGAAACGTAACACCACAACAGACGTCGTAAAACTGGCAACTGTTAGGGGTGCTTACTTGCATATTGCGTCGGCTGCATTCGGCACTGCCGAACGGCAATAATGTACCGACTCTAAATATAGCGATCCGTCCCGAAAATATTTATTATCAACTGTGTTTGAAGTCGAACGGGAATTGTCGATCGGCGCGAATCAAATAATGTGCGTGCTTGTACTCGGTCTACTTTGTTGTTCCACAAATACTGTTAAACAAAATGTGCCGACCCGAATAAGTCTGTAGCACCCCTTACAATACTACAGACATCGTAAAACTCAACTGTACTAACGAGGCCTAAAGGTCATGGCACACTATACCGGCGCGGCAACGGCACGGCTCCAACCCAGCTCTTAACCTGTCATTCAAATAAGAGCCTTAAATCATGTGTCATATAATATATTTCATAATGTCAATATGAAAAAGCCAACGGCGGGAAGTCGGCGCGCTTACCGCTACCGTACAACTCGCCTCGCAGCCCGCACGCTGCAAGCGCGCTGACGGCGTGCTTACGGCGCAGCGGCCGACTTCGAGTTGCTAGCGAAACAAATGCCTTATAACAATTATGCACACGGTGACAACAAGCTGCACCTCGCAGACGGCGCGCGAACTGCGAGCTTACACCTCGTGGACAACGCTCAGTTAGCGCGCTAACGGCTAGCCGTTGTCTAAATTCAAGGTGACGCCGTGCTGCAGCTGTGCAGTTGCGGTGCTGGTATAATGTGCTATGACCTTTACACGTTTCATTTGACGTTTTATTTCAGAAATGTTAATCAATCGAAATGTGACGTTTGAACGACGTAGATTTTGTCAAAAGAGTTTTTCTCTTGCTACTCGTCTTGTCTAAATAGATATATGTAATAGAAATAAATATTTATAAAGTTTTGTCACTATGTGACATTAAACTTCGCTAACACTTTAAAATGAAAAGAAAACTAAAAAATGGAAAACTATACTCTTTGTGCTGACGTAAAGTAAAAGGACTAAAAGGTGCAACTGCTAGAGAAATCCCGACTTGGAGATCTTTATTCGAACAATTCTTTCTGTGCTATTATTAACAGCTGTGTCGTGATTAGAAAGATCCTTTCCCTTTTGAAATAAATACACGAAATACAACAAGTCTCGTATTTTATCTTAATTATGTGGTAATTTTTATCTATTAAGAAAACAAAAATAAGAATCTCATAAAAAATCGTTCACACAAAAAACCTTTGCAATCGTCAGTAAAACAGAGTTCAATAGAATTAGATCCACAAAATATAAATCAAGACTCCCTTAAAACCTTTATACTTAGACTGCGTACGTAACCTTGCAGCGAGGTAGCATACGAAAAGGCCAGGTCGTTTGCAATTTGATTGAATACTTTAGCGCTGTGTTACGAAGCGCCCCCAGTCAAGGTCATAGGTCGCTGAAACTTGTAAGTTATGTATTACGGCATTACATTTAGGATTACTAGAAAGGGCTTGTATTTTAAATTATTATGATTAGTTTGTGGAGTTAGTTTTAAATTAACTCTAAAAGCTTTAATGCCTTTGCGGCCTTTAGGGTGGCTTCATAATGAAGCAGGTTGCCAGTAATTTTGGTGCATGTAAAATATACCCATGTTATCGTATGCACTCGCACATAATTTTAATAGACACAGGTCTATCTGTGTCTATTTGCTGGTTTCTTTATACAAGTTTTACCTGCATTATTTACTATCATCATATCTGTATCGAATACTTTGTTCTTCATAACCTCCTAGGACCTCTTTATGCTCTCACAGAGCCTATGTCTGCAACCAAAATAACGGTTCGAAAGAAAGAAACCACAAGACAATCAGATTTTTTACATAAATACGGGGCACACCTTATTCAACAGTGGATACCGATAACAATAAAAAATGTTACTTGCTATAATCCATTGAAACAATGTCTCCCTTTGACCGAGATCAAAAAAATTTGAAGAACATGGAGGAAATTTTTAACTACAACCGAAAGCGCCGTATCAAAAATAATTACCTGCCTGGAACCATAAAAACCAAGTCCCCATTATTCCAACAACCAAATAACCTTCAAAAAAACTTTCATAACTAGTTCACAACCCCAAAATTAGTCCCAAAACATTTAGAATATAGATGAAACTAATAATAAGTTGATTGATAACCGTCTATAAAGCGGGCGGATCAGCAAGTTTCGTTTGTCAATAAAAACCGTTGCACGCGAACCCTGATCCAATATGGCGGCGCGGCGGCCATGACTGGTCACGCAACCACATGAGATTTTGTTTCGTAATCATTTGATAAGTTCGTGTGAGTTATTATTTTGAACAGTAATTGTGGTAATTGTGTAATGAGCTTTGATTTTATTTTGTAGTATGTTGGATAAATAAAAATCCGTTATGATTCTGTGAGTAGCTTACAAATCCGATGAGAGTGGGGCTATAATCCTACATCCCTCGGTAATTCTTTCACTGCAGCAAAAGAGAAATTTTTCATGTGCTGAATGTACATTTTGCGAAAATTTAATCTTTATCTTGCATGGTTTATAAGTAGGCTTATAAAACACTTTGCGATGCGTCATCCAAACACATGATGTAGGTTCTAATAATTTTCTAGTTCCCACCTACAACTTTGACAGTGTTTGGCTGATCTTAAAACAGTATATAATTTCTTTTTTTTATAATTTTCATTTCATTATACGCTTTGGTATTTAATTTGTCTACTGCCGTTTTGGTTTCCCCGACGTGCTGATTTTTGTTAATGCTAATAAATGGATCACAATTAATCCTAATTTTCTCACTGCCAGATTAGCGTGAATGGCTGCAATTTACATCACCTCCCCTAATCAGTACTCCCAGACCTTTTCATACGCCATCACCGAAATATATTTAAATTAAGTAATCCAAAAGAGTTAATACTACCAATTACTGTTCGCATTTCACGCACAGCATAAATCACTTACAAATGTCACACGACACGATTTAAACCTTAATTTCGTTTTGATAAAGTTGAATTCTGCGTAGCGAGTGTTCGCGTTTCGATTATCGCGGTCAGAGTGACAGATTAATCATTTTGGTTTTTTTTTCAGTGTCGGAGGTCACGGCTGATCGGTGATTGTTTTCAGCGTGTTTCCTGAATGTTCGATTGTTGGAAAATGTTAGTTAAATTCCTGCCAAAATTGTTATATTTTTTTTACTATTCCGCGAGGAAAATGGGAAATTTCACAATTATAAGTTTACAGTATAGCATTGTATGTCACACTTATTATCATACGAGTATCATTGTATATTAAAATGTAAGTAATGGGGAAGAATACAGTCTATTTAACATAGTCTATTTAAGCTGTAAATTAATAAATATATCTCCTTCTCTCTTCTTCCGATCGCTTTCTGTAACGAATCAAAAATCAAATTTGCCAATTCGAGCCACAAGCAGGCGTCAAAAAAATGATAAGGATTTGGAAAAAATATCTGTAATCACCTTACAGAAATATTTACAGTTGCTAAGATTAGAAAGCCATGCAAAGCCTCATCCATCTAAGTGTCTCAGGGTCTCATTCTTGTAATATTCGAGACAACTGTTGGCAGACACGACCAACTTATTCCCATTTGCATGACTTACTTCTGAATTGGCGTAAAGAGACACACCATCGAAAGAAATGGAAGGAAAAGGGGGAGGCCTTTGCTCAGGGGTGGGATGGAATAGGCGAACTAAGACTAAAATAGATTAGAATACAACATAATCTCGTTAGTGCTTGCTCCTAATAAGACAACTTAAATTATAGTACTGACCTTTAACCCAAGTTGACCTCAACTTAACTAAAACTTTCAGATAAAACGAGAAACAGATGGAAGGTTTATAAAATTAGCCTCGATACAACTACGTTGATTACTTACTTAATCACCAAATAGTTTAGCCAACCCCACAAGATACCAGCGGCTGAAATTAGACTAAACTGGTCTTTTGTTTTTTAGCGTGGTAAAATCATCAAATGAGTCCTAACCCAGGGCAGGGCGGGAGGGACTGTCAGACTTGTACTGACTAAAATCCACGGTGTCCTTCATTAGCCCTTTACGTTCCAGGTTCACGGTAATGGAATAAGTCCAGCGACCCCGGCAGGCTTTGGCCCTCTAGAGGGGGGCTCCATCATCTTGCTGACGCTCATTGAGGCGCGCGTGGAACACAACGGGCTGTCGACCCGGGCATGATCCATGGTCGGGCGGCGAGTTGCCCATTACTCGCCGCCCGCATGCCCAGACTAATCTGTCTTGAGATAATTATTTATACGAGTATAATTATGTTATCCCCGTACCATAATCTGCAGCCTTTTTTTTTTTTTTCCGTGGCATAATCATCAAATGAGTCCTCCCACCCCGGGCAGGGCGGGAGGGACTGTCAGACTTCTACTGACTAAAATCCACGGTGTCCTTCAATAGCCCTTTATGTACCGGGGTCACGGTAAGGAAATAATCCCGCGACCCCGGCAGGCTTTGGCCCTCTGAGAGGGGGGCCCCGTCATTATGCTGACGCTCTTTGAGGCGCGCGTGGGACACAACGCGCCGTCGACCCGGGCATGGTCCATGGTCGGGCAGCGAGTTGCCCTTTACTCGCTGCCCGCATGCCCGCGCCTACGGTGGCCGGAGATCGTCTTGTGACGTCCGTCGCCGTGGGCGTTCACCAACGCGGGCCAGCCGGTTTAAGCCAAACCGCGGGGAACAACAGCAAGTTATAAAATAAATTTAACTTCCCATAATTACCCTGCCTCTTTCCTTTGTACCTATGTTCTTCTGTAAATATAAGTCAGAAATATGAATTTGAATAGAAGGAAACTCCAAAGATAGCGCCAACCTATTATTATGAAGCACAGCAATTACAAACGTCTTTTCATAATTATATGACATAATTTACTGCTCGGCCACGACTTACAAGCTCGGGCTTTACGCGACTGCGGAGAAAACAATTAATGAAAGATATTGGTTAGAGCTTGCCACTACTTCACGATGCTACTCTGTAAGTGAACAATAATAATATTTTGTTGCAATATTTAAGAAGCATCTGGCATCTGCGGTGAGAGCAAGCATGTCTAGGCTAGCTATTTCTGTAGTCGTCTCCTTCATGTTTCGGTACATATGGGTTTACCTAACAGTCAGTCTGTTACATCTTCTGCACTAAGCAATGTTGTTATAAAGCTTTCATCATCATCGGCCTAGCCTTTTCTCAACTATATCGGGGTCGGCTCCCAGTCGAACCAGATGCAGCTGGAGATCAGTATTTTACATAGAGCGACTATCTATCGGACCTCCACAACCCAGTAACAGGGTAATACCACATGGTAAGACTGGTTGTTACACTTTCGAACTTCTGATTAAAGCTTTATAGACGGAAAACACGCGTGGTTTGATGTTAGTCGTATCACCTGAGGTTGTTCACGGGGTGTTATAAGACCGGACGCGTTCTTAATTACCGCTAAGAACCAATTTCATGTAAGCTTCCCCATAATCATAACGAGACTAATAAGCTCCCACAAATTACGTACTTTGTCACAAAATCGATAACACCAAACCGCCTGAATATGTAACACAATTCACATTTAGATTCCTATTACCACCATCAAAATACAAAACTATCCCACGCAACATTAAACCTTATAACTTTATTATAAAGTTTAGAGTCCCGTAGAGTAATCTAAGTTAGCCCGCAGCTGGTAATAAATTTAAATAATTTAAATTTGTTGTAAGAGAAACTGTACGAGTAACAAAGCGGTTGTTTCAAAAATATCATATTTCGTTGTTACTGGGACGGTTTGTTGCCTGGATTCTGTTTAAAACTTTTTTATTAGAAACGAACATTTATTTTGAATTACATATTTTGAAAATAACGAAAAAAGTAATTACTGAACTAAGTAAAATGACATTGCATTCAACCAATCTCATCTGATCAACACATTGATAACAAAATGTTTTGGTCTAGTTACAATAACTGTTTTTGAGTATCAAACAATTCATCATCAGCCTATAATGTTCCCACTGCTGGGACACAGGCCTCCTCTCTGTGAGAGGGAGTAAAGTATAAAAAAAAATAAAAGAAATTATATAGTTTCACCAATGATGTTTAAGTTTCACATAAGAGCCATTACCACATAAATAGCGCAAAAACCTCAAAAAGGACTCTTTTTATGGTCTATGTCTTCATTTGTCTATCACTCTGCTGTGGTAAGTCTGCTGGAGGATAAGAGATTTTTTAATGAAATGAAACCTTTGTGCTCTTTTATCTGTATGTGTAATTTCCTGTATGTGCTCTATAACTACAGACACCAGCAGGTCAACCCACCCCAATCTATCAAAACTTACCAATCAAACATTAACCTTCCACTATTGTGATAAGGTTGAATTCTATTAAAGATATTTGACAGATTGAGGTAGGCTCATGTACATAAATAAGGACAAATTTTGAAACGCTGCCCAAAATCATATCCTGGCTCTTATAGTAAATAGGTTAGTTAGATCATAATTCGCTTAAGCGGTATGCACAGTAAGCTGTGTTACTCAGAATTATTATACTGGAGACAGTCCAGATTCCCTGAATTGGGATATATCGAGGTCACTGGAACGTTACAGTTGCCATCTGTCTGTATACTACATACAATTTACTTGTATATATATTATGTGTATGTAATACATTATTTGGCTTGGCAAGACCTATTTATTCACGTAGAATTAATATGCCGTCCATATTCATGTTAGTCTGTCTTAATTATTCTTAGATTGAATCTTTTGGATTTGCATTGAGACTACCTTTTGATAAAGACTAAGCTGAATACAATCCTTGATCCACTTGTTAAACAAATATCAACTTTATACCAACTTGGATTAAGTTAATTTTAGAAAGACTTATGGCATGGATCTGTTTGCAGGAGTAATGTTATCTAAATAATATTTGAAGTTAAGACAAAAATTCAGTAGAATTATGTGTACCTAGATTATAAAGTTATTTTTGGAAATAAAGAAAACACATTTGATTGAATAGATTCCCACTTTATTTAACATGGATTTTAGCAAAAACTAAAATGATAATATTGTGTAAGTTGTTGTATGAATGCCATCTGCTGCATATAGACCGCTATTTATGAGTACTCGAACCATTATGCCATACTATTAGGAATATCGTGGTATGCGGCGTGTCATGTGAATTTATATTTAAAACTAACTAGTAACATGTTGACTGCACATACATAAATAATTGAATTTGAAGTACTCTTTTGTTTAGTCAAAATATTTATTTATATAAAGTAAGACCGATAATTGATTTTTAAAAAATGTAGCCTATTTTTCTGGGTAACCACAGAAACAGCTGTACCGATTTTAAAGATACTGGCAGATAGGTGAATTTAGAAGGCGTGTCTTAGGCTACTTTTATTTTTCAAAGGAATCCTTGTATACGCAGCAGAAAAGAAGTCAGTTATAAGGAGCAATTCTTTCATTTCCTTTAAAATATCTCGCAGTGGCCTTTTATCAAAAAAAAAGAACACCTAATAAATCGCCGACTAAATAGAGTAAAAGTTACTCCTAAAAAATCTAGGCTACGCAAGTTGGCCCTAAACCTCCAGACAAAATGTTCCATTGACCCGTTTACATTCAGACTTTCTGTATCCTCGTGAACTAACGATTTGGCACAATAAGTAATGGTCCGTTCTTTGGGGCAAATAGACGTGGATTCGGAACGAGACTGGAAGTGAATGATACGTGAACCGTTTGAGTGAATGATAATGTGAGAATTGTATAGACGTGTACGAGTATATTAGAATTAAGTGGGCTTTTGGCGATAACTTGGAACTTTCTTGTCTTCCGTAGCATAGAAATGAACACTTGCTTTTGGCCTATAGGCGAGTAGTCAAGAAATAACTTTAAAAGCTCCAAAAACATTAGTTACTTAAACTCACGCCATTTGCCTTGCGGGAGGCAGGAACTACATAACGCTACCTGCTACCCATGATCCTTATATACTCCTTTCGCTTCGTCTACACTGTACATCAGCAGTCTTATTCTCTAAAAGACGCTGTGTCAGCGCTGCATTCTTTAGAAAATAGCACTGGCGGTCATAGAGGCAGGCCGGATGCGAGTATTTGTTTGATCATGCTTATACACCACCTCTAGATGTGTACCTATAACACCGATATTTCCAAGGTAAGTTTAAGTAAGACAACTTTGGCTGATAAAATAAATAGATCCTTGCATCCGCAACAAAAGAAACTGCAGCTTACACTTGGCAGAACTAGCCCAAACAGCTTAACAAAGTAAAAGAAAACAATTTCCTTACTCCTGCACTAGGTCACTTAAAAATGCGGAACAACCTTAACAAATAATTAGTTCTACTTTCAGTAATGGCGGGAAGAATCGACTACTCTATCACCAAGGACTCGGAAACAGAGGATAATCGACCCGGAGTTTAACGACCAGCACATTTGTACCAGAGGTCGTAACCCACAGTTTTACGTCAAAACAGAGATAGAACCAGGAAAAATATACCTTTTTTAAAATTAAAATGTAAGTGGCCTGCTTCAGAGATTTATGATGTTTGTCCTCCATGACTAAATGTTGTGACGTTGCCACACCAAAAAATATTTTAAAATGTATTTTTAATGTCTGAAGCTGCTTGTTTTATCTAATGTCAAATAAATTAGATAGGCAGAATGGAACTGTTTAAAAATTTAAAACGGTCTAAATGTTGCCAAGGTACAAATTTAAAAAAAGAACGCAAATTGGTAGGATTTAAGGTTATTTTAAACGCAGTCAGGTTGGTCGATTGTGATTTAAATAAGTTTCCAGTGGTGTGGATTCTATTTTGTAAGCTTTTTTTTTTTTTTAGCGTGGTAAAATCATCAAATGAGTCCTCCCACCCCGGGCAGGGCGGGAGGGACTGTCAGACTTCTACTGACTAAAATCCACGGTGTCCTTCAGTAGCCTGTTATGTTCCGGGGTCACGGTAAGGAAATAATCCCGCGACCCCGGCAGGCTTTGGCCCTCTGAGAACTTTGGCCCTCTGAGCTATTTTGTAAGCTACGTTACAATTAACGCCAACGTAATTGATTATGGACAAGTAATTTGCATTTTTAAACAACATTTTAATTTAATCGTTCACAAACGAGTATGTAATAAATACGAATGGCAACAATTAACAGTCACTGTGTCATGGGTTGATATTGGCGAGTTTATGAGTAGTAACCATTCAGGTTACGATAATTTATTAATTTCATCGTGCACATTTATCTTCATGTTTTTCTATGTTTTCAGTCCAAAGATGCCTATACCTAACCTATAACCTTTTAATGAATGGAGTCCATTATCAAGTTAACTACGTCATTATCATTATCATCATCATCATTTTCACTCTTCTACTCTGTTCACAATTTACGAATGGTCAGCGCGTCATCTTCTTCTATAGGTCCTACTTTTAATACGAGTAGCAACACATATTCCTAGTCCTACAAAATAAAATAGAGACTTTTCGTTTCCGATTCTTTCAGGGAATTTGGAGAATCAGTCAATTCGGACAGTCCTTCCGTTTCAGCCAGAGCGGGATGACTCATTTGATGATTTTCATACCCAAAGAAACAAACCACTTGGAAGCAGTATTATGTTTCACTTGAACATCGATCGTTTATTTTAATTTATGTTATAACTTTCTTCACGACAGTTTCCTCATTCGTTCGTAAAGTTGACTGCTATTGTTTTAATTAAAATCCGGCTCTGATGGTTTTTCGTTTCCTTGTTCCTTTTAATAGCCAATTTTAAAACGGTAAAATTATTCCATCCTAATAAAAATTATTTCATCCAATTAAAATTATTCCATCCTACCAAATTACACTCTACGCACGTCAGCCTCTAAAATACATAAACTATACCGAGGCTACACTTTTACAATGCATTTGCTGACCTAAAATATGGCCGACCCCAAACAGGACCCCAAAGTGCCTTTATAAAGTTTTTGGTGTGAAATAAAGCTATGCTCTCACTTTTATACTTTATGAACGGCTTATTTATGGTACTTGTGAGGAAAATGAAGAATGCGAAAAACTCGAAAAAAAATAAGAATCCAACCAAAAATATGTAATTGCAGAATCCTAGAGAAATCTCTGTTATGTATGTATTAAAACTATAACTAGAAGTTATGACATCGTTTATAAAGAAAAAAAAAACATATAATTATTTCAAAAGGTAACTCTTCAAGTACCGTCAATCGCTGCAACTTTGCCTGGATGCCCAACTTTGCCTTATTTGTAACGCGGCGTCCACCCGTCGACAGGTGGTCCACGGGTGGACGCCGCATTATCACAAATAAAAGTCATGCATCAAGTGAAAAGAAAGCAAAGAAAAGAAGCAAGAAGCAAAGAAAGAGGCAAAGCTGGGCATCCAGGCAAAGTTGCAGCGGTTGCCGGTATTCAAGTCAGTTACTTTTCTAAAATTTTAATTATATCATCAACGTCAAAATTACAGACGAAAACTGCAAAATGCGCCATAAAAATGTTATCAGAGAACAAACCACCTAAAAGCCACTAGTCATCCACTTCCAAAAATTTCACATTTACAACCATAAAATATCGCAGCTGCCATCAAAACCCAATAAAAGAAGTTTGAAATCGTCGAGAAGGCATAAAATATGTTATACGGAGCTCGCTTCACACATTCCTCAAGGCCATGTGTGTGGTTTATGTTGGCCTGAATATCAGGAAACCATCTCGGAATGATGTCGATATTGAGTATTCTCCCCATTTTTACAAACACCTAAATATAACTGAACAACTTTCTTCATGGAACTAACATCGTAATTCTGAAAAAATAATTCAGCTGCCCCGTAATTGCGTCAAGCAAATAACAAAATTTTGTAGTCGTATTTTTTGTAGCTTCTTGATAAGTAATTTTATTTACAGATGCTGAAAGATTCGTGAATACAGAATCACACCGGCTTATACTTACAAATTCCGAAGTAGGTCAAGGTTTTACTCAACTCTTGACCGAAGAAAATGTTACGAAAGCGAGAAAAAATTACGAAACCCAAATACCGCATAACAATAAAATATGTACAACTGACAACAAAAACACTGCAATCATTTCGATAAAGAAAGAAATTGAAATGGTTGTTCACGTATAAAATTCATAAAAATATTCGATAAACATGCCCTAAGTGGGGTTGCCACTAAATCTGGCACCATATGGTCGAGTCGAATAATGCGAGGAACGTGACGACACATGCTAGTGTGTTTTTGATACTTAAACTGCCTTTAGTATGCCATGTAGGGGATTAATTTCATTTCAGAGGAAGTCAGGATAGAAAAATACTGAATTCTAAAAAAAAAACTATCCAAATTATTCGATAAACAACGCCTAAGTGAGGTTGCCACTAAAGCTGGCACCATATGGTGAGGGACGAGTAATGCGAGCTACGTGACAACACATGCTAGTGTGTTGTTAGTACTTAAGGCACTTTAATGTGTCATATGTGGTATTATTCTGATTTTAGTGATATTAAGCCTGAAACAAAATAGATAACATCACGCCTGTAATCCCTGAAATTTTAGATAGAAGTGTACCCTAATAGAACAACTCCGTAGTACCTTTAGCCATTAAGGTTTAATCTTATGAAATAGGAGGCAAGCTATATAGTCGTGAACCTGCCAACCTCAGAAATATTTAATACAACAAATCAATAATTATGATTTTTCTCGACCTGAGCATTGTGCCCAACACCTCGTACTCAGCAGTAGCGCTTGCGTCCACTAAACTAACAAAGAATAAAGGCCTAAACAAACACATTTTTCGCTTTTCGCTCAACTTGTTTTCACACATCTTATGAAAAACGAATAAACTGGAGGTCACAAAAAGTAATAGCTTGCAAAGGAAAAAAGCTTAGACAAACTGTTCACTTCTAATGAAAGAACAACACAATCCAATGATTCCTATCACAAACTAAAAATCAACAATAGAAATAAGTAACGACGAAATACTCCTATCGATGGAAGGAAAATCAGTAAATAAAAGGCAGACCTAGGCCTTTATAGACTGAACTTGGTATTTGCTTAACCTTAGCTCAGCCGCACTTCATACGACCTTATAGGCATAAAAATAATGTTCTCATCCGTATAATAAGCTTGATCACAGTCGTCTCTAAGAAAATGCCATTTACCTTTATACTAATAAGGTTTATTTTCGGATGAAGCATAAAAGTTTGAGCTAAGACTATGTTCCCTCTACAGATATGGGCCTGACAGTCTGAGACGTATCTATCGACATTACTGAACCCTTTCAACTCACAGCAGGAAATTTAATCAACCATGCCCGACCAAGATCGATGTCAGAGTAAAATGAGACGGAACAAATATCATATTAAATGTTTTGAGATAAACAGGAAAAACGTCAAAAAATACACAAAGGGAATTCATAACATCATCTGATAAGTCTGCTGTACAAAGCCAACGATGATTAAGCATTGTATTCCGTACATCAACCACAATCCCTTCGTAATGTGTTTGAACGAATACGCTTTCTAAATGGGTTTTGTCAGGAATCACTCCAGCTAACCTCTTTTCTGAATGGAGGATGTCATAACAAATCATCAATCACCTGTCTAAATAAACTCTACGAAAAATTTAAAATAAACTTTATTACTGGCAACACTAGAGATAATATTCCCTCGCCCAAAGTTCCTCAAGAAAGCAAAGCTGTTATAAGGAAAAAAAACAAAAGGAACACAAATCAAAGAAATAATAAAACACCCTAAAGGAAGCAAGGACCAATCAGCAACGAAACTCGCAACATAACTACCAATCGCAGCTCACAATAAAATGGAATGACAAGCACATAATGTGTAAGGACCAATCATGTTGATAACTGCTAGGAGCCCATCATTACTGATCTAACAAATCATATAGGCTTGTGGTCACAAATCATGTACACAATGCTCTCAAATTGGAGGAAGGAGCTTGTCTTTTGTGTGGCGAAATGATTTTTCGGATTATTTTACTTGAAGTACAGGTGCTGTCAATAGGATATAGTTTTGTATACTTGATATTTTTGTCCAGATATTATTTTAGGTCTCAAATATATGTTGGAAAATCATTAAATGAGTTCCCCACTCTCGGTGTGGGGAAAGAGATTGTCAGCCTTGACTGACTAAAAACCTGTTACTTCAGGTACCCTTGCATTTCAGGGCCAGACCGCGACCACGGCAGGCATTTGGCCCTATCAGGTTCCAACTAGCAGTCTTTTTTTTACACAAAAGCAAAGAGCCACTGCCAAAATAGTCCCTTAAAAAATTAAAAATATTTATAAAATAATCCAATATTCCCCAAGAAACAACAACAATTCTATAAAAATATTTTTAAAACCACGAACCATCACTTTAAATTAGGTCACCAAACCGTCTTCCGGCATTTTTATTTGTTCAAAAAATATGGTAAACAACAACGGGACCGTTTCTATGGCGTCTGTAAACCCCAACATTTTAACAAAACCTGTTTTTCTCTCACAAATCACGAACACAACAATGCAGTGAAATTCGGTGAAAGAGGAAAGCCTTGTCTTTTGTTACTGCGGCTACCAATTCTGTTTAATGTTTCGTGGTAAGACCAATGGTGATAAATGTGGCCTTAAACGAGTAACGCTGGTAAATTGAATTATTTTTAACTACTTTTTCCCCATGGTTTTGCCTGGAAATTATCACAAAGAGACATTGAATTAAAAAGTTTAATATTTTTTTCATATCAGCAGCATTGAGAAGACCATCCAACAAACCGTATTGCCCCACAGTATTTATTGCACTGCTTGAAAAATATGGAATCTGAAGGCAAGAACTTAAGCAACTCTCAAAGGACAACAAGGTGACAACTAATCCATACGTCACTTTTATAATAATATGTTTCCCATCTGCAAACACTTTTGTTAGATAGCGTGTTTCATAACCATTTATCTGCCTTTATTAATTTCGGATCCGCGCAGCATGTCTTCTTCGATACTGTTCTTTTAGCCTTTCTAACTATATCATCTATCACGCAGTCCATTAATCGTTTCTTGCAATTAGATTACGTATAATAACAGAACAAAAGCAACCATTTCAAAAAGGTCCCTCAAATCCGAACAATCCAAATACAATAGTTTCAAAAGGTCCCAAAAACTAGTAAATTGATTAAGAAGGGTTTATTGTTTGATGTAAGGGCCAAACTTACAACAAATCATACAAGCTTCCGGCCACAAATCATGGAGCAACAATGCGATGAAATCCGCGAGATAGGCCTTTGTTCGCGAGATGAGTTGACGCCAATGTTGACCGAACAAGTTTAGTGGTGCGGGTAATTGAAATTGCTGTAAGCTGTAACTCAATGAGATAAGGATTAAAATAGGAAGTGAAGTTTGAATTGTGCATCAAATAAATCTATTTGAATAAAAACATTTGCCACAGCTCAAGAAGAGGCCCCTTTTTGAGGTGTGATTCATCAAATGAGACTCGTCGCCCTTGATGGGGCGGAAGCGATTTTCAGACTCTTACTGGCTACAGATACAAACTGTTCCTTCGGTTGCATTTTTTGTTCCATGGCCACCGTACACTGCTTAGGTAGTCCCGCGACTTAGACAGTTCTTTGTTTGTAGGTTTTGACGTCCGACTCGCCGGTTTTTTTTTTAAATTATCAAAATATAAGGTGTCATATTTTTTTTCAATTATCATGACCTGCCTACCTCAAAGAGGTCTGCAGTTCTACACTTTTTATTTGATACCTATAGATCCAGTGAAACAAAAATGTAGCTGTCAGACGTTAGAGTTTCGGTCTAGAAATAATAACAATGATGTTGAAAAACATTCTAGGATGCAAATGCAAATAGACTACAATACCAGTATTACAAATTCAAATTCTATGAATCTCACTTTGTTTGTTCATCTCTATGATTCGACAAAATTTACTGCTCTTTGGTTGCATGACTAAACTCAAAAACAAATCACACAGTCTCTTGCTCACAAATCACCGCCAACAATGCGCCAAACTCGAGAGATTCCATTGTTTATAGGAGAAAGTTTGGCGCCAACAACCAGTATTTGGGCCAAACTCAAAAGATCCTGTAGTTTATAGGAGAACTAACATTTCGCTCCGACTACGCACGGTTTGCATAGCATTGCTCTCAGATGGCATGATTTTTTTCCAAAATCGTCTACAATCATTTGACTGAAAAAATCTAATTTGTTCATGCTGTTAACATGCCCATTATCATCGTATTTAAGCAACTTCATGATGCACAGCAAGTTTCCACGTAAAAAGCGTAAAAGTACTTCATAATGCGCTCAGCAAAAGAGTGAGACCCACTCTCACTCTTATGTTTCCGAGTACATTCTACCCTGCCTAGACTAAATTAGGGTCAAAAGCAAACCCATCCAAACTAATATTATAAATGCGAAAGTAACTCTGTCTGTCTGTCTGTTACGCTTTCCCGCTTAAACCTCTCAACCGATTTTGATGAAATTTGGCACAGACAATCTTTAGACCCTGAGAAAGAACATAGGCTATCAAAACATCACGCGGGCGAAGCCGCGGGCGGAAGCTAGTTTCAAATAAAAAATACTAATGAATCATCTTGTCTATTCGTGACAACTATTTATATGAAAATCGGTTGGGTAGTTTTTGAGATTATCGCGTTCAGACACACGCAGCGGGGACTTTATTTTACGAGTACAATATTTAGTGAAGTTTGGCTCCAACAAGCAACGTTGGTTGTTGGCCCAGAGCTGTTATTGTCTAGAATGTGGCCAGTCATATTTCATGTTTAAGTGTTTACAGTTAAGACCTTTAGGCTGTAGGTACTATGAATCATAGAAACTTGGTACATAAGAAGAAATTGCGGTATTATTATCCTACTACTATTATAAAGGCGAAAGTTTGTAAGTATGGATGTATGGATGTTTGTTACTCTTTCACGCAAAAACCTCTGAACGGATTTGGATAAAATTTGGTACACATATAGTTTATAACCTGGATTAACACATAGGATAGTTTTTATCCCGATTTGATGTTCCCGTGGGATAATTTTCGAGTTGTAGCGGGTGAAGCCGCTGGCAACAGCTAGTTATACATATAAGCCTTCCTCTTGAATCACTCACTCTATTGAGGAAAACTGCTAAGTTTATGAGTAACCGCAAGGCGGAAAAAGAGAATGTCTTATATTACGTTGAATTAGTACATCAAAAAAAACACAAAATTGTGGTTTCAAACACAAAATTGTGTTTTTTTTTTTGTTTATGTTAGAGTCGCGTTTGACTACTACCTCGCCTGATGGTAATGATGATGATGATGATGATGTGACTATTGGCCTGGGGCCAATAAACAAGCGAAATGATCATGACTACCTTTTGAAGATACTGACGCGATGATAGATGTTAAGTCTCATTATAAAACACAAAAAAACTACTGCAGTATTAAATTTTGGTGCAGTCATTAAAATGCTTAACGTTTAAAAATGCCTACAATTTACATTTCCATGTGTCGCAGTGCATAAATAGCTTAACAAAAAAATATGAATTGACCAGTAAAACAATTGACAGTCACATTCAATACTAAAAAGAACTAAACATACAACACTCGATTGTAGTTGATCCACCAACCAATGTTGAATTCCGAACGTTCATTCGAATCACAACTGCGTATAACCGAATGTCAATGCACGGCTTGCTTTGACATTTGATTGATTTGCGGCGGCATTCATTGATACATGCGTACCGACTAGAATTATTAATTGGATACAAGTTGTTCTATTTCAAAATGTGAGCATTTTGTAACGGATTTTTCCTTTATCGCTTCATTAAACATACATCTACAATCGGTTAATGTGATGAACATTTTTTTTAGGTGGTAAAGTCATCAGAAATAAGTCCTCCCGGCCTAGGTGGAGCAGAAGGGGCTTTCAGACTCCCACTGACTAAAATTCTACCGTATCCCTTCAATTGTTGTTTGTTTACGTTCCAGGGTCACGGTAGCCTGTTTAAACAACCCAACGACCCCGGCTGGAGTTTGACCCTCTGTGGGGGTCCGCCATATTGCTGACAGCTCTTTCTCTCTCTGAATAAGACGCGCCGGATATGGTCCATGGGCACCAACTTAATAATAAAACTGTAAAGAAAACATTAAAATGTCATTGTCTCTGACAAATTATTATCTAGTTCAGACTCGTAAAATTTTGTAATTTCAACTTTACATAATTTGTTTTCATATTCAAATGCGCCACAAACATTGGTCCGCGCGTCCGAACTCTGAAGGCCAATTTGGGTCGAAAACTATGATTTACGTCCGCAAGTCCGTGGGGAAACCGAACTAATTTTACGGCTGTTTCCCTGTCACATTGTCTTCATAATGCTCCACAAATCGCGCAGGAAATTACCTCGCATTTGTTGTAATAGGCCAAAGACGCAGGAATACAGTTATTTATGGGCAAAGGACCGCTTTCTATTTATTTGTACGAAATTCTGGGAATAAATGATTCATCTTTTGTTGGGTTTAAGAGACTAACGGCATTTGAGAATGAAATTGTTTTATTGTTATGTAAATTCAGTTCATTATCTATGTTGTTGATAGAAAAAGACCAGAGCGGAGTAGCAACTGCCCGCAGCTTTTCCCGCGTGTTGAGTCCCATCAGAAAAGTACTAACGGAATAGAAGGTATCCTATGTATTAATCCGTCCGCGCGTTTTCTCACAAAAAAATAACTAGTTTACATCAATTAAAGGAATAAGCACGAGGTTCAAGAACTGTCAATATCATGCTATAATTAATGGCTATTATGACTTTGATTGTTCTTGAACTAGGCGCTATTTAAGTGTGCGTTAAGTTTTAGTAGCAGAGTTCACCCATAATATGCAGCAATTTATAATAATAGTTTTAAATCTTTATTGTTATTATTTATTATAGAATAACTAAAAGACTCATTTTTATTCCAAGACTCATAAAGCAAACAATGCACATTTAAAATTATAATGAGAATGCTCATTTTACGAAGCGAACTTATACGAGTACTAGTATTTGCGCGTTGCGCGAGCTGCACGCAGCTCGCGGGGTCGTGTTTTGGAGAAGTATTCCTTACTTTTATAAAATTTTGAGAACCCATGGGAATCTTTAAATGAATTGGAAAATCCATAGTCCTCAAAAGATTTTGTAAATTATTAAATTATATAATTTTTTTTTAATATTCTGAAAACCCTTGTAACTAATTCAATAAAAAAAAGAAACAAAATTAAAAAAAAAAAACAATAAATTGAGAATTACTTAGGATTAAAAGAATTTTAAAATCCGTTAGAGCACTTAATAGATTTTGAAACCCCTAAAGAACCCCTAATCCAATCTAAAACCTTATTAAAAACTCATAAGGGGCAACTTTGAAAAATGTTTTTTTACTTTTCCGAGCCTCCTCTAAACGAATCCGTAAATAAAAAGAACACGGGTCTCTTAGTGTCTGAGAAACGATTGGGAGGGGGGGGGGAGCCAAAAAGGAGAGGCTTAGTACTTTTGCCCTACTAATGAGAGTTACTTGTAAGTTTGCTTGTTGTCACCCCTGAGTTACGCTTCATCCACTCAACCTTCGTTACGTCCCATGATGAAATTGATGAACATTTCGAAAATTATCGAAGCCGCCATCTTGGATTTTGATTTTGACCTCGCCATAGGCTTTAGCATCCTCGAAAACCATGAAAACGACTCCCATGATGAAATTGATGAACAATTCGAAAATTACAGCAGCCGCCATCTTGGATTCTCATTTTGACCTCGCCTACGGTTTTAGCACCCTCGAATACCATGAAAACGACTCCCATGATGAACAATTCGAAAATAATCGCAGCCGCCATCTTGGATTTGGATTTTAACCTCACTATCGGCTTTAGCATCCTCGAAAACCATAAAAACGACTCCCATGATGAACATTTCGAAAATTATCGAAGCCGTCATCTTGGATTTTGATTTTGACCTCGCCATCGGTTTTAGCTCCCTCGAAAACCATGAAAACGACACCCATAATGAACAATTCGAAAATAACCGCAGTCGCCATCTTGGATTCTCATTTTGACCTCGCCATCGGTTTTGGCACCCTCGAAAACCATGAAAACGACTCCCATGATGAAATTGATGAACAATTCGAAAATTATCGCAGCCGCCATCTTGGATTCTCATTTTGACCTCGCCATCGGTTTTATCATCCTCGAAAACCATGAAAACGACTCCCATGATGAACATTTCGAAAATTATCGAAGACGTCATCTTGGATTTTGATTTTGACCTCGCCATCGGTTTCAGCACCCTCGAAAACCATGAAAATGACACCCATGATGAACGATTCGAAAATTATCGCAGCTGACACCTTGGATTCTCATTTTGACCTCGCTATCGGTTTTGGCACCCTCGAAAACCATGAAAACGACTCCCATGATGAACATTTCGAAAAATATCATAGCCGCCATCTTGGATTTTGAGTTTGACCTCGCCATCGGTTTTATTTAGCTCCCTCGAAAACCATGAAAACGACACCCATAATGAACAATTCGAAAATTATAGCAGTCGCCATCTTGGATTCTCATTTTGACCTCGCCATCGGTTTTAGCAACCTCGAAAACCCATGAAAACGACTTCCACGAATAACAATTCGAAAATTATCGTAGCCGCCATCTTGGATTCTCATTTTGACCTCGCCATCGGTTTTAGCACCCTCGAAAACCATAAAAACGACTCTCATGATGAAATTGATGAACAATTCGAAAATTATCGCAGCCGCCATCTTGGATTCTCATTTTGACTTCGTCATCGGTTTTAGCAACCTCGAAAACCATGAAAACGACATCCATGAATAAAGCTTTGAATTTTTTGCACTCTGTATCTTGGATTTTGATTTTGAACTCACTATCGGCTTTAGCATCCTCGAAAACCGTGAAAACGACTCCCATGATGAACAATTCGAAAATTATCGCAGCCGCCATCTTGGATTTCGATTTTAACCTCACTATCGGCTTTAGCATCCTCGAACCCATGAAAACGACTCCCATGATGAACATTTTGAAAATTATCGCAGCCGCCATCTTGGATTTTAATTTTGACCTCACATATCGGCTTTAGCATCCTCGGAAACCATGAAAACGACTCCCATGATGAACATTTCGAAAAATATCGCAGCCGTACTCATTTTGACCTCGCCATCGGTTTTAGCAACCTCGAAAACCACGAAAACGACATCCATGATTAAAACTTTGAAATTTTTTGCAGTCGCCATCTTGGATTTTGATTTTAACCTCGCCATCGGTTTTAGCACCCTCGAAAACCATGAAAACGACATCCATGATTAAAACTTTGAAATTTTTTGCAGTCGCCATCTTGGATTTTGATTTTGACCTCAATAACGGCTTTAGTATCCTCGAAAACCATGAAAACTACTCCCATGATGAACAATTCGAAAATTATCGCAGCCGCCATCTTGGATTTGGATTATGACCTCACTATCGGCTTTAGCATCCTCGAAAACCATGAAAACGACTCCCATGATGAACATTTCGAAAATTATCGCAGCCACCATCTTGGATTTTGATTTTGACCTCACTATCGGCTTTAGCATCCTCGAAAACCATGAAAACGACTGCCATGGTGAACAATTCCAAAATTATCGCAGCCGCCATCTTGGATTCTCATTTTGACCTCGCCATCGGTTTTAGCACCCTCGAAAGCCATGAAAACGACTCCCATGATGAACAATTCGAAAATTATCGCAGCCGCCATCTTGGATTTGGATTTTAACCTCACTATCGGCTTTAGCAACCTCGAAAACCATGAAAACGACTCCCATGATAAACATTTCGAAAATTATCGAAGCCGCTATCTTGGATTTTGATTTTGACCTCACCATCGGTTTTAGCACCCTCGAAAAACATGAAAACGACACCCATGATGAAATTGATGAATAATTCGAAAATCATAGGAGCCGCCATCTTGGATTCTCATTTTGACCTCGCCATCGGTTTTAGCACCCTCGAAAACCATGAAAACGCCACCCATGATGAAATTGATGAACAATTCGAAAATTATAGCAGCCGCCATCTTGGATTCTCATTTTGACCTCGCCATCGGTTTTAGCACCCTCGAAAACCATGAAAACGACTCCCATAATGCACATTTCGAAAATTATCGCAGCCGCCATCTTGGATTTTAATTTTGACCTCACTATCGGCTTTAGCATCCTCGATGATGAAATTAATGAACAATTCGAAAATTATAGTAGCCGCCATCTTGGATTCTCATTTTGACCTCGCCATCGATTTTAGCACCCTCGAATACCATGAAAACGACTGCCATGATGAACAATTCCAAAAATATCGCGGCCGCCATCTTGGATTTGGATTTTAACCTCACTATCGGCTTTAGCATCCTCGAAAACCATGAAAACGACTCCCATGATGAATAATTCGAAAATTATGAAGCCGCCATCTTGAATTTTGATTTTGACTTCACTATCGGCTTTAGCATCTTCGAAAACCATGAAAACGACTTCCATGATGAAATTGATGAACAATTCGAAAATTATAGCAACCGCCATCTTGGATTCTCATTTTGACCTCGCCATCGGTTTTAGCACCCTCGAATACCATGAAAACGACTCCCATGATGAACAATTCGAAAATTATCGCAGAGGCCATCTTGGATTCCGAGAGATTCCGATGGGGGGAGGGGTAAAGGGGGGGAGTGCGGTGAATTTTGAAAAATATTTTGACATACTCTGGGCCCCTAGATACGAATCTGAAAAAAAAAAAAGTTTCATGTCCCTTCTGAGATCCGCCTAAAGGGGGAAAAGGGGGTCAAGAGGGGGAACTTTGAAAAAATGTTTTTTTCTTTTCCGAGCCTCCTCTATACGAATCCGTAAAAAAACAGAACACGGGTCTCTTAGTTTTTGAGATACGATTGGGAGGGTGAGGCCAAAAAGGGGAGGCTTGGTACTGTTGCCCTACTCATGAGAGTTACTTGTAAGTTTGCTTGTCGTCACCCCTGAGTTATGCTTCATCCACTCAACCTTCGTTACGCTACGGAGGTCGCCGGCTCGCTTCGCTCGCCACCTCCCCCCTTTGCTCCACTCGGTCTCGCAGGTTCGCTCCACTCAGGACCTACCTACCACCGGAAAGCTATCGTGACCTCATCCCTACGCTTCGCATTACCGCTACATAGTTTTTCCGAGATACGATGGAGGGAGGGGTGAAGAGGGGGAGAGGGAGGAGTTTTGAAAAATGATTTTGACATACTCTGGGCCCCTTGATACGAATCTGAAAAAAAATATATATTCCATGTCCCTTCTGAGATCCGCCTAAAGGGGGGAAAAGGGGGTCAAGAGGGTAAACTTTGAAAAAAATGTTTTTTTCTTTTCCGAGCCTCTTCTAATACGAATCCGAAAAAACCGAACACGGGTCTCTTGGTTTTTGAGATACGATTGGGAGGGGGGGGGTGAGGCCAAAAAGGGGAGGCTTGGTACTTTTGCCCTACTCATGAGAGTTACTTATAAGTTTGCTTGTCGTCACGCTTCACCCACTCAACCTTCGTTACGCTACAGAGGTCGCCGGCTCGCTTCGCTCGCCACCTCCCCCCTTCGCTCTACTCGGTCTCGCAGGTTCGCTCCACTGAGGACCTACCTACCACCGAAAAGCTATCGTGTCCTCATCCCTACGCTTCGCTTTACCGCTAAATAATTTTTCCGAGATACGATGGGGGGAGGGGTGAAGAGGGGGAGATGGGGGGGGGTTTGAAAAATGATTTTGACCAACTCTGGGCCCCTTGATATGAATCTGAAAAAAAAAACGTTGCAAGTCTCTTAACTTCCAATATCCGCCTTAAGTGGGGAGAAGGGGGGAAAGGGGGGGAATTTTGAAAAATAGTTTTTACTTTTCCGAGCCTCCTGTATACGAATCCTTTAGAGAAAACAACACGGGTCTCTGTGTTTCTGAGATACGATTGGGAGACGGGGGGGGAGGCCAAAAAGGGGAGGCTTGGTACTTTTGCCCAGCTCATGAGAGTTACTAATGTAAGTTTGCTTGTCGTCACCGCTGAGTTACGCTTCACCCACTCAACCTTCGTTACGCTACGGAGGTCGCCGGCTCGCTTCGCTCGCCACCTCCCCCCTTCGCTCCACTCGGTCTCGCAGGTTCGCTCCACTCAGGACCTACCTACCACCGGAAAGCTATCGTGACCACATCCCTACGCTACGCTACGCTTCGCTTTACCGCTACCTAGTTTTTCCGAGTTACGATGGGGGGAGGGGTGAAGAGGGGGAGAGGGGGGAGTTTTGAAAATTGATTTTGTTCAACTCTGGGCCCTTTATATGAATCTGAAAAAAAAATGTTGCAAGTTTGTTAACTTCCGAGATCCGCCTGAAGGGGGGAGAAAGGGGGCGAGGGGGGGAACTTTGAAAAATGGTTTTTACTTTTCTGAGCCTCCTCTATACGAATCCGTAAAAAAACAAAACACGGGTCTCTTAGTTTCCGAGATACGATGGGGGGAGGGGTGAAGAGGGGGAGAGGGGGAGTTTTGAAAAACGATTTGGGCCAGCTCTTGGCCCCTTGATATGAATCTGAAAAAAAAAATGTTGCAAGTCTGTCAACTTCCGAGATCCACCTAAAGGGGGGAGAAGGGGGCAAGGGGGGGAGGGACTTTGAAAAATGGTTTTTACTTTTCCGAGCTTCCTCTATACGAATCCGTAAAAAAACAAAACACAGGTCTCTTGTTTTCCGAGATACGATGGGGAGGGGGGGGAGGGGGGGCGAAAAGGGGAGGTTTGGGATTTTTCCCATACTCACGAGAGTCCCTTGTTTACGAATCTGTCAAAATATACCCACCTCCCCCTTCACCATCTGGGAGAACAATTATGTCAATCAGTCAGTCAGTCAGTCAGTGGTAATCGAGCTTTATATAATATAATATAACTAGTATTTGCGCGTTGCGCGAGCTGCACGCAGCTCGCGGGGTCGTGTTTTGGATAAGTATTCCTTTACACCACCTTTATAAAATTTTGAGAATCCATAATTATGAATCATAAATGAATTGGAAAATCCATAGTCCTTAAAAGATTTTGTAAATTATATAAAATATTTTTAATATTCTGAGAAACCTTCTAATGCAATAAAAAAAATAGAAACAAAATAAATAAAAAAAAAAAACTAAAAAAAATTGAGAATTCCTTAGGATAGTTAAAAGAATTTTAAAATCCATTAGAGCACTTAAAACATTTTGAAACCCCTTAAGAACCCCCTAATCCAATCTAAAACCTTATCAGAAGGGAAGGCATAAGGGGCAGCTTTGAAAAGTGGTTTTAACTTTTCTGAGCCTCCTCTATACGAATCCGTAAAAAAAAGAACACGGGTCTCTTAGTGTCTGAGATACGAGAGGGAGGGGGGGGGGAAGCTAAAAAGGGGAGGCTTAGTATTTTTGCCCTACTCATTAGAGTTACTTGAAAGTTTACTTGTCGTCACCCCTGAGTTACGCTTCATCCACTCAACCTTCGTTACGTCCCATGATGAAATTATGAAAAGTTCGAAAATTAGAGCAGCAGCCATCTTGGATTCTCATTTTGACCTCGCCATCGGTTTTAGCACCCTCGAAAACCATGAAAACGACATCCATGATGAAAACTTTGAAATTTTTTGCAGTCACCATTTTGATTTAGATTTTGACCTCACTATCGGCTTTAGCATCCTCGAAAACCATGAAAACGGCTCCCATGATGAACAATTCGAAAATTATCGCAGCCGCCATCTTGGATTTGGATTAAAACCTCACTATCGGCTTTAGCATCCTCGAAAACCATGAAAACGACTCCCATGATGAACATTTCGAAAATTATCGCAGCCGCCATTTTGATTTAGAATTAACTATCGGCTTTAGCATCCTCGAAAACCGTGAAAACGACACCCATGATGAACAATTCAAAAATTATCGCAGCCGCCATCTTGGATTTTGATTTTGACCTCACTATCGGCTTTAGCATCCTCGAAAACCATGAAAACGACTCCCACGACGAAATTGATGAACAATTCGAAAATTATAGCAGCCGCCATCTTGGATTCTCATTTTGACCTCGCCATCGGTTTTAGCACTCTCGAAATCCATGAAAACGACTCCCATGATGAACAATTTGAAAATTATCGCAGCCGCCATCTTGGACTTGGATTTAAACCTCACTATCGGCTTGAGCATCCTCGAAAACCATGAAAACGACATCCATTATGAAAACTTTGAATTTTTTTCAGTCTGCATATTGGATTTTGATTTTGAATTCACTGTCGGCTTTAGCATCCTCGAAAACCATGAAAACGACTCCCATGATGAACATTTCGAAAATATCGAAGTCGCCATCTTGTATTTTGTTTTCTACCTCACTATCGGCTATAGCATCCTCGAAAACCATGAAAACGACTCCCATGATGAAATTGATGAACAATTCGAAAATTATAGCAGCCGCCATCTTGGATTCTCATTTTGACCTCGCCATCGGTTTTAGCACTCTCGAAAACCATGAAAACGACTCTCATGATGAACAATTTGAAAATTACCGCAGCCGCCATCTTGGACTTGGATTTAAACCTCACTATCGGCTTGAGCATCCTCGAAAACCATGAAAACGACATCCATGATGAAAACTTTGAATTTTTTTCAGTCTGCATATTGGATTTTGATTTTGAATTCACTGTCGGCTTTAGCATCCTCGAAAACCATGAGAACGACTCCCATGATGAACAATTCGAAAATTATCGCAGAGGCCATCTTGGATTCTCATTTTGACCTCGCCATCGGCTTTAGCATCCTCGAAAACCATGAAAACGACTCCCATGATGAACAATTCGAAAATCATCGCAGTTGCCATCTTGGATTTGGATTTTAACATCACTATCGGCTTTAGCATCCTCGAAAACCATGAAAACGACTCCTATGATGAACAATTCGAAAATTATCGCAACCGCCATCTTGGATTCTCATTTTGACGTCGCCATCGGTTTAAGCACCCTCGAAAACCATGAAAACGACATCCATGATGAAAACTTTGAATTTTTTGCAGTCTGCATATTGGATTTTGATTTTGAATTCACTATCGGCTTTAGCATCCTCGAAAACCGTGAAAACGTCACCCATGATGAACAATTCGAAAACTATCGCAGCCGCCATCTTGGATTCTTATTTTGACCCCGCCATAGGCTTTAGCATCCTCGAAAACCATGAAAACGACTTCCATGATGAACAATTCGAAAATCTTAGCAGCCGCCATCTTGGATTTGGATTTTAACCTCACTTCACTATCGGCTTTAGCATCCTCGAAAACCATGAAAACGACTCCCATGATGAACAATTCGAAAATCATCGCAGCCGCCATCTTGGATTTGGATTTTAACCTCACTATCGGATTTAGCATCCTCGAAAACCATGAAAACGACTCCCATGATGAACATTTCGAAAATATCGAAGTCGCCATCTTGTATTTTGTTTTCTACCTCACTATCGGCTATAGCATCCTCGAAAACCATGAAAACGACTCCCATGATGAAATTGATGAACAATTCGAAAATTATAGCAGCCGCCATCTTGGATTCTCATTTTGACCTCGCCATCGGTTTTAGCACTCTCGAAAACCATGAAAACGACTCCCATGATGAACAATTTGAAAATTATCGCAGCCGCCATCTTGGACTTGGATTTAAACCTCACTATCGGATTGAGCATCCTCGAAAACCATGAAAACGACATCCATGATGAAAACTTTGAATTTTTTTCAGTCTGCATATTGGATTTTGATTTTGAATTTACTGTCGGCTTTAGCATCCTCGAAAACCATGAAAACGACTCCTATGATGAACAATTCGAAAATTATCGCAGAGGCCATCTTGGGTTCTCATGTTGACCTCGCCATCGGCTTTAGCATCCTCGAAAACCATGAAAACGACTCCCATGATGAACAATTCGAAAATCATCGCAGTTGCCATCTTGGATTTGGATTTTAACATCACTATCGGCTTTAGCATCCTCGAAAACCATGAAAACGACTCCTATGATGAACAATTCGAAAATTATCGCAACCGCCATCTTGGATTCTCATTTTGACGTCGCCATCGGTTTTAGCACCCTCGAAAACCATGAAAACTTTGAATTTTTTGCAGTCTGCATATTGGATTTTGATTTTGAATTCACTATCGGCTTTAGCATCCTCGAAAACCGTGAAAACGACACCCATGATGAACAATTCGAAAATTATCGCAGCCGCCATCTTGGATTTGGATTTTAACCTCACTTCACTATCTGCTTTAGCATCCTCGAAAACCATGAAAACGACTCCCATGATGAACTATTCGAAAATCATCGCAGCCGCCATCTTGGATTTTGATTTTGAATTCACTATCGGCTTTAGCATCCTCGAAAACCGTGAAAACGACACCCATGATGAACAATTCGAAAATTATCGCAGCCGCCATCTTGGATTCTTATTTTGACCCCGCCATAGGCTTTAGCATCCTCGAAAACCATGAAAACGACTCCCATGATGAACAATTCGAAAATCATCGCAGCCGCCATCTTGGATTTGGATTTTAACCTCACTTCACTATCTGCTTCAGCATCCTGGCAAACCATGAAAACGACTCCCATGATGAACATTTCGAAAATTATCGCAGCCGCAATCTTGGATTTTAATTTTGACCTCACTATCGGCTTTAGCATCCTCGAAAACCATGACAACGACACCCATGATGAACATTTTGAAAATTATCGCAGCCGCCATCTCGGATTTGGATTTTAACCTCACTTTCGGCTTAAGCATCCTCGAAAACCATGAAAATGACTACCATGATGAACATTTCGAAAATTATCGCAGCCGCCATCTTCGATTTTAATTTTGACTTCACTATCGGCTTTAGAATCCTCGGAAACCATGAAAACGACTCCCATGATGAACATTTCGAAAATATCGAAGTCGCCATCTTGTATTTTGTTTTCTACCTCACTATCGGCTATAGCATCCTCGAAAACCATGAAAACGACTCCCATGATGAAATTGATGAACAATTCGAAAATTATAGCAGCCGCCATCTTGGATTCTTATTTTGACCCCGCCATAGGCTTTAGCATCCTCGAAAACCATGAAAACGACTCCCATGATGAACAATTCGAAAATCATCGCAGCCGCCATCTTGGATTTGGATTTTAACCTCACTTCACTATCTGCTTCAGCATCCTGGCAAACCATGAAAACGACTCCCATGATGAACATTTCGAAAATTATCGCAGCCGCAATCTTGGATTTTAATTTTGACCTCACTATCGGCTTTAGCATCCTCGAAAACCATGACAACGACACCCATGATGAACATTTTGAAAATTATCGCAGCCGCCATCTCGGATTTGGATTTTAACCTCACTTTCGGCTTAAGCATCCTCGAAAACCATGAAAATGACTACCATGATGAACATTTCGAAAATTATCGCAGCCGCCATCTTCGATTTTAATTTTGACTTCACTATCGGCTTTAGAATCCTCGGAAACCATGAAAACGACTCCCATGATGAACATTTCGAAAATATCGAAGTCGCCATCTTGTATTTTGTTTTCTACCTCACTATCGGCTATACCATCCTCGAAAACCATGAAAACGACTCCCATGATGAAATTGATGAACAATTCGAAAATTATAGCAGCCGCCATCTTGGATTCTCATTTTGACCTCGCCATCGGTTTTAGCAGCCTCGAAAACCATGAAAACGACACCCATGATGAAAACAGAAAAACTATTCGTCACAAAAAGAATTTTTAATTCCAAACCAAACAAAACAAACTTCACAGTTTAGATAAAAATATGATATTTAAAATATTATTGTGTTAGGTACGCGCTTACTGCCCCTCGAACACTGCATTTTTTGAAGTCACCATCTTGGATTTGGATTTAAATTTCACTATCGGCTTTAGCATCCTCGAAAACCATGAAAACGACTCCCATGATGAACATTTCAAAAATTATCGAAGCCGCCGTCTTGGATTTTGATTTTGACCTCTCTATCGGCTATAGCATCCTCGAAAACCATGAAAACGACTCCAATGATGAAATTGATAAACAATTCGAAAATTATAGCAGCCGCCATCTTGGGTTCTCAAAACACAAAAACTATCCAGCACATAAAGAATTTTTCAATCAAAGTCAAAGTCAAATCATTTATTTCAAATAGGCCATCAAAGAGGCACTTTTAAACGTCGAATATTAAAATTAAGGAAATAGGATGGGATGGGATTGAATCTACACCAATTCAATTCCAAATCAAACAAAACAAACTTTTCAGTTTAGATAAAAAATGATATTTAAAATATTATTGTGTTAGGTACGCGCTTACTGCCCCTCGAACACTGTATTTTGCAGTCGCCATCTTGGATTTTGATTTTGACGTCACTATCGGCTTTAGCATCCTCGAAAACCATGAAAACGACTGCCATGATGAAAAATTCCAAAATAATTGCAGCCGCCATCTTGGATTTGGATTTTAACCTCACTATCGGCTTTAGCATCCTCGAAAACCATGGAAACGATTCCCATGATGAACATATCGAAAATTATCGCAGCCGCCATCTTGGATTTGGATTTAAACCTCACTATCTGCTTTAGCATCCTCGAAAACCATGAAAACGACTCCCATGATGAACATTTCGAAAATTATCGCACCTGCCATCTTGGATTTTAATTTTGACCTCACTATCGGCTTTAGCATATTCGAAAACCGTGAAAACGACTGCCATGATGAACATTTAAAAAATATCGCAGCTGCCATCTTGGATTTTGATTTTGACCTCACTATCGGCTTTAGCATCCTCGAAAACCATGAAAACGACTGCCATGATGAACAATTCCAAAATTATCGCAGCCGCCATCTTGGATTCTCATTTTGACCTCGCCATCGGTTTTAGCACCCTCGAAAACCATGAAAACGACTCCCATGATGAACAATTCGAAAATTGTCGCAGCCGCCATCTTGGATTTGGATTTTGACCTCGCCATCGGTTTTATCACCCCCGAAAACCATGAAAACGACACCCATGATGAAATTGATGAACAATTTTCGAAAATCATAGCAGCCGCCATTTTGGATTCTCATTTTGACCTCGCCATCGGTTTTAGCACCCTCGAAAACCATGAAAACGACTCCCATGATGAACATTTCGAAAATTATCACAGCGGCCATTTTGATTTTGACCTCACTATCGGCTTTAGCATCCTCGAAAACCATGAAAACGACGTGTCTCGCGCCCGTCGCGTAGAAGGGCCTTAAAAGATTTTGAAACCCCTTAAGAACCCCCTAATCCAATCTAAAACCTTATTAAAAACTCAGAAAAAAATGGCCGAGCCTCCTCTATACGAATCCGTAAAAAAACTTAACACAGGTCTCTTAGTTTCTAAGATACCATTGGGAGGGAGGCCAAAAAGGGGAGGCTTGGTACTCTTGCCCTACTCATGAGAGTTACTTGTAAGTTTGCTTGTCGTCGCCCCTGAGTTACGCTTCACCCACTCAACCTTCGTTACGCTACGGAGGTCGCCGGCTCGCTTCGCTCGCCACCTCCCCCCTTAGCTCCACTCGGTCTCGCAGGTTCGCTCCACTCAGGACTTACCTACCACTGGAAAGCTATCGTGACGCTTTACCGCTGCTTAGTTTTTCCGAGATACGATGGGGGGAGGGGTAAAGAGGGTGAGAGGGGGGAGTTTTGAAAAATGATTTTGACTTACTCTGGGCACCTTGATATGAATCTGAAAAAAAAAATGTTGCAAGTCTGTCAACTTCCGAGTTCCACCTAAAGGGGGGAGAAGGGGGGCAAGGGGGTGGAACTTTGAAAAATGGTTTTTACTTTTCCGAGCCTCCTCTATACGAATCCGTAAAAAAAACAAAACACGGGTCTTTTAGTTTCCGAGATACGTTGGGGGGAGGGGTGAAGGGGGGGAGAGGGGGAGTTTTGAAAAATGATTTTGACCAACCCTGGGCCCCTGGATACGAATCTGAAAAAAAAAATGTTGCAAGTCTGTCAACTTCCGAGATCCACCTAAAGGGGGGAGAAGGGGGCAAGGGGGGGGGGACTTTGAAAAATGGTTTTTACTTTTCCGAGCCTCCTCTATACGAATCCGTAAAAAAACAAAACACAGGTCTCTTATTTTCCGAGATACGATGGGGAGGGGGGGGAGGGGGGGAGAAAAGGGGAGATTTGGGATTTTTCCCATACTCACGAGAGTCACTTGTTTACGAATCTGTCAAAATATACCCACCTCCCCCTTCACCATCTGGGAGAACAATTATGTCAATCAGTCAGTCAGTCAGTCAGTGGTAATCGAGCTTTATATAGTATAACTAGTATTTGCGCGTTGCGCGAGCTGCAAGCAGCTCGCGGGGTCGTGTTTTGGAGAAGTATTCCTTGCCTTAATAAAATTTTGAGAATCCATAAGAATCTTTAAATGAATTGGAAAATCGATAATCCTTATAAGATTTTGTAAATTATTAAATTATGTAAATTATTTTTAACTATCTGAAAACCCTTATAACTAAATCAATAGAAAAAATAAACAAAATTAAAAAAAAAAAAACAAAATAAATTGAGAATTCCTTAGGATAGTTATAAGAATTTTAAAATTCGTTAGAGCCCTTAAAAAATTTTGAAACCCCTTAAGAACCCCCTAATCCAATCTAAAACCTTATTAAAAACTCAGAAGGGAGGCATAAGGGGCAACTTTGAAAAATGGTTTTTACTTTTCCGAGCCTCCTCTATACGAATCCGTAAAAAAAAAGAACGCGGGTCTCTTAGCGTCTGAGATACGATTGGGAGGGGGGGGAGGGGAGCCAAAAAGGAGAGGCTTAGTACTTTTGCCCTACTCATGAGAGTTACTTGTAAGTTTGCTTGTCGTCACCCCTGAGTTACGCTTCATCCACTCAACCTTCGTTACGTCCCATGATGAAATTGATGAACATTTCGAAAATTATCAAAGCCGCCATCTTGGATTCTCATTTTGACCTCGCCATCGGTTTTAGTACCCTCGAAAACCATGAAAACGACACTCATGATGAAATCACAAAAACTATCCATCACAAAAAGAATTTTTCAATTCCAAACCAAACAAAACAAACTTTTCAGTTTAGATATAAAATTATGATATTTAAAATATTATTGTGTTAGGTACGCACTTACTGCCCTTCGAACACTGCATTTTTTGTAGTCGTCATCTTGGATTTTGATTTTGACGTCACTATCGGCTTAAGCATCCTCGAAAACCATGAAAACGACTCCCATGATGAAATTGATGAACAATTCGAAAATTATAGCAGCCGCCATCTTGGATTCTCATTTTGACCTCGCCATCGGTTTTAGCACCCTCGAATACCACGAAAACGACTCCCATGATGAACAATTCGAAAATTATCGCAGCCGCCATCTTGGATTTTGATTTTGACCTCACTATCGGCTTTAGCATCCTCGAGAACCATGAAAACGACTCCCATGATGAAATTGATGAACAATTCGAAAATTATAGCAGCCGCCATCTTGGATTCTCATTTTGACCTCGCCATCGGTTTTAGCACCCTCGAATACCACGAAAACGACTCCCATGATGAACAATTCGAAAATTATCGCAGCCGCCATCTTGGATTTGGATTTTAACCTCACTATCGGCTTTAGCATCCACGAAAACCATGAAAACGACATCCATGATGAAAACTTTGAATTTTTTGTTGTCGCCATAATGGATTTTGATTTTGACCTCACTATCGGCTTTAGCTTCCTCTAAAACCATGAAAACGACCCACATGATGAACAATTCGAAAATTACCGCAGCCGCCATCTTGGATTTGGATTTTAATCTCACTATCGGCTTTAGCATCCTCGAAAACCATGAAAGCGACTCCCATGGTGATCATTTTGAAAATTATCGCAGCCGCCATCTTGGATTTGGATTTTAATCTCACTATCGGCTTAAGCATCCTCGAAAACCATGAAAACGACTCCCATGATGAAATAGATGAACAATTCGAAAATTATCGCAGCCGCCATCTTGGATTCTCATTTTGACGTCGCCATCGGTTTTAGCACCCTCAAATACCATGAAAACGACTCCCATGATGAATTCGAAAATTATCGCAGCCGCCATCTTCGATCTGGATTTTGACCTCACTATTGGCTTTAGCATTTTGGAAAACCATGGATACGACTCCCATGATGAACATTTCGGAAATGATCGCAGCCGCTTTCTTGGATTTGGATTTTAACCTCACTATCGGCTTTAGCATCCTCGAAAACCATGAAAACGACATCCATGATGAAAACTTTGAATTTTTTGTTGTCGCCATAATGGATTTTGATTTTGACCTCACTATCGGCTTTAGCATCCTCTAAAACCATGAAAACGACCCACATGATGAACAATTCGAAAATTACCGCAGCCGCCATCTTGGATTTGGATTTTAATCCCACTATCGGCTTTAGCATCCTCGAAAACCATGAAAACGACTCCCATGGTGATCATTTTGAAAATTATCGCAGCCGCCATCTTGAATTTTAATTTTGACCTCACTATCGGCTTAAGCATCCTCGAAAACCATGAAAACGACTCCCATGATGAAATAGATGAACAATTCGAAAATTATCGCAGCCGCCATCTTGGATTCTCATTTTGACCCCGCCATCGGTTTAACCACCCTCGAGAACCATGAGAACGACCCCCATGATGAACAGTTCGAAAATTATTGCAGCCGCCATCTTGGATTTTGATTTTGACCTGACTATCGGCTTTAGCATCCTCGAGAACCATGAAAATGACTCCCATGATGAACAATTCGAAAATTATCGCAGCCGCCAACTTGGATTTTGATTTTGACCTCACTATCGGCTTTAGCATCCTCGAGAACCATGAAAACGACATCCATGATAAAGCCTTTGAAATTTTTTGCAGTCGCCATCTTGGATTTTGATTTTGACCTCGCCATCGGTTTTAGCACCCTCGAATACCATGAAAACGACTCCCATGATGAACAATTCGAAAATTATCGCAGAGGCCATCTTGGATTTGGATTTTAACCTCATTATCGGCTTTAGCCTCCTCGAAAGGATAGGAAAACGACTCCAATGATGAACATATCGAAAATTATCGCTGCCGCCATCTTGGATTTTAATTTTGAACTCACTATCGGCTTTAGCATCCTCGAAAAGCATGAAAACGACATCCATGATTAAAACGTGGAAATTGTTTGCAGTCGCTATCTTGGATTTTGATTTTGACCTCACTATCGGCTTTAGCATCCTCGAAAACCATGAAAACGACTCACATGATGAACAATTCGAAAATTATCGCAGCCGCCATCTTGGATTCTCATTTTGACCTCGCCATCGGTTTTAGCACCCTCGAAAACCATGAAAACGACTCCGATGATCAACAATTCGAAAACTATCGCAGCCGCCATCTTGGATTCTCATTTTGACCACGCCCATGGTTTAAGCATCCTCGAAAACCATGAAAACGACATCCATGATGAAAACTTTGAATTTTTTACAGTCGCTATCTTGGATTTTGATTTTGACGTCACTATAGGCTTTAGCATCCTAAAAAACCATGAAAACGACTCCCATGATAAACAATTCATAAATTATCGCAGCCGCCATCTTGGATTTGGATTTTAACTTTACTATCGGCTTTAGCATCCTCGAAAAGCATGAAAACAATTCCCATGATGAACAATTCGAAAATTATCGCAGCCGCCATCTTGCATTCTCATTTTGACTTCGCCATCGGTTTTAGCACCCTCGAAAACCATGAAAACGACTCCCATAATGAAATTGATGAACAATTCGAAAATTACCGCAGCCGCCATCTTGGATTTGGATTTTAATCTCACTATCGGCTTTAGCATCCTCGAAAACCATGAAAGCGACTCCCATGGTGATCATTTTGAAAATTATCGCAGCCGCCATCTTGGATTTGGATTTTAATCTCACTATCGGCTTAAGCATCCTCGAAAACCATGAAAACGACTCCCATGATGAAATAGATGAACAATTCGAAAATTATCGCAGCCGCCATCTTGGATTCTCATTTTGACCTCGCCATCGGTTTTAGCACCCTCGAAAACCATGAAAACGACTCCCATGATGAACATTTCGAAAATTATCACAGCGGCCATTTTGATTTTGACCTCACTATCGGCTTTAGCATCCTCGAAAACCATGAAAACGACGTGTCTCGCGCCCGTCGCCTAGAAGGGCCTTAAAAGATTTTGAAACCCCTTAAGAACCCCCTAATCCAATCTAAAACCTTATTAAAAATTTAGAAAAAAATGGCCGAGCCTCCTCTATACGAATCCGTAAAAAAACTGAGCACGGGTCTCTTAGTTTCTGAGATACGATTGGGAGGGAGGCCAAAAAGGGGAGGCTTGGTACTCTTGCCCTACTCATGAGAGTTACTTGTAAGTTTGCTTGTCGTCGCCCCTGAGTTACGCTTCACCCACTCAACCTTCGTTACGCTACGGAGGTCGCCGGCTCGCTTCGCTCGCCACCTCCCCCCTTAGCTCCACTCGGTCTCGTAGGTTCGCTCCACTCAGGACCTACCTACCACCGGAAAGCTATCGTGACCTCATCCCTACGCTTCGCTTTACCGCTACATAGTTTTTCCGAGATACAATGGGGGAGGGGTGAAGAGGGGGAGAGGGGGGAGTTTTGAAAAATGATTTTGACTAACACTGCGTTCCTTGTTAAGAATCTGAAAAAAAAAAATGTTGCCAGTTTGTTAACTTCCAAGATCCGCCCTAAAGGGGGAGAAGGGGAGCAAGGGGGAGGGAACTTTGAAAAATGGTTTTTAGTTTTCCGAGCCTCCTCTATATGAATCCGTAATAAAACAAAACACGGGTCTCTTAGTTTCTGAGATACGATTGGGAGGGGGGGGGAAGGCCAAAAAGGGGAGGCTTGGTTATTTTGCCTTACTCATAAGAGTTACTTGTAAGTTTGCATGTCGTCACCCCCGAGTTGCGCTTCACCCACTCAACCTTCGTTACGCTACGGGGGTCGCCGGCTCGCTTCGCTCGCCACCTCCCCCCTTCGCTCCACTCGGTCTCGCAGGTTCGCTCCACTCGGGACCTACCTACCACCGGAAAGCTAATCATGACCTTATCCCTACGCTACGCTGCGCTTCGCTTTACCGCTATGGGGGGAGGGGTGAAGAGGGGGAGAGGGGAGAGTTTTGAAAAATGATTGTGACATACTCTGGGCCCCTTGATATGAATCTGAAAAAAAAAATGTTGCAAGTCTGTTAACTTCCGAGATCCGCCTAAAGGGGGGAGAAGGGGGGCAAGGGGGGAGGAACTTTGAAAATGGTTTTTACTTTTCCGAGCCTCCTCTATACGAATCCGTAAAAAAACAAAACACGGGTCTCTTAGTTTCCGAGATACGATGGGGGGAGGGGTGAAGAGGGGGAGAGGGGGGAGTTTTGAGAAATGATTTTGACCAACTCTGGGCCCCTTGATATGAATCTGAAAAAAGAAACGTTGCAAGTCTGTTAACTTCCGAGATCCGCCTAAAGGGGGGAGAAGGGGGGCAAGGGGGGGGAACTTTGAAAAATGGTTTTTACTTTTCCGAGCATCCTCTATACGAATCCGTAAAAAAAACAAAATACGGGTCTCTTAGTTTCCGAGATACGATGGGGAGGGGGGGGAGGGGGGGCGAAAAGGGGAGGTTTGGGATTTTTCCCATACTCACCAGAGTTACTTGTTCACGAATCTGTCAAAATATACCCACCTCCCCCTTCACCATCTGGGAGAACAATGATGTCAATCAGTCAGTGAGTGAGTGAGTGAGTGAGTGGTAATCGAGCTTTATATAGTATAATAACTAGTATTTGCGCGTTGCGCGAGCTGCACGCAGCTCGCGGGGTCGTGTTTTGGATAAGGATTCCTCACCTTTATAAAATTTTGAGAATCCATATGAATCATTAAATGAATTGGAAAATCCATAGTCTGTAAAAGATTTTGTAAATTATATAACATATTTTAATATTTTGAAAACCCTTATAACTAATTCAATAAAAAAAGAAACAAAATTGAAAAAAAAAACAAAACAAATAGTGAATTCCTTAGGATAGTTAGAAGGATTTTAAAATCCGTTAGAGCACTTAAAAGATTTTGAAACCTCTTAAGAACCCCCTAATCCAATCTAAAACCTTATTAAAAACTCAGAAGGGAGGCATAAGGGGCAACTTTGAAAAATGGTTTTTACTTTTCCGAGCCTCCTTTAGACGAATCCGTAAAAAAAAAGAACACGGGTCTCTTAGTGTCTGAGATACGATTGGGAGGGGGGGGGGGGGAGCCAAAAAGGAGAGGCTTAGTACTTCTGCCCTACGTCGCCATAATGGATTTTGTTTTTGACCTCACTATCGGCTTTAGCATCATCGAAAACCATGAAAACGACTCCCATGATGAACATTTCGAAAATTATCGCAGCCGCCATCTTGGATTTTGATTTTGACCTCACTATCGACTTAAGCATCCTCGAAAACCGTGAAAACGACATCCATGATGAAAACTTTGAATTTTTTGCAGTCGCCATCTTGGACTTTGATTTTGACCTCACTATCGACTTAAGCATCCTCGAAAACCGTGAAAACGACATCCATGATGAAAACTTTGAATTTTTTGCAGTCGCCATCTTGGACTTTGATTTAGACCTCACTACCGGCTTAAGCATCATCGAAAACCATGAAAACGACTCCCATGATGAACATATTTTCGAAAATTATCGCAGCCGCCATCTTGGATTTGGATTTTGACCTCACTATCGACTTAAGCATCCTCGAAAACCGTGAAAACGACATCCATGATGAAAACTTTGAATTTTTTGCAGTCGCCATCTTGGATTTTGATTTTGACCTCACTGTCGGCTTTAGCATCCTTGAAAACCATGAAAACGACCCCCATGATGAACAATTCGAAAATTACCGCAGCCGCCATCTTGGATTTGGATTTTAACCTCACTATCGGCTTTAGCATCCTCGAAAACCATGAAAACGACATCCATGATGAAAACTTTGAATTTTATGCAGTCGCCATCTTGGACTCTCATTTTGACCTTTCCATCGGTTTTAGCATCCTCGAATACCATGAAAACGACTCCCATGATGAACAATTCGAAAATTATCGCAGCCGCCATCTTGGATTTTGATTTTGACCTCACTATCGGCTTTAGCATCCTCGAAAACCATTAAAACGACTCCCATGATGAACAACTCGAAAATTATAGCGGCCGCCATCTTGGATTCTCATTTTGACCTCGCCATCGGTTTTAGCACCCTCGAATACCATGAAAACGACTCCCATGATGAACATTTCGAAAATTATTGCAACTTTGAATTTTTTGCAGTCGCCATCTTGGACTTTGATTTAGACCTCACTATCGGCTTAAGCGTCATCGAAAACCATGAAAACGACTCCCATGATGAATTCGAAAATTATCGCAGCCGCCATCTTCGATTTGGATTTTGACCTCACTATCGGCTTTAGCATCCTCGAAAACCATGAAAACGACTCCCATGATGAAATTGATGAACAATTCGAAAATCATCGTGGCCGCTATCTTGGATTCTCATTTTGACCTCGCCATCAGTTTTAGCACCCTCGAAAACCATGAAAACGACACCCATGATGAAAACAGAAAAACTATCCATCTCAAAAAGAATTTTTCAATTCCAAAACAAACTTTTCAGTTCAGATAAAAATGTGATATTTAAAACATTATTGTGTTAGGTACACGCTTACTGTCCCTCGAACACTGCAGTTTTTGCAGTCGCCATCTTTGATTTGGATTTTAACTTCACTATCGGCTTTAGCATCCTCGAAAACCATGAAAACGACTTCCATGATAAATAATTCGAAAATTATCGCAGCCGCCATCTTGGATTTGGATTTAAACTTCACTATCGGCTTTAGCATCCTCGAAAACCATGAAAACGACTCCCATGATAAACATTTCGAAAATTACCGAAGCCGCCATCTTGGATTTTGATTTTGACCTCACTATCGGCTTTAGCATCCTCGGAAATTATGAAAATGACTCCCATGATGAACAATTCCAAAAATTATCACAGCCGCCATCTTTGATTCTCATTTTGACCTCACTGTCGGCTTTAGCATCCTCGAAAACCATGAAAACGACTCCCATGATGAAATTGATGAACAATTCGAAAATTATCGAAGCCGCCATCTTGGATTTGGTTTTTAACCTTACTATCGGCTTTAGCATCCTCGAAAACTATGAAAACGACTCCCATGATGAAGAATTCGGAAATTGTCGCAGCCGCCATCTTGGATTTGATTTTGACCTCACGATCGGCTTTAGCATCCTCGAAAACCATGAAAACGACTCCCATGATGAACAATGCGAAAATCATCGCAGCCGCCATCTTGGATTTTGATTTTGACCTCACTATCTGCTTTAGCATCCTCGAAAACCATGAAAACGACTCCCATGAAGAACAATTCGAAAATTATCGCAGCCGCCATCTTGGATTTGGTTTTTAACCTCACTATCGGCTTTAGCATCCTCGAAAACTATGAAAACGACTCCCATGATGAAGATTTCGGAAATTATCGCAACCGCCATCTTGGATTTGATTTTGACCTCACGATCGGCTTTAGCATCCTCGAAAACCATGAAAACGACTCCCATGATGAACAATTCGAAAATCATCGCAGCCGCCATCTTGGATTTTGATTTTGACCTCACTATCGGCTTTAGCATCCTCGAAAACCATGAAAACGACTCCCATGATGAACAATTCGAAAATCATCGCAGCCGCCATATTGGATTTTGATTTTGACCTCACTATCGGCTTTAGCATCCTCGAAAACCATGAAAACGACTCCCATGATGAACAATTCGAAAATTATCGCAGCCGCCATCTTGGATTTTTATTTTGACCTCACTATCGGCTTTACCATCCTCGAAAACCATGAAAACGACTCCCATGATGAAAGTGATGAACAATTCGAAAATTATAGCAACCGCCATCTTGGATTCTCATTTTGACCTCACTATCGGCTTTAGCATTCTCGAAAACCATGAAAACGATTCCCATGATGAAATTGATGAACAATTCGAAAATTATAGCAGCTGCCATCTTGGATTCTCATTTTGGCCTCGCCATCGGCTTAGCATCCTCGAAAACCATGAAAACGACTCCCATGATGAACATTTTAAAAATTATCGCAGCCTCCATCTTAGATTTTGATTTTGACCTTACTATCGGCTTTAGCATCCTCGAAAACCGTGAAAACGACTCCTATGATGAACATTTCGAAAATTATCGCAGCCGCCATCTTGGATTCTCATTTTGACCTCGCCATCGGCTTTAGCATCCTCGAAAACCATGAAAACGACTCCCAAGATGAAATTTTGAAAAATTCGAAAATTATAGCAGCCGCTATCTTGGATTCTCATTTTGACCTCGCCATCGGTTTTAGCACCCTCGAAAACCATGAAAACGACTCCCATGATGAAAGTGATGAACAATTCGAAAATTATAGCAGTCGCCATCTTGGATTTTGATTTTGACGTCACTATCGGCTTTAGCATCCTCGAAAACCATGAAAACGACTCCCATGATGAAAGTGATGAACAATTCGAAAATTATAGCAACCGCCATCTTGGATTCTCATTTTGACCTCACTATCGGCTTTAGCATCCTCGAAAACCATGAAAACGATTCCCATGATGACATTGATGAACAATTCGAAAATTATAGCAACCGCCATCTTGGATTCTCATTATGACCTCGCCATCGGTTTTAGCACCCTCGAATACCAAGAAAACGACTCCCATGATGAACAATTCGAAAATTATCGCAGCCGCCATCTTGGATTTTTATTTTGACCTCACTATCGGCTTTACCATCCTCGAAAACCATGAAAACGACTCCCATGATGAAAGTGATGAACAATTCGAAAATTATAGCAACCGCCATCTTGGATTCTCATTTTGACCTCACTATCGGCTTTAGCATCCTCGAAAACCATGAAAACGACTCCCATGATGAACATTTTGAAAATTATCGCAGCCTCCATCTTAGATTTTGATTTTGACCTTACTATCGGTTTTAGCACCCTCGAATACCATGAAAACGACTCCCATGATGAACAATTCGAAAATTATCGCAGCCGCCATCTTGGATTTTTATTTTGACCTCACTATCGGCTTTACCATCCTCGAAAACCATGAAAACGACTCCCATGATGAAAGTGATGAACAATTCGAAAATTATAGCAACCGCCATCTTGGATTCTCATTTTGACCTCACTATCGGCTTTAGCATCCTCGAAAACCATGAAAACGATTCCCATGATGACATTGATGAACAATTCGAAAATTATAGCAACCGCCATCTTGGATTCTCATTATGACCTCGCCATCGGTTTTAGCACCCTCGAATACCATGAAAACGACTCCCATGATGAACAATTCGAAAATTATCGCAGCCGCCATCTTGGATTTTTATTTTGACCTCACTATCGGCTTTACCATCCTCGAAAACCATGAAAACGACTCCCATGATGAAAGTGATGAACAATTCGAAAATTATAGCAACCGCCATCTTGGATTCTCATTTTGACCTCACTATCGGCTTTAGCATCCTCGAAAACCATGAAAACGATTCCCATGATGAAATTGATGAACAATTCGAAAATTATAGCAACCGCAATCTTGGATTCTCATTATGACCTCGCCATCGGTTTTAGCACCCTCGAATACCATGAAAACGACTCCCATGATGAACATTTCGAAAGTATCGCAGCCGCCATCTTAGATTTGGATTTAAACCTCACTATCTTGGATTTCGAGATACAAATGGGGGAGGAGTGAACGGGGGGAGTGGGGTGAGTTTTGAAGAATGATTTTGACATACTCTAGGCTCCTTGATACGAATCTGAAAAAAAAAAGTTCCATGTCTCTTCTGAGATCCGCCTAAAGGGGGGGAGAAGTGGGTCAAGAGGGGGAACTTTAAAAAAAATGATTTTTTCTTTTCCGAGCCTCTTCTATACGAATCCGAAAAAACCGAACACGAGTCTCTTAGTTTTTTAGATACGATTGGGAGGGGGGGTGACGCCAAAAAGGGGAGGCTTGGTACTTTTGCCCTACTCATGAGAGTTACTTGTAAGTTTTAGCATCCTCGAGAACCATGAAAACGACTCCCATGATGAACATTTCGAAAAATATCGCAGCCGCCATCTTGGATTTTGATTTTGACCTCACTATCGGCTTTACCATCCTCGAAAACCATGAAAACGACTCCCATGATGAAAGTGATGAATAATTCGAAAATTATAGCAGTCGCCATCTTGGATTTTGATTTTAACTTCACTATCGGCTATAGCATCCTCGAAAACCATGGAAACGACTCCCATGATGAACATTTCGAAAATTATCGAAGCCGCCATCTTGCATTCTCATTTTAACTTCGCCATCGGTTTTAGCACCCTCGAAAACCATGAAAACGACTCCCATGATGAAATTGATGAACAATTCGAAAATCATCGTGGCCGCTATCTTGGATTCTCATTTTGACCTCGCCATCAGTTTTAGCACCCTCGAAAACCATGAAAACGACACCCATGATGAAAACAGAAAAACTATCCATCTCAAAAAGAATTTTTCAATTCCAAAACAAACTTTTCAGTTCAGATAAAAATGTGATATTTAAAACATTATTGTGTTAGGTACACGCTTACTGTCCCTCGAACACTGCAGTTTTTGCAGTCGCCATCTTTGATTTGGATTTTAACTTCACTATCGGCTTTAGCATCCTCGAAAACCATGAAAACGACTTCCATGATAAATAATTCGAAAATTATCGCAGCCGCCATCTTGGATTTGGATTTAAACTTCACTATCGGCTTTAGCATCCTCGAAAACCATGAAAACGACTCCCATGATAAACATTTCGAAAATATCGAAGCCGCCATTTTGGTTTTGATTTTGTTCTCACTATCGGCTTTAGCTTCCTCGAAAACCATGAAAACGACTTCCATGATGAACATTTCGAAATTTATCGCAGCCGCCATCTTGGATTTTGATTTTGACCTCACTATCGGCTTTAGCGTCCTCGAAAACCATGAAAACAACTCCCATGATGAACAATTCGAAAATTATCGCAGCCGCCATCTTGGATTTTGATTTTGACCTCATTATCGGCTTTAGCATCCTCGAAAACCATGAAAACGACTCCCATGATGAAATTGATGAACAATTCGAAAATATAGCAGCCGCCATCTTGGATTCTCATTTTGACCTCGCCATCGGTTTTAGCACCCTCGAAAACCATGAAAACGACTCCCATGATGAAATTGATGAACAATTCGAAAATTATCGAAGCCGCCATCTTGGATTTTGATTTTGACCTCACTATCGGCTTTAGCATCCTCGGAAATTATGAAAATGACTCCCATGATGAACAATTCCAAAAATTATCACAGCCGCCATCTTTGATTCTCATTTTGACCTCACTGTCGGCTTTAGCATCCTCGAAAACCATGAAAACGACTCCCATGATGAAATTGATGAACAATTCGAAAATTATCGAAGCCGCCATCTTGGATTTGGTTTTTAACCTTACTATCGGCTTTAGCATCCTCGAAAACTATGAAAACGACTCCCATGATGAAGAATTCGGAAATTGTCGCAGCCGCCATCTTGGATTTGATTTTGACCTCACGATCGGCTTTAGCATCCTCGAAAACCATGAAAACGACTCCCATGATGAACAATGCGAAAATCATCGCAGCCGCCATCTTGGATTTTGATTTTGACCTCACTATCTGCTTTAGCATCCTCGAAAACCATGAAAACGACTCCCATGAAGAACAATTCGAAAATTATCGCAGCCGCCATCTTGGATTTGGTTTTTAACCTCACTATCGGCTTTAGCATCCTCGAAAACTATGAAAACGACTCCCATGATGAAGATTTCGGAAATTATCGCAACCGCCATCTTGGATTTGATTTTGACCTCACGATCGGCTTTAGCATCCTCGAAAACCATGAAAACGACTCCCATGATGAACAATTCGAAAATCATCGCAGCCGCCATCTTGGATTTTGATTTTGACCTCACTATCGGCTTTAGCATCCTCGAAAACCATGAAAACGACTCCCATGATGAACAATTCGAAAATCATCGCAGCCGCCATATTGGATTTTGATTTTGACCTCACTATCGGCTTTAGCATCCTCGAAAACCATGAAAACGACTCCCATGATGAACAATTCGAAAATTATCGCAGCCGCCATCTTGGATTTTTATTTTGACCTCACTATCGGCTTTACCATCCTCGAAAACCATGAAAACGACTCCCATGATGAAAGTGATGAACAATTCGAAAATTATAGCAACCGCCATCTTGGATTCTCATTTTGACCTCACTATCGGCTTTAGCATCCTCGAAAACCATGAAAACGATTCCCATGATGAAATTGATGAACAATTCGAAAATTATAGCAGCTGCCATCTTGGATTCTCATTTTGGCCTCGCCATCGGCTTAGCATCCTCGAAAACCATGAAAACGACTCCCATGATGAACATTTTAAAAATTATCGCAGCCTCCATCTTAGATTTTGATTTTGACCTTACTATCGGCTTTAGCATCCTCGAAAACCGTGAAAACGACTCCAATGATGAACATTTCGAAAATTATCGCAGCCGCCATCTTGGATTCTCATTTTGACCTCGCCATCGGCTTTAGCATCCTCGAAAACCATGAAAACGACTCCCAAGATGAAATTTTGAAAAATTCGAAAATTATAGCAGCCGCTATCTTGGATTCTCATTTTGACCTCGCCATCGGTTTTAGCACCCTCGAAAACCATGAAAACGACTCCCATGATGAAAGTGATGAACAATTCGAAAATTATAGCAGTCGCCATCTTGGATTTTGATTTTGACGTCACTATCGGCTTTAGCATCCTCGAAAACCATGAAAACGACTCCCATGATGAAAGTGATGAACAATTCGAAAATTATAGCAACCGCCATCTTGGATTCTCATTTTGACCTCACTATCGGCTTTAGCATCCTCGAAAACCATGAAAACGATTCCCATGATGACATTGATGAACAATTCGAAAATTATAGCAACCGCCATCTTGGATTCTCATTATGACCTCGCCATCGGTTTTAGCACCCTCGAATACCATGAAAACGACTCCCATGATGAACAATTCGAAAATTATCGCAGCCGCCATCTTGGATTTTTATTTTGACCTCACTATCGGCTTTACCATCCTCGAAAACCATGAAAACGACTCCCATGATGAAAGTGATGAACAATTCGAAAATTATAGCAACCGCCATCTTGGATTCTCATTTTGACCTCACTATCGGCTTTAGCATCCTCGAAAACCATGAAAACGATTCCCATGATGAAATTGATGAACAATTCGAAAATTATAGCAGCTGCCATCTTGGATTCTCATTTTGGCCTCGCCATCGGCTTAGCATCCTCGAAAACCATGAAAACGACTCCCATGATGAACATTTTGAAAATTATCGCAGCCTCCATCTTAGATTTTGATTTTGACCTTACTATCGGCTTTAGCATCCTCGAAAACCGTGAAAACGACTCCAATGATGAACATTTCGAAAATTATCGCAGCCGCCATCTTGGATTCTCATTTTGACCTCGCCATCGGCTTTAGCATCCTCGAAAACCATGAAAACGACTCCCAAGATGAAATTTTGAAAAATTCGAAAATTATAGCAGCCGCTATCTTGGATTCTCATTTTGACCTCGCCATCGGTTTTAGCACCCTCGAAAACCATGAAAACGACTCCCATGATGAAAGTGATGAACAATTCGAAAATTATAGCAGTCGCCATCTAGGATTTTGATTTTGACGTCACTATCGGCTTTAGCATCCTCGAAAACCATGAAAACGATTCCCATGATGACATTGATGAACAATTCGAAAATTATAGCAACCGCAATCTTGGATTCTCATTATGACCTCGCCATCGGTTTTAGCACCCTCGAATACCATGAAAACGACTCCCATGATGAACATTTCGAAAGTATCGCAGCCGCCATCTTAGATTTGGATTTAAACCTCACTATCTTGGATTTCGAGATACAAATGGGGGAGGAGTGAACGGGGGGAGTGGGGTGAGTTTTGAAGAATGATTTTGACATACTCTAGGCTCCTTGATACGAATCTGAAAAAAAAAAGTTCCATGTCTCTTCTGAGATCCGCCTAAAGGGGGGGAGAAGTGGGTCAAGAGGGGGAACTTTAAAAAAAATGATTTTTTCTTTTCCGAGCCTCTTCTATACGAATCCGAAAAAACCGAACACGAGTCTCTTAGTTTTTTAGATACGATTGGGAGGGGGGGTGACGCCAAAAAGGGGAGGCTTGGTACTTTTGCCCTACTCATGAGAGTTACTTGTAAGTTTTAGCATCCTCGAGAACCATGAAAACGACTCCCATGATGAACATTTCGAAAAATATCGCAGCCGCCATCTTGGATTTTGATTTTGACCTCACTATCGGCTTTACCATCCTCGAAAACCATGAAAACGACTCCCATGATGAAAGTGATGAATAATTCGAAAATTATAGCAGTCGCCATCTTGGATTTTGATTTTAACTTCACTATCGGCTATAGCATCCTCGAAAACCATGGAAACGACTCCCATGATGAACATTTCGAAAATTATCGAAGCCGCCATCTTGCATTCTCATTTTAACTTCGCCATCGGTTTTAGCACCCTCGAAAACCATGAAAACGACTCCCATGATGAAATTGATGAACAATTCGAAAATCATCGTGGCCGCTATCTTGGATTCTCATTTTGACCTCGCCATCAGTTTTAGCACCCTCGAAAACCATGAAAACGACACGCATGATGAAAACAGAAAAACTATCCATCTCAAAAAGAATTTTTCAATTCCAAAACAAACTTTTCAGTTCAGATAAAAATGTGATATTTAAAACATTATTGTGTTAGGTACACGCTTACTGTCCCTCGAACACTGCAGTTTTTGCAGTCGCCATCTTTGATTTGGATTTTAACTTCACTATCGGCTTTAGCATCCTCGAAAACCATGAAAACGACTTCCATGATAAATAATTCGAAAATTATCGCAGCCGCCATCTTGGATTTGGATTTAAACTTCACTATCGGCTTTAGCATCCTCGAAAACCATGAAAACGACTCCCATGATAAACATTTCGAAAATATCGAAGCCGCCATTTTGGTTTTGATTTTGTTCTCACTATCGGCTTTAGCTTCCTCGAAAACCATGAAAACGACTTCCATGATGAACATTTCGAAATTTATCGCAGCCGCCATCTTGGATTTTGATTTTGACCTCACTATCGGCTTTAGCGTCCTCGAAAACCATGAAAACAACTCCCATGATGAACAATTCGAAAATTATCGCAGCCGCCATCTTGGATTTTGATTTTGACCTCATTATCGGCTTTAGCATCCTCGAAAACCATGAAAACGACTCCCATGATGAAATTGATGAACAATTCGAAAATATAGCAGCCGCCATCTTGGATTCTCATTTTGACCTCGCCATCGGTTTTAGCACCCTCGAAAACCATGAAAACGACTCCCATGATGAAATTGATGAACAATTCGAAAATTATCGAAGCCGCCATCTTGGATTTTGATTTTGACCTCACTATCGGCTTTAGCATCCTCGGAAATTATGAAAATGACTCCCATGATGAACAATTCCAAAAATTATCACAGCCGCCATCTTTGATTCTCATTTTGACCTCACTGTCGGCTTTAGCATCCTCGAAAACCATGAAAACGACTCCCATGATGAAATTGATGAACAATTCGAAAATTATCGAAGCCGCCATCTTGGATTTGGTTTTTAACCTTACTATCGGCTTTAGCATCCTCGAAAACTATGAAAACGACTCCCATGATGAAGAATTCGGAAATTGTCGCAGCCGCCATCTTGGATTTGATTTTGAGCTCACGATCGGCTTTAGCATCCTCGAAAACCATGAAAACGACTCCCATGATGAACAATGCGAAAATCATCGCAGCCGCCATCTTGGATTTTGATTTTGACCTCACGATCGGCTTTAGCATCCTCGAAAACCATGAAAACGACTCCCATGATGAACAATTCGAAAATCATCGCAGCCGCCATATTGGATTTTGATTTTGACCTCACTATCGGCTTTAGCATCCTCGAAAACCATGAAAACGACTCCCATGATGAACAATTCGAAAATTATCGCAGCCGCCATCTTGGATTTTTATTTTGACCTCACTATCGGCTTTACCATCCTCGAAAACCATGAAAACGACTCCCATGATGAAAGTGATGAACAATTCGAAAATTATAGCAACCGCCATCTTGGATTCTCATTTTGACCTCACTATCGGCTTTAGCATCCTCGAAAACCATGAAAACGATTCCCATGATGAAATTGATGAACAATTCGAAAATTATAGCAGCTGCCATCTTGGATTCTCATTTTGGCCTCGCCATCGGCTTAGCATCCTCGAAAACCATGAAAACGACTCCCATGATGAACATTTTAAAAATTATCGCAGCCTCCATCTTAGATTTTGATTTTGACCTTACTATCGGCTTTAGCATCCTCGAAAACCGTGAAAACGACTCCAATGATGAACATTTCGAAAATTATCGCAGCCGCCATCTTGGATTCTCATTTTGACCTCGCCATCGGCTTTAGCATCCTCGAAAACCATGAAAACGACTCCCAAGATGAAATTTTGAAAAATTCGAAAATTATAGCAGCCGCTATCTTGGATTCTCATTTTGACCTCGCCATCGGTTTTAGCACCCTCAAAAACCATGAAAACGACTCCCATGATGAAAGTGATGAACAATTCGAAAATTATAGCAGTCGCCATCTTGGATTTTGATTTTGACGTCACTATCGGCTTTAGCATCCTCGAAAACCATGAAAACGACTCCCATGATGAAAGTGATGAACAATTCGAAAATTATAGCAACCGCCATCTTGGATTCTCATTTTGACCTCACTATCGGCTTTAGCATCCTCGAAAACCATGAAAACGATTCCCATGATGACATTGATGAACAATTCGAAAATTATAGCAACCGCCATCTTGGATTCTCATTATGACCTCGCCATCGGTTTTAGCACCCTCGAATACCATGAAAACGACTCCCATGATGAACAATTCGAAAATTATCGCAGCCGCCATCTTGGATTTTTATTTTGACCTCACTATCGGCTTTACCATCCTCGAAAACCATGAAAACGACTCCCATGATGAAAGTGATGAACAATTCGAAAATTATAGCAACCGCCATCTTGGATTCTCATTTTGACCTCACTATCGGCTTTAGCATCCTCGAAAACCATGAAAACGATTCCCATGATGAAATTGATGAACAATTCGAAAATTATAGCAGCTGCCATCTTGGATTCTCATTTTGGCCTCGCCATCGGCTTAGCATCCTCGAAAACCATGAAAACGACTCCCATGATGAACATTTTGAAAATTATCGCAGCCTCCATCTTGGATTCTCATTTTGACCTCGCCATCGGCTTTAGCATCCTCGAAAACCATGAAAACGACTCCCAAGATGAAATTTTGAAAAATTCGAAAATTATAGCAGCCGCTATCTTGGATTCTCATTTTGACCTCGCCATCGGTTTTAGCACCCTCGAAAACCATGAAAATCAAAATCTAATTTTGATTTTGACCTTACTATCGGCTTTAGCATCCTCGAAAACCGTGAAAACGACTCCAATGATGAACATTTCGAAAATTATCGCAGCCGCCATCTTGGATTCTCATTTTGACCTCGCCATCGGCTTTAGCATCCTCGAAAACCATGAAAACGACTCCCAAGATGAAATTTTGAAAAATTCGAAAATTATAGCAGCCGCTATCTTGGATTCTCATTTTGACCTCGCCATCGGTTTTAGCACCCTCGAAAACCATGAAAACGACTCCCATGATGAAAGTGATGAACAATTCGAAAATTATAGCAACCGCCATCTTGGATTCTCATTTTGACCTCACTATCGGCTTTAGCATCCTCGAAAACCATGAAAACGATTCCCATGATGAAATTGATGAACAATTCGAAAATTATAGCAGCTGCCATCTTGGATTCTCATTTTGGCCTCGCCATCGGCTTAGCATCCTCGAAAACCATGAAAACGACTCCCATGATGAACATTTTAAAAATTATCGCAGCCTCCATCTTAGATTTTGATTTTGACCTTACTATCGGCTTTAGCATCCTCGAAAACCGTGAAAACGACTCCAATGATGAACATTTCGAAAATTATCGCAGCCGCCATCTTGGATTCTCATTTTGACCTCGCCATCGGCTTTAGCATCCTCGAAAACCATGAAAACGACTCCCAAGATGAAATTTTGAAAAATTCGAAAATTATAGCAGCCGCTATCTTGGATTCTCATTTTGACCTCGCCATCGGTTTTAGCACCCTCGAAAACCATGAAAACGACTCCCATGATGAAAGTGATGAACAATTCGAAAATTATAGCAGTCGCCATCTTGGATTTTGATTTTGACGTCACTATCGGCTTTAGCATCCTCGAAAACCATGAAAACGACTCCCATGATGAAAGTGATGAACAATTCGAAAATTATAGCAACCGCCATCTTGGATTCTCATTTTGACCTCACTATCGGCTTTAGCATCCTCGAAAACCATGAAAACGATTCCCATGATGACATTGATGAACAATTCGAAAATTATAGCAACCGCCATCTTGGATTCTCATTATGACCTCGCCATCGGTTTTAGCACCCTCGAATACCATGAAAACGACTCCCATGATGAACAATTCGAAAATTATCGCAGCCGCCATCTTGGATTTTTATTTTGACCTCACTATCGGCTTTACCATCCTCGAAAACCATGAAAACGACTCCCATGATGAAAGTGATGAACAATTCGAAAATTATAGCAACCGCCATCTTGGATTCTCATTTTGACCTCACTATCGGCTTTAGCATCCTCGAAAACCATGAAAACGATTCCCATGATGAAATTGATGAACAATTCGAAAATTATAGCAGCTGCCATCTTGGATTCTCATTTTGGCCTCGCCATCGGCTTAGCATCCTCGAAAACCATGAAAACGACTCCCATGATGAACATTTTGAAAATTATCGCAGCCTCCATCTTAGATTTTGATTTTGACCTTACTATCGGCTTTAGCATCCTCGAAAACCGTGAAAACGACTCCAATGATGAACATTTCGAAAATTATCGCAGCCGCCATCTTGGATTCTCATTTTGACCTCGCCATCGGCTTTAGCATCCTCGAAAACCATGAAAACGACTCCCAAGATGAAATTTTGAAAAATTCGAAAATTATAGCAGCCGCTATCTTGGATTCTCATTTTGACCTCGCCATCGGTTTTAGCACCCTCGAAAACCATGAAAACGACTCCCATGATGAAAGTGATGAACAATTCGAAAATTATAGCAGTCGCCATCTTGGATTTTGATTTTGACGTCACTATCGGCTTTAGCATCCTCGAAAACCATGAAAACGACTCCCATGATGAAAGTGATGAACAATTCGAAAATTATAGCAACCGCCATCTTGGATTCTCATTTTGACCTCACTATCGGCCTTAGCATCCTCGAAAACCATGAAAACGATTCCCATGATGACATTGATGAACAATTCGAAAATTATAGCAACCGCAATCTTGGATTCTCATTATGACCTCGCCATCGGTTTTAGCACCCTCGAATACCATGAAAACGACTCCCATGATGAACATTTCGAAAGTATCGCAGCCGCCATCTTAGATTTGGATTTAAACCTCACTATCTTGGATTTCGAGATACAAATGGGGGAGGAGTGAACGGGGGGAGTGGGGTGAGTTTTGAAGAATGATTTTGACATACTCTAGGCTCCTTGATACGAATCTGAAAAAAAAAAGTTCCATGTCTCTTCTGAGATCCGCCTAAAGGGGGGGAGAAGTGGGTCAAGAGGGGGAACTTTAAAAAAAATGATTTTTTCTTTTCCGAGCCTCTTCTATACGAATCCGAAAAAACCGAACACGAGTCTCTTAGTTTTTTAGATACGATTGGGAGGGGGGGTGACGCCAAAAAGGGGAGGCTTGGTACTTTTGCCCTACTCATGAGAGTTACTTGTAAGTTTTAGCATCCTCGAGAACCATGAAAACGACTCCCATGATGAACATTTCGAAAAATATCGCAGCCGCCATCTTGGACTTTGATTTTGACCTCACTATCGGCTTTACCATCCTCGAAAACCATGAAAACGACTCCCATGATGAAAGTGATGAATAATTCGAAAATTATAGCAGTCGCCATCTTGGATTTTGATTTTAACTTCACTATCGGCTATAGCATCCTCGAAAACCATGGAAACGACTCCCATGATGAACATTTCGAAAATTATCGAAGCCGCCATCTTGCATTCTCATTTTAACTTCGCCATCGGTTTTAGCACCCTCGAAAACCATGAAAACGACTCCCATGATGAAATTGATGAACAATTCGAAAATCATCGTGGCCGCTATCTTGGATTTGGATTTTAACCTCACTATCGGCTTTAGCATCCTCGAAAACCATAAAAACGACTCCCGTGATGATTATTTCGAAAATAATCGCAGCCGCCATCTTGGATTTTAATTTTGACCTCACTATTGGCTTTAGCATCCTCGAAAACCATGAAAACGACACCCATGATGAACATTTCGAAAATGATCGCAGCCGCCATCTTGGATTTTAATTTTGTCCGCACTATCGGCTTTAGCATCCTCGAAAACCATGAAAACGACACCCATGATGAAATTGATGAACAATTCGAAAATTATAGCAGCCGCCATCTCTGATTATCATTTTGACCTCGCCATCGGTTTTAGCAACCTCGAATACCATGAAAACGACTCCCATGATGAACAATTCGAAAATTATCGCAGCCGCCATATTGGACGAAAACGACATCCATGATTAAAAGTTTGAAATTTTTTGCAGTCGCCATCTTGGATTTTGATTTTAACCTCACTATCGGCTTTAGCATCCTCGAAAACCATGAAAACGACTCCCATGATGAAATTGATGAACAATTCGAAAATTATAGCAACCGCCATCTTTGATTCTCATTTTGACCTCGCCATCGGTTTAGCACCCTCGAATACCATGAAAACGATTCCCATGATGACATTGATGAACAATTCGAAAATTATCGCAGAGGCCATCTTGGATTCCGAGATACGATGGGGGGAGGGGTGAAGGGTGGGAGTGGGGTGAGTTTTGAAAAATGATTTTGACATACTCTGGGCCCCTTGATACGAATCTGAAAAAAAATATATGTTTCATGTCTCTTCTGAGATCCGCCTAAAGGGGGGAAAAGGGGGTCAAGAGGGCGAACTTTGAAAAAAATGTTTTTTTCTTTTCCGAGCCTCTTCAATACGAATCCGAAAAAACCGAACACGGGTCTCTTAGTTTTTGTGATACGATTGGGAGGGGGGGTGAGGCCAAAAGGGGAGGCTTGGTACTTTTTTCCTACTCATGAGAGTTACTTGTAAGTTTGCTTGTCGTCACCCCTGAGTTACGCTTCATCCACTCAACCTTCGTTACGCTACGGAGGTCGCCGGCTCGCTTCGCTCGCCACCTCCCCCCTTCGCTCCACTCGGTCTCGCAGGTTCGCTCCACTCAGGACCTACCTACCACCGGAAAGCTATCGTGTCCTCATCCCTACGCTTCGCTTTACTGCTACCTACTTTTTCCGAGATACGACGGGGGGAGGGGTGAAGAGGGGGAGAGGGGGAGTTTTGTAAAATGATTTGGACATAGTCTGGGCCCCTTGATAAGAATCTGAAAAAAAAATGTTGCAAGTTTGTTAACTTCCGAGATCCGCCTAAAGGGGGAGAAGGGGAGCAAGGGGGGAGGGACTTTTGAAAAATGGTTTTTAGTTTTCCGAGCCACCTCTATACGAATCCTTAAAAAAACAAAACACGGGTCTCTTAGTTTCCGAGATACGATTGGGAGGGGGGGGGGGGGAGGCCAAAATGGGGAGGCTTGGTACTTTTGCCCTACACATGAGAGTTACTTGTAAGTTTGCTTGTCGTCACCCCTGAGTTACGCTTCACCCACTCAACCTTCTTTACGCTATGGAGGTCGCCGGCTCGCTTCGCTCGCCACCTCCCCCCTTCGCTCCACTCGGTCTCGCAGGTTCGCTCCACTCGGGACCTACCTACCACCGGAAAGCTATCGTGACCTTATCCCTACGCTACGCTACGCTTCGCTTTGGAGGGGTGAAGGGGGGGGGGGGGAGGGAGGAGTTTTGATAAATGATTTTGACATACTCTGAGCCCCTTGACACGAATCTGAAAAAAAAAATGTTGCAAGTTTGTTAACTTCCGAGATCCGCCTAAAGGGGGGAGAAGGGGGGCAAGGGGGAGGGAACTTGAAAAATGCTTTTTACTTTCCCGAGGCTCCTCTATACGAACCCGTAAAAAAACTAAACACGGGTCTCTTAGTTTCCGAGATACGTTGGGGGGAGGGGTGAAGGGGGGGAGAGGGGGGAGTTTTGAAAAACGATTTTGACCAACTCTGGGCCCCTTGATATGAATCTGAAAAAAAAAATGTTGAAAGTCTGTTAACTTCCGAGATCCACCTAAAGGGGGGAGAAGGGGGGCAAGGGGGGGGAACTTTGAAAAATGGTTTTTACTTCTCGGAGCCTCCTCTATACGAATCCGTAAAAAAAACAAAACACGGGTCTCTTAGTTTCCGAGATACGATGGGGAGGGGGGAGAGGGGGGGCGAAAAGGGGGGGTTTGGGATTTTTCCCATACTCACCAGAGTTACTTGTTTACGAATCTGTCAAAATATACCCACCTTCCCCTTCACCATCTGGGAGAACAATTATGTCAATCAGTCAGTCAGTCAGTCAGTGGTAATCGAGCTTTATATAGTATAAAATCGAGCTTTATATAGTATAATTACATTAAATGAAACTGCAAAATCGCGTAACCATCTTACAAAAAGCGTAATTAACAATGTAATTAATTAAGAATAACACAAAAGCTTTTATTCATCCAATCTGCAACTACGACTTCGTTCACAACATCGGGACATGAGAATTACATGCGTCTTTCGCGGGAGTAACGCTAACGTCCTACTGTTTATCACGTCGCGATGTCACGTGACACGCTTGTAAAAACTTTCATTCGTTTCCACCGCCGTGGCAGTCGCAAGACCCGTCTAGTCTCGTGGCCAAGACATAACAAATAAAAATAAAGAAAAACAGTCATTACTCTTAGGACAAAAAGAGTCATTCTGTTCGCCCTCATATAACATAAAGATTAGTGCGAATAAATCCAGCTCAGTATAACTGATGAGGGAGCTCAGCGTCGTAGTGCCAAGTTTGAATCAATATCTATTGCTGGTTGAACCGCGGAGCGAGGGCATCGGATCAACTGAGATCCTTCGAGAAAGGTTGGAGTGAGATTTGTGTATTGTTGGATTTAGGTGCAAGGACCGACGAAATATTCCGACCCTTTGATGTTTTTCAAATCCACTTGGAAAAAAATGTAAGGATGTAAAGAAAGTGGATTAGTTAAATAAGATGGTGTAGTTCGTATTTTTGCATCAATATTATTGGATATACTCAGAGATTCACTGATATCCATGCAGAAAAAAAAAGAGGAAAAAAGTTAGAAGCCACTTCGTCGAGGTGTGGTACAAACTCTTTAAATCAAGTGATAAAGTTTAATCAGGACTATATTTAAAGTACAGATACAGACTCAGTGAGTAAAAGTTTTTTTTTGTTATGCTGATTTCCTTGGGGCCAAAATGATTTTATTGAAATGGGTAGGAGACTAAAAAGCACTTAACAATCAATTTTCAAACCAACCAAATATGCAAAAAACAACATATAATCGGAGGAGTGCAAATACCGTGACAATTTTAGATTTTCCAATCACATTACATAGTCCAGTCAACGAGGCATAAATGTGTTCCGAAAAAATCCTCCGGCACTGTTTGGCAAATGATGAAAGAAGGTCGAATCGAAAATTTGTTGGATTTTTATACTTACCTATTCTAACTAATACATTTAAACAAATACAAAAAGAATTTGAGGCTGAGGAATTTTTCACAGAGAGTTATAAGCAATTTTCATATTTTTGTCATCTCGAAAAAAAAAAGTTGGATTATTGTGCATCTGTAATCTGTATCACCTACTCTCATCATATGCCAAATTTCAACGCCGAAGGAATTTTTCGAAAGTCTTCATACAAAAAAATCCTCGTAGATCGGACTAACATAGCACATGCAATTTACTTGAAAATTTATAGCGAAATGGCTCCTACGAATAGTGATAACATCAATATCTATCATTGATATACATATATTGAAGGTTCGCTTGCGAAGAGCAACGGATCAAATGTTATTCTTCGAGTGAGGTCGCGGTCGGAGTATGATTTGTGTATCCTTGAATTTATATGAAGGTTTATTATATAGCAAGCTTGTAGTATTGGATGATGCAGTTCGTGTAACAAATATGGCAATAATATTATGAGAATATTCGGTATATATCGCAGTGAGATTTGTGTATACTTGGATTCTGATTCAATAACTGGTGGCAAGTAATTCCAGGTGTGGGATAGAGACAGAGCTATACATGTCGTCTAACATGCCATCTCGCTCCCACACTAAAATTACTCTCGCTTTAAGATGTCATGATAGACCACCAGATACAATAAAATGCCTTTGTCAAACTGAAAAGCGTGCCGAAGCCTTTTTGTTTGTAATGTTTGGAATTGCTTGAAGCCTGTCACATATGTAGACTATCGGATCGCTTTCGCTTTTTTATATGACAGGATTCGGATCGCATTCGCTTCGCCCTGTCTGTTTGACAATAGCTTAGTTAACATGGTTTATCATTGGTCTAGTGGTCACAAATGCGATTGCTGAGCTCGAGTCGACTCCTGAGTCAGCCAAAGTGTTACTAGATTACTCAGTTCCGTTACGAATTTACCACTATACTGTATCAGGCACGAAGTCATGAAAATAAAACTTACGAAGTTCGATTGAGTTCTAAAATACATGTAAACTTTTGAACCAAAAGTAGTTTTAAGTCAGAATAAGGTTAAAAACATAACTTTTTGGCGTAGTCCTAGCTTAGTAGTAGCTTAAAAACATATTTTCGATACTAATAACTTTTATTCAATATCAGTTGTCAATATTCTTAAAATTTTATTACGGGACCTGCAACTGCAAACAAACTTGCAACACAATTCTGACCCAGTTCCAGTTGTTGTATTGATTTGAAACTTCACACTTCCGCTACGGTTCGATCTGAAATTGTTGAAGTTTCAAGATTTGTGAAATCTGTTGTGTATCCTTAGAAGCAAAGCACAACTACTTCAAGAACTAGTTCAAGACCAAACGGTTGTTAAGGCGACGTAAGACGCAAAACCGTCCTTTTGTATTGTGTTTTATTCCTAATTATAAGGGATTTAAATTTTGAAAAAAACATATTACATATTTCAGTCTTTGGTCTACAGGTTGCGGCTCTTCGATACACGATTGCTTGCACTTTACTGCATCCAATTAAATCGCAAAAACAGGTCCAACTCATGGTTTGGATACCATTTTATTAGAGTTATACTAGGCTTTGAATAATAAAACTTATACCATCTTAAAGAGCGTCAAAAATGAGATAGAATGCGGCCGTATTATTGTGAAAGGATGAGAAACCATACCACTTAGTCCAGAATCAGGTGATTTCATCTTTTCATACACTCGACCCTTGGCATTTAGTCGGTCTTGGACCGTGTCGGAGGTCGGACTTACGTCAATTTTTTTGCAAACCCACCACCACGCTAAGTTCTATTACTGACAGAGACAAACATTAATTTTAAATAATAATACCTGTACATATTTTAATTTTCAAAATCCTCGTAGTATAATTCATTTTATAAGGTTATAATTTTGTAAACAAATGGGCAGAAAAAGTAAGAAGTTGTCATCGCCGCTCTTTGAAGGTTGAATAAACAAAAAAGGTAAGGATGCATTGGCAATATTATTAGAACCTCCTTTGTATATTTATTTCTCTTTACTAATAGTAGGAGAGCTACTGAACCATCCGACTTACCTGTTTTCCACAAAGAATGGGCATTTTTTTTTAATATGTTGTGATTGAAAAACCGTTTCGAGGAATAGCGTTACTGATCGTTATGGACTAATTAAAAAGGAAAAAGATTCATATTTTATTGATATTTTTAATAAAATACCTTTGACCTTCCTTGCCCTTCAAATGACGTCACCTTTGGCCGTACACAGTTTTGTATCTTTGCCTCAGAAACTAAAAAGTAAGTGGCATGTATTTTCCAGGGATGTCAGACATACCAATTTCTTGGTATACATACCAGTTTTCAGTGTCACGTACCATGTACCAAGACTATTACTCGGTCCTGGTACGTAAAAATACCAAGATTGGCCGTTGACCAACAATACAGAATAAACGAAAAATTTTATGGTACAATCGAGTATTTAATTGCTTACTAAAAAATCTTTTTTTTTTTCTGAACATGAATTTAAATATAACACGGACAAAAAATCGCAGTCGGTTGTTAGTATACATCCACTGTACTATACGGTTGGTAAAACTGCTTGTTTAGTGTTTACTGCCCTCTATTAACAGTAAAAGAAAAAAATAATGTTTTTCATTCATATTTGATTTTCGACACAATTTACCGATGTACCAGTATTTCGTATTCAGTACCAGCTTTTAGCCAGCTCGGTACAAGGAAATCTGAGTGGCCGTCTGACATCCCTGATTTTCTCAAGTGTCAAGTTGTCAATGTCAAAAATATAAACTTATACGTAACTTTTTATTGTAACTGCAAATTTCCTCATGATCTCGGTTAAATCTGTTAATATCGGCATCGGCAATCTATACAATGTGCTGATCTGCAACCTAGTCAAATTCAAGGACGTGATTATACTCATGATTCTCGACCCAAATCAACAATAAAATAGGTAGGTATTTTTTTATTTTATTTTTCCTTTTTACTGAAATCCGTAAGTGTGAACTAGTTTCTTCAAGAGTAGTAGATTCAATTCACGCACACCAGCTGCTCATCGCTGTGTGCGTACGCGCGGACTGCGTAGTCGGGTGATTCTCTTTCATTTGTATTGAATTAAGGGTTTAATTCTGAAATACTGTAAAATTTCAACAACAAAAAAAAGCAGCCCTTATTAGTTTTGCCCGGTACTGTACTTTCAATTGATTATTTATGACTTTTGTGACAACCACCTGAAGTTTGACGAAAATGCAAAAAAACAGCGTGTATATATAAAATTCAAAACTGACTGACTGATCTGACAACGCACAGCCCAAACCGCTGGGCCAAGAAACTTGAAATTTGGCATAAGCCCTCCTTATACCACGTAGGTGAGCACTAAGAACGGATTTTGCGAAATTCGGCCCCTAAGGGGTTGTTTTTGGGGTTGATAGTTTGTATGGAACTTTGTTACTACAAGTGCTAGGAGTCTCTAATTTGCACGGGGGTTCTTTTTAAGACCTAAATGCTTACCACGGTGGTATTTTGTGAAATTCGACCCCTGAGGGGTTGTATTTGGGGTTGATAGTTTGAAGACTGAAATTTTGCATAGGTTCTTTGTTGGACGTAAGTGCTACCGTATGGGGTGCTATGACAGGAAACCTCCACGTGCGCCCGTGGACTGGAGTTCCCTCTCGGATACGTCCGGGGAGAAGACCAGTTTTTCGGGCCGGTGCACCCTGGGATGCGGGCAAAAACTCTTCCTTAGGCACTGTGTGCCTAAGGGGTCTCTTTGCCCGTATGCGAATAGCCTGTCGTGTGGACGCTCCAACGCGTGTCCCTCTGATTAGCAGAGGGCACAGCGGTGGAGCGGGCTTGCGGACGGTGAGTTATGGGTAGCTCGCCGTCCGACCAAGGACCAAGCCCGGGTCGGTGGCGCGTCGTGTTTCGCGCCAAATGCCTGCTGGGGTCGCGGGTTTTTTCTTAACCCAGGTTACCGTGGCCCCGGAACGTAAAGGGTATAGGAAGGAACACGGGTGGATTTTAGTCAGTAAGAGTCTGACAGTCCCTTCCGCCCCACCCAGGGCGGGAGAACTCATTTGATGATTTTACCACCTAAAAAAAAAAAAAAAAAAAAAAAAAAAAAAAGTGCTACCGTATACGAGAATTTTGTGAAACTCGACCTCTAAGGGGTTGCTTTTGGGGTTGATAGTTTGTGTGTTTGTTATTACAAGTGCTAGGAATTTTAAATTTTGCATGGGGTTTCTTTTTAGGGCGTAAATACTCACCCTAGTGGGATTTTGCGAAATTGGATCCCTATTAAGGGGTTTGTTTTGTGGGGTTGATAATTTGTATGAAACTTTTCGTTACTACAAGTGCTAGGAATTTTAAATTTTGAATACGGATTCTTTTGATACCTACGACGCGATTTTGCAAAATTCGACCCCTAAGGGGTTTGTTTTTGGGGTTGATAGGTTGTATGGAACTTTGTTACTACAAGTGCTAGGAGTCTGTATATTTGCACGGGGTTTCTTTTTAAGACGTAAATGCTTACCACGGTGGTATTTTGTGAAATTCGATCCTTGAGGGGTTGATAGTTTGAAGACTAAAATTTTGCATAGAGGTTCTTTGTTGGACGTAAGTGCTATCCTATACGAGAATTTTGTGAAACTCGACCCATATGGGGTTGTTTTCGGGGTTGATAGTTTGTGTGTTTGTTATTACAAGTGCTAGGAATTTTAAATTTTGAATGGGGTTTCTTTTTAGGGCGTAGATGCTCACCATAGCGGGATTTTGCGAAATTAGATCTCTAAGGGGTTTGTTTTTGGGGTTGATAATTTTTATGAGACTTTTCGTTACTACAAGTGCTAGGAATATTAAATTTTGAATCCCCATTAAAAAATTATAGTCATACTGTGAGAGCAAAAACCAAATGACTTTGAGTCCGTTTTGAGGAATGATAATGCAACCACATAAATGCCTGCTAGAACGGTACTTTCCAATAATACAATTAAAAAAAAATCTAGCTTTGTGGAGAACGGGTGGGATGTTTCAGTGGCTCCTAGACTATAACCTATATATATACAAACCGCAAATATGTGTAAAACAGTTGAATTTAAACCCAATGTCAATATGAATAAAGAAGTCACGCTCGCAAAAGCTATAATGGTTTATTTTTCTCGCGGAATAGATTTACCAACCGCATCAAATATGTAAGACAGTTGAATTTAGACCCTATGTCAGAGTTCATAAAGCCACCGCGAACGCACTTATTATAATGGTTTACTGTCTCCACATGTCAAATAGGTAGTGGTCATAGTGTAGAAGTGTACACAGTATGATCATTTCCTTCGAAAATATTAGTTACTAGCTGTTGCCCGCGACTTCGTCCGCATTGTATTGGGTTTTAAGGCACCTAAACTAATATTCTCTTTTTTAATTTGTTGAGAAAGTGAGGGTACCTGATGTCCCACTTTAAAGTTTGTTATATGTAGAATCTATAACAAACTTAAAAGCAAATGAAATAGGAAATAGAAATAAAACGTATAAAATAGAAAAGGCATCTTCAATTTTTATACGTCAACAGAGAGTGCTCATCAGGTGAAACAATTTTTGCTATCGCACCATTTTTGTATCTCTTATAGTTTAGCTGGTCCGTTGCGGTTCTGCACCAGGTGTTCAAGTTTCCAAGATAAATTATAGCCTATGTGTTGGCCAGACTTAATACCTATACAACAAAAACAAAATCATTCATATCCGTCCAGTACTTTTTGAGTTTATCCCGGACATACAAACAGACAAACAGATAAACAGACAAAAATTCTAAAAACTATATTTTTGGCTTCGGTATCGATTGTAGATCACACCCCAAGTATTCTTTTCAAAAAATATTCAATGTACAGTTTTGACTTTCCTACTATTTTATTATATGTAATAGATTAACTGCCGTAACCCCTGATTCACCTCCAAGCTTTAAAATTACGTAGATTTCTAATGTTTTTAGAGCAATGCAGCTGCAGGCCAAGCGCAGTGCGCATATAAATCGACTAATGATTCAGGGGATAACGAGTAAATTATTTTCTCTACTTTTTTATTTAATTAAAAGGATTTATTGCTAATTATTACGAACTAATCAAAATCAACATTTGTAATAAAGGTCAATAGAGTACTTTACAACCTGTTCATTTGAATAACCCTAAAATTGAGGAGTAAGTAACTATATTGTACCTACTTAATGAAAACAATTCTACTGATGATATCCGTTGAACTTACAAACAACAACAAAAACTTCATTTGTTTTATTGTTACAGAACGACTACTAATGTAGGTAACACCCATGTGACACTTGACGCTGAAATGCCTTTAGATGAATGCAGTCATGTATAACCTGTTAATAATATTAATGAGTAAGTTTGAGTTGAGTCTACTTTTGGTTTTACAGGATATTTTTGAGCATGTGGTTTTAAATATTTCATTAAAAAAAAAACTGGTTTCAGGTCAGCGGAGGAAATTGAAAACTGTACTTTGTTACGTTTTTCACCTTAAACACAAATTCGTGCTAATTTCAAAATTCCGGAACAATTATCACAATAAATATGAAGTTTTACATCCATATTATCCTTCACATTTGACGTCAACGACCTTAAATCAATCTACCTACTCCAACCTCTGAAAATAATGCAATATATGCGAAGGTAGTTTTACATTATATCTAATATCTTTAAACGAGCAATTCTTGTATATTTATTTATATATAATCAGGATCTCGGAAACGGCTCCAAGGATTTTCATGAAAGCTACAGATTAGGGGTTTTTCGGCTCAAGGAATCGATTTATCAAGGTCCCAGGTTCGAGAAAAGCTCGGTTCCCAAGATATAGACATTTTAAAAACCGAGCGAAGCTCGGTCAACCAGATATTTAATCCTTATCTTTATCTTTACATATAATAAAATCGTAGAGCTGTCATTCCTGTACATTGAATATTTTTTTCTTTTTGTTTTTTTTTCGAGATGAGGGATCGATTCTGATGCCAAATCAACTTTTTTTTTTCGAAGTTTTTTTATGTTTTTTTGAGTTGATCTATCTCCTAAACTACTGTAAAGTTGTCGATCAAACTTTCCTCAAATATTCCTAATAATATGCTTCTGTTAATAGGCTATGTATTATTACGCTATTTGCCCTGGGAGATAAGCAATTTTGAATTTTGTTGTTTTTAAATGTTTGTTGGGAGTTGGAAGCTAAACCACTGGATATTATTTATTCAATTTTTCCTCAAATATTCCTTAAATAGCTCTTCAATTAATAGGATATGTATAATTACGCTATTCCCCTTGGGGGATTAGCAATGTTATAATATGTTGATTTTCAGTCATTGTTGACATTTGTTTAAGAACCGCTATTTGAAACTTACTGTCAGCGAACCAGCCAGTCTGGTTGGTAACCCGCTTGACTTTCGTGCAATATTATAGGTCTCAAGATCAAATCTTGAAATTTTCTTTTTCACTTTTTGTTTCTTTTTTTTTTGTTTTTATAAATAATAAAAAAAATAAAAAAATGCATACTTTTATTTCAATATTATTCGCAATTTTAATGTATTACTATTTTTTTTCAATAGTTCTCTAGGATACACCTATTTACGCTGATTTAAATTGTAGGTAGTAGGTAAGTTAGATATTTTTTTAAATTGTAATTGTTTCGAGGTGTAAGAATTTTAAAGATTCGAAAACAATCAGTGTTTCTATTATTTTGTGTTTATTTATGTTTTGAATTGGTGCTCAAACCAGTGCATAGATTTTGTTTTAAACGACGGCAAGTTGTACTCATCGAGTTAAATAATTAGCTATTTTTAAGAATCACGCGGTATGCTAAAGGGAGAAGAGCAATGCTATCGTTCGTTTAATTTCGTTAACAAATTGCAGCGATACTGTAAATTGACCAAAAAATGATAGTCTAATGTTTAAGATAAACACCGATCTTTGAAATTAGTGTCGCTCAAATGGTCAAAGGATGTTTCATATGCAAACTATGTACTTACCTATAACATTATTGATCTAAACTAATAGGTATTATAAATGCAAGTATGTTTGTTTTTTACCTTTTCACGCATTACTACCTATTACTGAATCGATCGTCCCAAAATTTAGCATATACGTTGTCAGGAGTATAAACACGGATATAGGGTATTTTTCATCCCGAATAACAGAAGAGAGCTGTTGCCGAGAAAACAATTACGTTTATATTCCAGATGGCGCCACTTACACGATCCGTTTTGTTTCTCAAATTCTAAATTAACGCAAGCGAAGCCGCGGGCAAACACTAGTTTCCAAATAAAAACGATAAGTCATAAGTATTTAATTTTGAACAAAATTGCCCTTGACATCATTTGATTTCAATTAACACTTTAATATCTTAGGAGATATCATAGTTTCAAAATAATACCGCAACAAAAAAAAAAAGATACATACAAACGTACCTATACTAATCAATTCAAGTTGATCTACTGCTTTGCTCTACTCTGTAACTACTACCTAGATTTCCCAACTTTTGGCGCGCGTGTCATCGCGCATCGTAATTCATTACGTATCCGCTAGTCCTTGCGGACGCTGCGGTAGGCGTTGGATGCCTGCGGTGCTCAGGAAAACCTCGCCTTAAAAGATTGCAGCGGTTTAAGAACTACAACGAGAAGGAATTGAAAAAGTGTATTAATCATTTATGAGCAGTCAAATTCTAAGTTTTTTAACACAACCATAGGTAATCTTACTTCTTCCATAAACGCGAAATTGATGAGGATGGATAGATGGATGGATATTTATTTCCCGATATTTAGTTCCCGCGAAAGTGTTAAAACATTTTCATTTCGTTTGTGGGACTAGGAAGTAGTCTCTGTGATTTTATAATCTGGATTATAAACGCTTTAATCCCAGTATTAATTTCCCGTAGGATAATTTTGAACTAATACATGCGAAGTAATATTATAAATGAGAAATTAAAATGAATTCCTTAATGAACAGCTATGTACATAATGATGTAGCTCAAAGTACACGTAAATAGATAGATAGAATATACTTTAACACACCATACAATTTGCAGGTACAAAGTAGATCTTGGAAATAGGGGTTCAAACTCTGTAATATTTATATGGGATTTTCAGCCTCCACGCAGACCCAGCCGCTGGCAAAACCTAGTCCCTCAAATCTTTTTTTTTTCTTGTTAACTTATTATCTTTTCATCTAACAAGTCCTTTTAATGATTTATTGACAAAGGCAAAAAAACAAGGCGAACATTTTCAAATCGTGTTGTTTTATAATTTTCATTTCAAAGAAACCTTTGTTCCGAACAATACCAATCAATAAAGACAACACTAACCTATTCTGTGCGGACGAAGAATTCGACCGAAAAACTAAAATAATACCCTACGGCTACAAGAAACAAATGGATTGTTGGAAAATTCGTGTCGATGGTATAGAGGTCGCCACTATTATTGAGCATTCGATTCACGGATTGAAAAAAAATTTCACGAGAATATTGGTTTACGTATCAAAATAAAAAATACTGGTTAAATATTTTTTGAAAGTCTATGGAACGGCTATGGAGTAGCCTATTTAGAAAACTAGGTAATTCCTGATAGAAAAATCTAATTACGGCACTAGACCGGGAAATCGAACCGAATCACTTTGTCAAACCATGTCCATACTTTCATACTATAATGTTATAAAGAGGTACAGTTTGTAATTTTGTGAGTTTGTTTGTAAAAAGTAAACTCTGGAATAAATAATTCAAATTTTAAAATAATAAACAATAATTTTTTCTAATACATTGGCCACTATTTAAAAAAATATTTAAGAAACTAAGTGAAGGTGTAAAATAAGGTGCAACAAGTTAATTAATTTGTCTAATACATGAAGAACAATGTAGCTATTATTTTTTTGATTGTCTTATGCCATATCTTATTTTACACACAAATTGCATCTGTGCAAATCCAGGGCAGATGACGGGTCAACCAATAAATCCACACTACTTCTTTACAAACAAACTCGACCCCAAAACAAAACTCTCTCACAGATACAGGGACCAAATGATACGTTGTATAAACTCGCCTCAAAAGGGGACTGATCTCGATATGGCCTCATCAGTAATACTCCTTGGCCCAGTTGTTGGCCAATCGGGGTCGTATCCTTTCTCTGCGGTTTCTTTGTAGTGCCGATATAGCTTTCTTTACTAGTTCTTATGGCGTTGCAAGTTGAGAATTTAGTTTCGTATTTTGTAAGAAGTTGTATTTTAGTAAGGGTCATTTTTATTTTCTTTGTTTTTTAGTATTTCCATCCAGTAATGATTAAATACAATTGAGGGTGTCGACAAAAAATGGGTAAGACGATAAATTATAGATGACTTATGACTATATTCATGTGAAAGTAGATCAATAGTTGTTGTCAAATCATGGTTTGGAAATCCACGTGTGGTGTCAAAAACTGGGAACGCTTAGTTTTTCTTAGTTTTTACATCATTTTGAAATTTTGCCTCCACTGTCTCGGTGGTCCAGTGGTTGCAACAGCCACTCCTGAACGTGAGGTCTCGAGTTTGATTCCCAGGTTAGACCTGGGAATCAAACTCGACAAAACGTCTTTAGGTTTTTAGGAATTTCTTAGTAGCTACCACGGAAAGAATCGGATTTGTGTCCGCTTAATGGCAATAGACTTTTACATGGTACTTAAAATATATCTGGCGACATGTAAGTGTAGTTTTAGGTACACCTCACCTACCTGACCTAACTGGTATCACAGGTATGTTATAATTATTATTAACGCTACTTCAGCTGTATACAAGTAAACGTAGAGAGCACGATTGGCGCAATTGCTGATCAATCGGACTGGTGTGTGCTGTCGCGGGTTCGATTCCCGCACGGAACAAATATTTGTGATCTACAAGTAGTTGTTCCGGGTCGGTTCCGGGTTTATTATATGTTTGTAAACGCACCCACGACACAGGAGAAATTCCTAGTGTGAGGCAACGAATTAAAATAATAATAATAAAAGAACCAAAGATCAACTTGACAGGTCTAAGAATCATCATCACCCACAGCCTATCTTCATTTCTAAGTAAAAGCCTCACATCCTAGTACCAATCCCCGCACTCCCAAATACCAAACAGCTATAGATGAAATATAGCGTATAATCGACGTCGATAGCGGCATCGTTTGACGACGATGTGTCTCAGTTAAGTCGACAATTTATACCGAACTCGACAGGTGTTACTAACTATTGTCGGTCCTAACATGTTACCGTTTAAATTTATGCGTGTCTGTTCAAGTTCGTTAACGTTTAACCATAGAAATCGAATGATTGAAACATAACATCACCTGATATTCTCCAAGGGTTTGGCAGATAGTACACCCACATTTCGCTAATAATGTCTGACTTTTATGAAGCAGTGTTTTTTTTTAATTTTTGCCCCACATTTTCCACACGATTTATTACTGTTCATTAAGTACGTTTACAAATAAAGTACGTACACAAATCCGGAACAACTATTCGCAGATCTAATACAAATTATTATTCCGTGAGGATATCGAACCCACGTCACAATGCACCGCAGACTATCGCTCAGCTACTGCTTCTACCGTGCCATCTTTTATTATCTATTACCCGATTCTTTATGCGAAAACACAATAATACTATCAGAACCCTAAACCTCTTAACCACTTCCCTGTCCGATGAATCACATGTGATTCACGACTATTGTTTAGGTATTGTGTCTGCTGCGCGGACAGTGAAAGTGTTAAGCACTTCGCTTGTGATTACTAGACCAATGAAGCAATAAAATAAAAGATTTAAATAATTCGATATACCCTCATCGTAAAAGGGTCTGATCTGAAAAAAAATTACCACTAATAAAGAGTGAGTTCATCCCGCAAACTTTCAGTGAGTAAGATAAACTTTGTAGTCTATATACTACAAAAACGTCAGTGTATCGAAACAAATACCTTACATAGGACAGCTTTGTCGATAGACTCGTCCTATGTCTACAAATCTTTAATTTTAATGATACGTATCTGTTAGTGCCCGATATCGAACCTGGACAGTAAAAAATATTTCATCAACTTGTTCGAATACTTCACAACGAATCAATAAAACTAGAGCACGTAACAAACCATACTAATCATAACCAATTCAGAATCAAGGTAAAACCGTTCACGATTACGACTATTACCCCGCAATACGAAAACCATTTCAAAATCAAAGTCAACTACATAAATAAGGTACCTAACAATGAACGGGTACTAATATTATGCGCAAATCCACATAGCGTAGCGTCACAATTCAGAAGCAATAACCCCAATAGCTACGGCGTAGACGTCTACGGCGTAGGCGTCTACGTGGCGTAGGCAGCTACAACTGAGTTATATGTGCTACGACGATTGCTACGCGTGTAGACGAGGTTGTGAATTTTACGTAGGATATTTTTATTATGTTTTATTGCAACACCCACTGAGAGTATGTATATTCAAAGGAAAGCAGAAGGCACAAAGTTTTTTTTCAGATTTAGTTATTTAGATTGTATACTTCCACGTTCCTGACTTTTTGCGTATCTGGCATTCTGCGTTCCTGACATTATGCGTATCTGACATTTTGAGTTTCTGGCATTTTGCGTATCTGGCAATCTGCGAATTCTGACAATATGCGTGTCTGAATCTTCTAAATCTTCCATTTACTGTCAATAGCACCAAAACTGTGAGTAGACTATTGAAAAGCGTGGCACTATACAAATAAAGTCTGACGATAACATTTGTATTCATAAAAGTCTTTGAAACGTACAAATACATTTAATTTAAAATCTTTGACTGTGTGGTGATCGGATTATCCCAAAGTAACTTAAAATTATAAGTCCTAACTCAAGCCTTCATCGAAACCCGTTTAGCCGTAAATGCTTAAAAAGGTACAGGAAGAATTCAATTTAGTAGTTTCTTGTAGGTAGAACGAATTGGGTTGTCACTTGATTATAAATAATCAGTCACTTGCAAAAATCATCGTCATGGTATGTTTTCAGCAGTCAAATAATTTACTTATGCAGCGACATATTGATGGTAAGTAGGACAGCGCAGTGCACAGTGGTCGTATAAGTATTGATGACTAGCTGACCCGTGCCCACTTCGTTGGGCAGTATTTCGGCTAATATGTATGATTATCTTTATAATTTATAGCCTATAGCACTCACGGATAATGTAGCTTTCTACCAGTGAAACAATTTTTAAAATCGGTTCATTACTTCCGGAGATTACCCCCTACATACAAACTTACAAACATACAAACTTACAAACAAATGTTACCTCTTTATAATACACTTCTCATCAAAAAAATCGAAACACCTCGCTGTTTATGATTTGATAAGGATTATCAGAAAAATGTGTATATTTAGGAATAAATGTAAAATGTCATTTAATAGTGAGTAGTATGAGGTTTTTAAATCCTAATGTTAATGTTCTAAATTCAAATTAAGTCTTCATAGGTTTCGTATTTTGTATAATGAGAAAACAATAAAAACGAAAGTGTTTCGATTTTTTTGATGAGAAGTGTATTAGTATAGATTTATCAACAAAAATTATACGGAAATCTGGCCTTTGAGTTTGACGCCATGAGATGGGACTGATGGTTGTATAACTAGAGGAGAATGCGATGCCGCAGGTATTAGCAAGTCTAAAATAAAACTATAACACAACAATACCTAAGAATAGTTCCAAACTAGTCACTAAAATCCTTTCACCACGCCACCATAAAATGCTCTGACCCTAATAGTCTAAACGGCTGATCGATTACTGATAGTAGATGCTACCCCGATACGAATTTAATTTTCAAATATAAAGCCTTTTGACTCAGCACTTTAACACTTAATGTTACTATTTCAGCGTTTCAGCTTTTCACCTCTCAAACTATTTTGAAAGTGGTTAACAATAGACCAACTGGGTCAGACTGGTACCCACGACCTTCGTTCCGAAAGTGTTTCGTGCTATTGTTGAGACCAAATAGTTTGTGATAGTCTGTCGTATATTTTGGCTTAACGGCTAGGCAAGGCTCAGACCTATTTTGAGCTAGATTTAGGCTCAGTTGAGCGTGATATTCCGAGATTTAGGTTATGTGGATTTTGTTATATTTTTTGGGTTTATTAAACATTTATCACGTGAATTGGTTATTTGGGTCTGGATTCATATGTGAAGGTATATAATAATATTATATGAAGGAATATGATTTGTAAAAAAAATATGCGTCTAGTGTTCACCATTGTCGAGGCAAATAGAAACATTTATCAGGAGAAATCGTCAGGTATGAAGATTTTTTTATATATCAAATAAATACGAGCTCTTTTCCTCTCCAACGCTGCTATATTTTTAGTTTATTTAATTCTAGTGATGTAAATTTTATTACCCTTGATTTAGTTAAAGCGTGATATTCAAAAAACATTTATTTATAATACCTTTATTATTTTTCACATGTCCCTGCAGAAGAACATGCTTTGCTTTTACCGAGTCAGTTGATATTTCCAAATAAAACTATTAACCATTAGATTATGAAATAACGATCAAGTATACAAATAAAAATATTATACAATAGTAACCCACTGCCTTTCACAGCAATTCATAAAAGGCCTGATTAACATATACCCAACCAACAATATAAAATACAAATTTAATGTATTATTACTAGTGATGTGCCGGATGGCAATATTCCCACTGCCGGCAATATTCCCAATATTGCCACTGCCGGTAAAATACCAAAATTGCCGGCAACTTTGGCAATATTGCCAATGTTGCCAGTCAAATAACACCAGTATATTTTATTATTTCTGCAGGTACAGTTTATATTACTGTAGATAATGCGTTGCGACATTAAGTCCGCCTTATATAAACTACTAAGTTCTAACTCTAAACGGTGATTTACTGATTATGTAAGAATTACCGAAACAAGTGCATTAAAATAATGTTATTTTTGTTGGTTATTTGTAGTTTTGATAGAGATTTATACTTTTTTTTTATTTCCATATTATTGTATAGGTAATATGTACTGTTTATACTCGATGTTTTTGCTATGTGATTTTGCACGAAAAACTAGTAGCCCACTCAGAAAACAGTTATAAGGGAAATTCTTGGAACACGATTTTGGACTACGTTACTTTGTTTGAACTAGTTAGGAGGTGAATATAATTATCAAAAGTCCCCGCCATTAGCCCTTGCCCCTTGAGCTGTGGGGAGGTTGTTTCATTTTTTGGTTTTTCTCTTATAACTTGGAAACCATGCCTCCTAGCGGCATGGTTTGTATGAACAAAACAAAGGCTGAATTAATTTCCTATAAGTTTTATTTAGTAACCATTTCGATATCTTGTATAGTTTTCGAAAAACCATTTTTACCTTTTTGCATTCGGAAAGTCTTATTTAATATTGCCATAAATCCAGAAAGCAGCAGCAGTCTTTTCAGGCTCTCCCCTGTAGTACCTACTCCTCCCTGTATTTTTGTGGGCAACTCACACTTGGCCAAAAGTGAATACCTACCTATACGAAAATTGTTTACATCAAAAAAGAACTCAAGTTTCTAAAGATAGTTTTTCCGCATCTGTTATGGTTGCGGATTTCCTCCTACATAGTACAGTCCTACCCCGTCTGTAAGTACCTTGTATAATTTAAAATGAGTTTCTAAGCTAATTTTTACTCCTCACTCACTGGAGGAAGACAAGAGATATCAAGCTTGATGGTAGTCACCGAATTTAAGAACTACTTATCCACATTCAGACACTCTCAATGTCACCTCAAGATGCAGCTGTTCATCGCAGGTGGTGAAGGGAGGGTCTGAATCAACTGCTACTGCTTTCTGGATCTATGGCGATATCAAATACAACTTTCCAAATGCCAAAACTAAAAATGTTTTTTCCCCTAAATTACAGACTTTCAAAAGCGGATACCTCGAAAACTATGAAAACTCGAAAACTAACAAGATATTGAAATGCTTACTGAGTAAAACTTACGGAAAATTTATTTAGGTTTTCATTTTGTTCACACACGCTATGCTGCTAGAACGCATGGTTTTCCGAGAAATAAGCAAAAACCAAAAAATGATACCTTCAACCCCCCCCCCCCTTCCAGAGCTCATGGTCGAGAGACGGGGGACTTTTGATATGTTCACCCCTAACTAGTCCAAACAAAGTTACGTAGTAAAAAATGTGTTTCTAGAATTTCCCTCTATGCTTTGAGCCATCGTTGACTAGATTAAACTACAACATTAAAAGAAATTATTCGAATTTATGCCTTTTTATTCAATATTTATTCAATATACAATGATCATCAATTCTAATCTTAAAAAGTATGTGTTCTTACATTCACTGTCGTGTTCGGCAACAATGGGCAATATTGCCGGTAAAATACCGGGAATATTGCCAAAAATTGCCGGCAGTTTTGGAAATTTTACCCAAAACAATGTTTTTTTTGTATATAATGTAGATCATGGTCTGTAAATGCTAATTTTAAGTGTGTTACATAGTTTTCGCACTCACTTTGACTTAAAATTAAGCAATATTCCCAAATATTTCCACTCCCGGCAATATTGCCGGCAATATTTCCACCTAAATTCCCACCTTGGGCAATATTGCCGGCAACTGCACATCTCTAATTATTACATACAAATATTAATACAACCCACTACGTTAGAAATAGCCCCATAATAGCCCTAAGAAAATAAAATCAACAGCCAAGTCCTTCATTCCTCTTTAAACCAGCAAACAAATCGTTCATAATAATTATAAAAAGAGCTCATACCAAAAAGCGCAAAAACATTTTTACTAACTACAGCAAAAACGCCCGCGTCAGCTAATAACTTACGGCGGTAAGTTTGTCGCCGTCACAATGGATTGTTGGGCTGTATTGTGTGCACGCAACGCTTTGGGGCGTGGTGCAAGTTGTGGGAGTAGCGGGTTTTGTGATTTCATCGATTTTTAATAGCGCTTTGATTTATAAAATGGTAACAATGGTAAAAGCTACAATGAAACAAACCTAAACTGTTGCATAGCATCGTAAAATCCATCATCAGCGGTGTCAGCTGGCAATGTGTCCAAAAGACTGGTGAATTAATTTCTAGGAGCCCAATAGGTGTCTGAAATTATTAGAATTTATTTTTCCAAAACTCGAATACTCGCGACCAAAGTATGGAAACACTCAGATTCCGAGCTATCTTGAGTTCTTAATAACTAGTTAAGAATAATAAAAATGGTACCATTTTAAATTTTTAACTGCTTACTAATTGACACCAAGTTCATTAAAATCTCGGCATTATTTACGGAGCTATCACGAATCAATTCCAAGTAAGTGATTCCATACTTTTGATCATTAGTGTACTATTCGCTTGACGCTAATGATTATATCCTCAAAATATGACGCCAAAATAATCAAACAATATTTGATTTATATAATTACTAGCTGTTGCCAGCGGTTTCACCCGCTGCAACTCGAAAATTATCCCACGGGAACATAAAATCGGGATAAAAAATATCCTATGTGTTAATCCAGGTTATAAACTATCTGTATACCAAATTTTAGCCAAATCCGTTCAGTGGTTTTTGCGTGAAAGAGTAACAAACATCCATACATCCATACTTACAAACTTTCGCCTTTATAATATTAGTAGGATATTCCAGTGTTTTGTAATTAAATCGCGTTAAACAAATACCAATAACTCAAATTAAACGAAGTAGTCTCTTTGCACGAATTGATAATACCTTGAATTTAATAAATATATCCAAACAAATTGAATTGCATCGAAACCCCGTTAATACACGCCAACAGGTAATCCTTTTGGCTTTTATATCAATTAAACGAATTAATATTTTATGCAAAGTTTGTTCCAAAAATTGTTCTTCTTTGATGTTGTTAATGTGATATTAATTGATACATTTTGCGTTCATTTTGTATTCCCTTGTAAAACTAACTTTTTGAATACAAACTATACGATAGTTTTCTACACATATAACACACGTAATTCTTAATAAATGTGCAATATTAAATTTCTGCTCTATGCACTGAGTTGAGCTTTCTTTTTGTATTGGGTTATATTTTTTGTGGTCTTACAAAGCCAATCGGGTATTAGGGTATTAACCTTTTTGATTCAGCAATTAAATACTAAAAATAAATCCCAGAATGTAATAAATCAACTTCATTTCAAAAATGTTTCACAATTTTTGGTATAACTTTGTAAAATCCCAAGACGTTAGAAACTAAAGCTAACTTTAATAAAAATAATGCTTAAAGTCATTCGTTTTCTCGTAATGAATAGTAGATTGCTAGTTTTGAATATTTTATGCACAAAAGTCAGGATAATTAGTCTGAACGCCACTTATAATGGTCCTTGAAGGAGTTTCAATTTACGAAATGTGGTCTTTTTGAATTTAATCAATCTAATTGAATTGAAGCAGGTACTTTTTGTATGATTCTTTTTAAGTTTTTGTTAGTGTTTTAACAGTTAGTTGAGAGGTAGACGAAAGCTTAAAAAAACAACCAATGGAGTAACTCAAAGAATATTGGAAAATGAAATTTATAATACTTAAGATTGGTGATGATAATTATAATGCGACCGATTTCGACCAAAAGAGTAAGAAATACAAAAAAAATACAAAGAAAATTTTTCAACAGGAATAACGAAATAACCAACCTTTAAACTATCGAATACAAAACAAACTTTTCAACCTGACCCAAAAAGTCCAAAGAAAACCAGCTGAAGTCCATCAAATTACCAACAATACGGGTCCAATACGTCCTTCCAAAAAATATTCCAATACCGACACAAAGGCGAGGACCTAACCCTATCTATAGTCCGGGCACGTCGCCGAGCCTAATAGGTCCTTCTCTGAGGCCTAACAAAAGACTAGTAGAGGGGAATACTAATAATAAAATATGTCCGACCAGGTGCGGCCGATGTCGACGACTAAACCTGCTCCTAATAGGCTGATTAGGTAGAATTACTGGTAAATCTGTTGTGGTATTGGAGTGGTCCTGATTGGTAGACTAACAATGTAGAATAACAATAACTAAGAGGTACGTGTTGGTTAAGAGTGGGCGGTAAGAAATTGGGGGTTTTAATTGTTATTCGAGGATCTGATTGGAGGAGATGATTGTAATTGAGTTATCAGTTTCCGAACGATGTTAAAAATAGAAATAGCAAAGGTTTTTTTTTATTTCTTAGGCCCTAACAGTAACGAGCTACCTACGTAAATTCTAAATATATTTTATTCGAAATTCCGACTATCCAAAATAAATGTTGGTTAATTTCTAAGCAACAAGCATCAACATAACACATTGTAATCATTCTCATAAGTACCACATACAACATATGACAATTGAATAATCAGTTTTATAATTATTGTTCATTTAGCCCAGCGAAGTAGCAGTGAAGTGACAGTAGGCAGGCCACACGTAGAACTGATGGCCGATTGGGCCGTAAGGTTCTCGAATGGAGACCACGCACCGGCAAGCGCAGCGTAGAACGTCCACCTAGAAGGTGCACAGACGATCTTATGATAACCATAAGATGGCGCTGAATGCAAGCCGGTCCCAACCGGTCCTATTGGAAGTCTATAAGGGAGGCCTATATTCAACTGTAGACGTCCTGCGACTGGTAAGATGATGATGATGTAATTCTTCACTTTATATTTACTTCCAGCATCCGTATTAAATCGTATCCAAAGATCATTATGCTCTCTTCTAGTTTTCCTGCTGACCTGCATCTCTATTCTATAAACTATACAGTCATGTCTATACATATAACTCTTAGTGAGTGTCATAAAAAGTGATGTTAACAAAGGATTATACGTCTAAGATGCATTTAATCCTTACTAACGAGCACTCAGCGGGGCGTTTGTTTTCAATTACATACGTTGATAAAGCACCTGTGCTCAACAGCTCACCTTACCGGCCGTTAGTGGTTGGAACGAGTCGTAAGACGAATAGATGAGTTCGTCCTTCGAGCCGCATTGTTCTTGTATAGGTAGTAGTGTCCTTTAGGAAAAATTAAGTTTTTATTTTTAACTAGCTTCCGCCCGCGGCTTCGCCCGCGTGGTTTTTTGATAGCCTATGTTCTTTCTCAGGGTCTAAAGATTGTCTGTGCCAAATTTAATCAAAATCGGTTGAGAGGTTTAAGCGGGAAAGCGTGACAGACAGACAGACAGAGTTACTTTCGCATTTATAATATTAGTTTGGATTGGATACTGTCGCACTACTGGGTAAAGGTCTTCCTAATAACCGTCTTTCTCTATTTTTTTTCAGTTTTCTCCTGCCAATCTCGCATTAAACGCGACTCGTTACGCCAGCGATTTCTAGGTGTCCCTTAACAATTATTGTATCTAACTATTTTTTAAATTGCCATACTTTGAAAATCAATGTTAATAATTTGATTTTATAATTTAATATTAAATTAGTAATACGCCAGTCACCCTTTTAACAAAGGTGCAGCGAAGAAACCGTACCCAAATATGGTCCGTAATAATAAATCCGATACAATGGGCGTAAGCCAATGTTATCAAATGACACAAATCCGACTCCGGAGTGCAAAAGAGGAATTCTTAATTGAAAATACCCAATAACACTTTACCGGGCCTGCAAATCGAATTTTCGACCTCATGCTTACCAGTAATGTTTGCGACCATTATACCAACGAGGCTGTGAGTTTAATAAGGTATCCATTACAAGAAAAAAAGTATCATTTTCAACAAGAACAGAGTATTTCAGTAACACATCATTAAAAAGTAATATACGTTATTTTCAATAGAATATTCCAGCGCAATGTAAAAGCAATCAACTGAGTTCAGAACACCATTTAGAAATTCACCCAAGAATAAATTTCAATGATTCACAGACGAGTCTGCGAATCGGAATATACTAACGGTTTTCGACACACCAATTAACTGAACAGCCACCCCCCGACTCCCCCCCAATGCACTAAAATATCCATTGCAATGTAAACCTTAACACATAAACCCGAAAGCGTAAATTTCAATGTGTTCGAATACTTCTAAAATGTGCACTGAAATTCGAACTTTAACACATAAAACGCAGGGCTTAGTTTGAATGTGAGGTTGTTTAGTGAAAAAGATCGTATCGGTAAAAATACGGGTTCGATTGGCAAATCTGTGAGAGAGCGATTACTGTAATGGTTCGTTTGAATGCTATGTTGTTGATTAGTTACCTGCGGTTTGAAATCAGGTGTTACGCTATTGTGTCAGCTTTCGCTTTGTACTCGTTTCAATTAATCACGAAATTTTTACTTGATATTGAACTGAATGTTCATTAGTCTTTCCAGGCGCCCCCCATGAGTTCTAATGAAAACGTTAAAAACCATCATGTTATGTTTAAAATAAATATCAAACTACAGAATTTATGTAGGTTTGTGTCTATTTTCAGTATCCATATACGACACTTAAAAATGAGCTCAGTGTTGTAAATCATATGTTTTTATTCAGGCATTAATGTTTTGGTTTAGCAAACACTAACTAAACCTAAACATCAATCACTACAGTCACTAACGACTCCTTAACCGTCAGTTAAACTCCACAAATGTTTACCATAACGACACTTTAATTTCTCGTTCTTCTATTTACTCGCAAACCACAATCCACACAGAACATTATTTAACTACATACCTCGCTAAAACATCAGTTAAACTCATTACAATTAACTAGAAGCGAACGTAATCTCTCAATTCGTTGTTAAGTTAACCATTGGTTAGGGTGTACTCACACTGACGAGTTACTTGTGTAGCTAGTGAGTGCTATATTTTCTGAACTAGCATGAAGCGGATTTACAACGAGTTATCAGCGATTTTACAAAATTGTAAATCAGTTCAAATCAAAAGTTTATTTGCTTAAGAAATACATTTTGTTTATAAGGTAAGGTATTAAAGCCTAAATGTCATTGTACTTGTTACGTTAAGTACTTGTCTCGTTTCCTCACGGCTATCCTTCTCATCATGCGTTTTCTGGGCTAACTTGAAAATTTCTAAATTTATTCTTGAAGACTTCGAACTCAAGTCGGCTGGAGTAAAGACAATCTCCACAGGTTCATGAAGTGCTCTGATAGAATGTGTATGCGGATCTCAATGGTGCCCACCTTCAACCTTCAAACATGGTCTATCACTTCAGAATATATTGATTGCAGTAGCGAACGGACTAATATAGCTGTTTTTTGCGATATTCTCGCATTTGACCACCATCTTGCCTGATGTTGTGGTCGACGGCGAAGCACGTTTGCCTAGAAGTAACCTGTTTTAACCTACCAATCAAACATAGTTATTTGATCTCCTGGCCATCTATAAACGCTAGGTAAACGTAAACACGACAAAGACATTGCGTAAACGTGGCGTACTCGCTACGCACACGCAGCGAGTGTGTTAAACGTTCTCCTCGTTCTAAGCCTTGCCAATGTGATAAAGCCTTGAATTGTTTAACATTGTTTAATTAAAGTGTCTCATTAGAAGGTATAGAAGGATAAAGGAAGATAACGACTTCCTTGTTAGAGTAATTGGTTCTAATATGTGGCGGTTGGTGTTTTTGTAGTTCTGTGGTTATTGTGATATTGCTGTAATGCCGAACCTAAACAGGGGTGTGCCAACAGGCAGGCCAGGCTTTAAAGCGCAGACCCTAGAGGGGCAAGGAAATGGCCAGACCTGGACCACCATTAGCCAGACGAGGCGCAGTTAAAGATACTCGCGCTGGGCTTATAAAAGGATAATTACGGCAATAAATACGGTTACAGGTATCTTTAAAACCGTACTGTCCACACATGTTAAATTATTTGATTTTTACTGCTCGCTCTATCTGGAGGAGGTGGCCTGTGTCTATTCCTTCAGTCCAAACGTTATGAACTGATTATGCGTGTGGTTAGCGAGAACTATGGCTATAGCTATTGGACATACACGTCACTTATTTTCATTCTTTTTCTGCAGTAAAGTTGAGTGATGGGACGTACAACGATGTAGGTTTTACGTCCAAGAATATTTTTCCAAAGCTCAGTTTTGTTTTAAAATACGTTAAATTCTTTGTAGAACACAAAACTGTTACGAGTATTATCATTAACTTTAGAAAAAGTGAAAATAATTTTAAAAAAAAACTTAATTTCATAGTCACACTCCACGATAAAGTTACAAACACATCGAACAAAAACAACAAAGTTTGTTCGATAGCTTACTAGTCAATTTTTCACAGCATATAGTTCTTTTTTTTCAACTTGAAGTACTTAAGTTTTTACGCTACCTTTATAAATTAATTAATGTCCACTTTCATTAACTACACAACACTTAAGCGAACGTAAATAATATAACACGCTGTTAAATTTTAGACCTCAGCCCTAGTTTAGGCCGCAGTTTCGGGCGTTTCCTACTCCTTATCACTTACGGAAATAAGATTAAATAGAGAGTTAAAAATTACTAACAACATGGTTGCACAGTTGTCTTTACTCCCAAAGTTGTCAAAATTCATGAATTCAAAAACAATAGGGAGTAGGGTTAACTCATAATGAGTAACTTTCGTACAGACCCGTATCTTCGTTGACAAAATAAGAGACCCCAGTACTGAAAGTAAATAATCCAGACATTGCTTTTATTTTAGGTCTCATTTAGTCTTTATGAAAACAAGCTTAAGTTCTGTCTACACGCAACACAAAATGAATGAGTATTCGCTGCCAAATTAATTAACTAACAATACAATTACGTTTTGAAATCATAGGCCGTACAATTAATTAGCAATGATAAATTGTAGTTCATCGTTTGTATCATGTACTCTGAAACACTAATTTAATTTATGCTTATTAAGCACCTGTATTGTTGTTATTTTATGATGTGTCGACGTAACATTTAGGGTTTAAAAGTCATTTTATAAATTGATTGTGAATGATGTTAATAGATGATCTAAAATTTCACAAAACGTTGAATCTTTGTGGAGAAATGTACATATTCATGAAGTTCTAATTGAACAACAACAAAGCGTAGCCTCAGTGTAAAACACGGGACTATAGGACCAATTGTTCCTAAAGAGAGTTCTATAATTGGAACTAACGTCGCCATCTTGGATTTTCGCAAACGTAGTGTTACCAGCAGCGCTTTCCAAAATATTCTTGTAACATTAAAAAAAAGAACACATTTAAAATTCGAATATCAAACGTAATAAAAAAGCAAAGACTCACGAAGGCGGTATTCCTCCGACGAACACATCGGAGTTTGAATTAAACTTCCCGAAGGCGAACTCTTTGCCGCGCGACGTCTTACTCTGAGTGTTGCCATCTACTTGTAATGACGTGTGTTCGTCGCGACGCGCCACCTGTCGGGGGAGAAGGGAATTAATTATGAAAGGAACATGTGTCTAATGTAGCCTGTAATAAGGCGTAGTACGCTAGGACGAAGGAAACATGATGTCGTAGGGGAGTAATGGGGTGCCGCTACAAAATTTGGGAGAAGTCGTGTAAGTGCTTGACTGTCTGTTAATAAGTTTAGGCTTCAGACTTCTTTCGGCTCGTCATATCGATGATGGAATTTAAAGTCTAGACGATATATGGAAATGGGCCTCTCAGTTACTTCTATAAGCTCATAAATGAGCCATTCGCCAATTATTATTTCGTCTACAACCAAAAACTTACATCAAAATTCGTTGATCGATGTTCATTCCCTCGCTTGTCGAAATATACGTCTTTAGAACTATAATTAATTACCGTGTCATACATCGAGTATCTACGGACGGGGGATTAGTCACGTCTACATGACGTCATTAATAGCTACATAGTGGAACTGGCGTTGTTCTGTGGTAATCTTAGCGGCCTTTTATGACACCCACGTTATGATATCCCTGTTGAAGGTATGTGTGCTTAAGGAGCAGCTTGCAATTAAGTTTATCCTGGATTATAAACAGAAACGGGGGCCGAGGATTCTCTTTTCTTCTCCCACGTTTAGCTTGAAGATTTTTTCAATTATTTTATTTAAAAAACAGAATGCGATCAACAAATGCAATCCGCGTTCTACTGACAAGTCAAGATGAATCGCGAACGAAATAGCGTGATGCCAAAAATCCTTTCAGTTTTATTGGGGCCCTAAACCTCTTCAAAAGTCTAGCTTTTTCACATCTACATAATATCTATCTTAATAAAACAAACAGTAAAACATAGTCGAAAGAAAAATAGGTCGACCAGTCAACTCACCTGAACTTTATGCCAATGTCCATCATTGAGGTTGCTGCCAACAGTGATGATCTGCGCCCCTCCCCCCAAGTTATACCTCAATCGCAGTGCTCCATTAACCAGCTTCAGTTCGAAAAAATCATAAGTGCCGCCGTCGTCGGTATACAAAAGTAGACCGTTAGGCTGGTCAGTTTTGAATTCTAATTCGAGTGTACCGTTGAGGCCCGCGTTCCATTTGCGAAATTGAGAGTAGGGGTTTTGTTTGTCGAGTACGAATGCGAAGTTTCTGTTGAAGGATAGTGAGAGGAGACAGAACAGTATGTAGCGCATCGTGGCGAGGTCTGACGGCATGGCTGCCACACGTCACAACACGCCCGAGGAGTGGCTCCTTCTGCGTTTCATTTCTTGCGGCTGGAACAAAGAAAAGCAAAATGAAGGCCTTAGATCGGTCAACCGACTTCAAAAAAAGGAGAAGATTCGTTTTGTTACTCGATTGTCCGTTTTCTCCGTCAGTTATTATAATTAGCTTCATTAACACCAGTGTTGTAGTCCAATAAAGCTTGGATACCGTTGATATAGATGGGTAAGGTTGGTAAGGTAGATAAGTAAGCTGAGAAATCTAGAATAATTGTAGGTCAGTGATTTTTGGTAGTATTTTTAAAGCCTTTTACTAAAAGAAAGAAAAAATCGACTACGAGCAGGGTTTGGGTTTGTGACCTACTGATTCAGTACACCAGACGCTCTCACCAACAAAGTTATCACAAGTCATGTTCACATTAATTCTTCACTCCATTCTTTAGTGTTAGAAAATATTTCGATAAAATAATATGACCACTAAATAAGTCCCGCCATAGCCACAGAGAGGCTAAGTATATTTACACAAATTCTCTAATGACATCAAACAAGAATGGATCACTTTTGATGAATGATAGTGTCCATCGATTATTTTCTAATGACATAGACATAGCAACTGTTATATGGGGTGCTTTATATCTAAGTATTTTTTTGTAATGGACCAGAGGTCTTGTTTTAGAAATCGCTACCAATCTGCAATGTCGCGCCATAGAAAACAGAAAGTAGATTGACAACGCAGAATAAGTGCGCACAGTGGTAGAATTAGTCTAAAGTGGAATTCGAAGTCAAAGCCGAAATCGAAGTCGGGATGAGCAACGAAGAAATATAAGGATTTATTTACAGAAATCAAATGTCATAATTCTACTATCTAAAACATTTTTCATCCCACCTATTCGAAAAGGACGACTTGGTTCGCCTTTAAGTGCGCCCAAAACTAGTGTTTTCTATAGGGAACTTTTAGCGGGCAGGAATGAGTTTTTAATCCTCTATAAAAGTGCGCCGCAAAGAACTTTGCCGCGCACTTTTTGAATTTGGAACATCTTAGTGCTCGGCACCAAAGAAATCGAACGCAAATAGTGTTTGAATAAAGACTGGCTGGAATGACGGCCCATAGTCACGCCGGGTCGCTGGCTGAATAAAAATTGTAGATTGTATGACAAGGGACAATATAATCCCACCAAAAACATTAAATGTAAAAAATGCCAAGTCTCTCGTTGCAGTCTTTCCATCGTAAAAAGTTTTGAGATCTCACAGAAGCCAAGTCCTATTCAAATTATTTTGTAGTTATAAATCAACATTTAGTAATTATATCAATAGTTTTCTTTATATTATAACTATAGTGACTTGGCAATGAGCACAAGTAAAAACAAATAAAACGGCATATTTGGAGGAGTTGAAAGTTACACACACCGCATGCATAAACATTCTCTTTTATTTACTTTATTTATTCTCTTAACATTCATCATTTACTTTCATAAAGCGATGGCCCGTAAGGTATTCTTAATTATTGTATTGGAACATGTAGTCGGTAGTGACCATCATGATTCACACATAACAAATAATCTGATCACAGGTCTCGTCAGTAACATTTGCACATAATTCCAGGCAGCAAGCAGCTTTTAATTTGTGCTCATTGCCAAGTCACTATAGTTATAATATAAAGAAAACTATTGATATAATTACTAAATGTTGATTTATAACTACAAAATAATTTGAATAGGACTTGGCTTCTGTGAGATCTCAAAACTTTTTACGATGGAAAGACTGCAACGAGAGACTTGGCATTTTTTACATTTAATGTTTTTGGTGGGATCTCATTTATTTTTTGTAAGTGTATTTCTTTCTTTTTTTTAGCTGTCCTCATAATTTCTTGGACTTCAGCTACTTTTTTGCTTAGGACCCATTCTCTATCTAACAAACTAAATAGAACTAAACTAACTAACAAATAACTAAATAAATATATATCTACTAACTTACAAACTAAATATAACTAAACTAAATAACACGTAAACAACTAGATTTATGTAACGTTCTATGTCCATGTTATATTAATAAACTATTTTCCTAAATAACTGTTTCAGTAACAATAATAAATCTACTATCTAATCCGGCTAACTTAAGTTCTCTAAATATCGCTACAATATTTTTTTAGTTTCGAAATGGTTGTTCATAGATAGATGGCGCTATCAAATGAAAATTATTGAAGTATTTTAAAGTACTACTTAGACTGCGCTCTGTAACGAAACCATAGCGCGATTCAGACAGGTACAATGCCATCTATCGAGCGCGCATACAATATTTATCGCAATACAATGGAGTTTTAGCTTTATTAATTTAATGAATTGTGAACTTTATGTATTAATTTAGATTAATTATAGTCTATGTATTACATTTATATTATTCTTTTCTATTCTATGTATGTATTCATCCAATTGAATACTTAAACAACGAACAAAGTTAACAATGCAGTCAAAATCCATACACAATGTTCTTGCCAAACCGCAAATATAAAATTGTTTTCTATGGTATATTATTTTTTAATGTTTTTATAATTTTTCCTTTATATGTGGCTAATGACCTATCTTGGTGCAAAATTTGAAGTTTCTAAGTCTGCTAGAAGTACCTTAGATTTTTGATGATCGGTCAGTGAGTCAGTCAGTCAGTGAGTGACAAAATGGTGTAACTTTGATCGACCGTAACTCCTAAACTATTCATTCAATTGGCATGTAATTTCGAACTTAAGCTTGTTCTAATGCCTACTATTATTGACCGAAAACCTAAACTCCTAGCTTTGTCCACGTCGAAGATATAGGTGGGGCGAAACAGCCGCGAATCGCTTCGAGAAAAGATGGTACGGCCGTGCCCGTTTTGCTCGAGACTTGGCGGGGCACTGCCGTGCCCCCAGATATTTATTTAAGTACTTTTTTTTCGGACAGTGGCATGGATGCATTAACTGTAGGTTGCAATTTAATGTTTTTCACGATGCGTTCACATGTTTTCGTCTCGTTCACAATGGAATCTTGTATATAATTTTCATAATTGCGAAAATGTCTCAAATGTAAATATAAGTTTTTAGTTGTTTTATTATTAGATAATAAGATATGTTTTATTTAATAATAATATTACAATAAAATATGAGGCGCTTTTTATTTTCTCATAGTGGGTGATGAAAAGTAGAGTGTGTCACTCGGGCGCAAAATATATTTTTGGCTCGGGCGACGTACTTTGAATCCCTCGCTACGTTCAGGATTCTACTAAAGAATCCCTCGCTACGCTCGGGATTCTACAGTAGAATCCCTCACTTCGCTCTGGATTCAAAAAAGCGCCCTCGCCGTAAAAATACAATTTTGCTCCCTTGTCATACAATCTACTATTTATACCATTCCCACTTTAAAAAGTTACTTTTTCTCACTGAAAACAGTGAGTAAAAAGCTCTTTTACTCACTGTTTTGTTGTTTGAATTTAGAACACATTGCTGCGGTCCACCCCCGTCAGCCCTCGTGTTGTTAGGATAATGTTACTCTTAATTTAAATCATTGTTCCGAGTTTAATGTCAATTTGTTGGCTTAGTGACCGAGCGATTGGACTACTTCGTCGCGTGCAGTGGGTTCGATTCCCGCTCGGAGCAAATTTTCGTATGATCTACAGTTATTTGTCTCGGATCTGGGTGTTTGTTTATGTGAATTCAGATGTTTATAATCGCACCTTTGTCTTTTTTTTCTTCGTTGAATACCTATCTATTATCGCTTAATTATTATTTTTCTTGTGGTCATGGTATAAAGTATCGTATGCAACTCGTGCATAAAACGGATTTAAAGCAAGGGCCTGAATCACTCGCGTCGCTCAGGATTTAAATACTTGAATCACTCGCTTCGCTCGTGATTCAATCATCATGAATCACTCCCTACGGTCGTGATTCAACATTAAAATCCTTCGCTTGCTCTTGATTCATATATATGGCCCTCGCTTTAAATCCGCTCTTTATTCACTAGTTGCATAATGTACTATTCTTTTAATTTTCTTTTTTATTTATTTAGGGTCGCTTTTTAACATCTAGGGTCATTAGCGACTACAGTTAACATTTATTTAGGTACATACATTAGGTTACATTACATAATAAGCTACATTCAGATTAGGTTACATTCTCAAAAATACACTATATTATAATTATTAATCATCTTAACCTCATAAACAAATAACCTGAATGGGGATTGCACTACAGTAGGAGATAATGAATGACTTCGCTGCGTTTATATTATGTACATTTTAAACAAATTGACAAGGCAGAGTTAAAATTAAACTCCATCTGAGTCGACGCACTCAATTTTTGTGTAGTTTTATTTTTCGAATTATTAAATAGTCTGGCCTCTTTTACACGAGTTTCAGAGATAAATAGAGTGCATAATTATGTTTATCTATTTTGTTTATTTTGTATTGTTATATATTTGTTTAGTGAAACATCGTGTAGGTACCTTTATTATGCAAACATTCTACGTCATTGCGCTAGTATTTTTTGTTGTAGACTGATACATTAGTAAAGGAAGGGATGTTGACCGTGCCATCCTGTAACATTATCCCTGAGTCACCTTTTATGAGCCCCATGGGATATAAAGGGTCTTCGTAACCCCTAGCTATCCTTAGAGGGATAAGCTGGACTCTAAAATAGTTAGGGTAGTTGCAGATACTTGAGGCAGTTTAATAACTTATTATTTTATTTTGTTGCTTAACCAGCAAGACATGACAAAGAAACAGTGTTTGGTCACCTTTTGTGGGTACAGAAAAAAGATAACAAGTTTTCGTCTTATCAATCTTAGAAATCTATAATACGTTTTAAGAAAATGAATTTACTAATTACTGAGGAACTATCTCTTTTTACAAAATTTAACAATCCAATGAAAAGTGTAATTACCTCTCAAATATGTCCACTTTTTGTTGTTTTGTGTGATGAGTATGCAGTTCTTCCGGTCACTTTAATAAAATAGTAGGGTGGAGGGAGGGATTTTGTGAGACAGGCAACTCAGTGATAGAGTCTTAAAAGTCTCTCAAAACGTTACATAGGCATGCAGTAATGCGAAATGATGCAATTAGTTCACCACTAAAGTGGACAAGACGTAGTGACACATCATTACGCGATACTGCGTGCATAGGTAGCATCTTGAAAAACTATTAAAAGTCTAACACCAAATTTCCTTCCTTACCAAATAACCTTACTTCACCTAACACCTAGTCTGTTTCTACCTTCTTTTCTACGTTAGAAACTATGTCATCCTAACTTCCTTATCCTATCCTAACTAATATTATAAGTACACATTTAAATTTGCTTAAACAACGGAACGATTCTGCTGAATGATTGCATATACGTTTCCAGGCATACAAAATCGGATATAGGGTGTATCCCGAAAACAAGTACAGTTCAATTATGATACTGACAACGCCGCTCGTCTTTCGAATGATTGAATTATATTATTACAAGCAGAGTACAACTCGAACCAGTTGCCAAATTCTAAATCAAGACAAAACCTTAGCTAGAGCTAGCTAGCTAGCTAAAAACTTCTCTTTACAAAAAGATCCCTTAAAAATCCTTCAAGTCTAAAAAGAAAACAACTCTAACTTTGTATAATCTTTAAAAAAACTTTACTACCACAGCATAGAAAATGTTCCTAACAATGACAAAACATAAGCACAGTATGCTAGAAAATAAATGTGACTCCAAGATACACTATCTTTCGCAGGTAAAAGCCACTTGGTTCTACAAAAGAGCTGCAGTTGCCGAAGAAAGTAGGCCGACGGAAATGTGATGTACGAATGTTTGGAGGAGCCATCGTAATGGAGAAAAAATGAGACTGGAAACTTTAGAAGTTTGTTCGAAAGTTGGAATAGAAATGGGAAATTTAACGAGCAGATGGTGCATTCTTGGGATTTTTTGGCGTGAGGAAATTAACATAATACGTCAAATTAGCATTTAATAAATGCTAGTGTAACTGTACCAACAGGCGCATGTACAACTAGATGCATAGAGATGAAGATGGCTTTCTGTAATTTCCGCATATAAGAAGTGAATAGGCATGTGTTTATAAAGGTTGCCATGCTAGCAACTAGTATCCGTTTCGACCGCGCGGCCATGACGTTTTTTTTAAATAAAAACCATCCCAAGTTTTTGTAAAAAAATGTAAAAGTCGATTCCCATAAACCATAAATTTGTCAAAGCAATGGTTAAAAAGTTATAAGGGTTTGAACGTGGCCGCGCCATCGAAACTTTCCGAACCGCGCGGCCATGGAGATCTTTAAAACTAAGAGTCGCAGAGACCTGAAATTTTGGGAAATAGTAGATTGAATTTGTAAACCAAATGTAAAAATATAGAAAAAAATCCTGTGTTTGTATTTTAGGAGTTTTAAGGATAAAACCTCGTGGCCGCGCCATTGAAACGGTGACAAAAACGTTATCGCCGATATCTCACTGAAAAAGAATCTCAGACGTCTGAAATTTTTTGTAAAACACAGATTTTCATTTGTCAAAACTAGTAAAAATACAACAAAAAATCCTAGGTTTATATTTCAGGAGCTGTAAGACTAAAACGCCATGGCCGCGCCATCGAAACGTTGAAAATTTAGTTTTTCGCCAATATCTCGCTGAAAAAGCATCGCAGAGGTCTGAAGTTTTTTGTAAAACACAGATTTGAATTTGTCAAAACTAGTAAAAATACAACAAAAAATCCTAGGTTTATATTTGAGGAGCTGTTGAAGAAAATCTTCAATGCGTCTTGAATATGTCGATTAGGGTGACCACGGATTATAATTTACAGAGAAATTTCCACCCTTTTTATTAAAAATGATACCCCAAGGATTCGTTGAACAAAATCTTTAAAAATCACATAAGTTAGAGATTGTTCGATGTTGAGTGCTCCATTTAAAGACAGCCCCGTCTTTAAATGGAGCTTATTCTCACTATAGTTTTTAAAATTCTCCTGTTGTTTAATATCTTAATAGTCATCGATTAAACCATATGTTAAATTATGTATCGTCTTACACCTACCTGACACAGACCTGAATTTTTAGTTTAATTATTACTTTTTAAAAAACATATACCAACAATCGAACAATCTCTAACTTATGTGATTTTTAAAGATTTTGTTCAACGAATCCTTGGGGTATCATTTTTAATAAAAAGGGTGGAAATTTCTCTGTAAATTATAATCCGTGGTCACCCTAATCGACATATTCAAGACGCATTGAAGATTTTCTTCAACAGCTCCTCAAATATAAACCTAGGATTTTTTGTTGTATTTTTACTAGTTTTGACAAATTCAAATCTGTGTTTTACAAAAAACTTCAGACCTCTGCGATGCTTTTTCAGCGAGATATTGGCGAAAAACTAAATTTTCAACGTTTCGATGGCGCGGCCATGGCGTTTTAGTCTTACAGCTCCTGAAATATAAACCTAGGATTTTTTGTTGTATTTTTACTAGTTTTGACAAATGAAAATCTGTGTTTTACAAAAAATTTCAGACGTCTGAGATTCTTTTTCAGTGAGATATCGGCGATAACGTTTTTGTCACCGTTTCAATGGCGCGGCCACGAGGTTTTATCCTTAAAACTCCTAAAATACAAACACAGGATTTTTTTCTATATTTTTACATTTGGTTTACAAATTCAATCTACTATTTCCCAAAATTTCAGGTCTCTGAGACTCTTAGTTTTAAAGATCTCCATGGCCGCGCGGTTCGGAAAGTTTCGATGGCGCGGCCACGTTCAAACCCTTATAACTTTTTAACCATTGCTTTGACAAATTTATGGTTTATGGGAATCGACTTTTACATTTTTTTACAAAAACTTGGGATGGTTTTTATTTAAAAAAAACGTCATGGCCGCGCGGTCGAAACGGACACTAGCAACTATTGTAAACAAAGAAGGAAATAAAAATGTTATGTACTCAATAACATAAACAACAATGCCACTGTTGTCTTCAGTCTGAAAAGACACCAACAAAGAAAGATGTATTTTTCTTTATGGTGCAAAAAGCAAAACGTTGGGTTTTGTACAGAAAAGAAAGACCTTTTAAGCTCCGCTGCACTAAATACGTCCCTAAAAATCCGAGCACCAAAAAAGGCAATTAATTTATGCCTCGTCCAAAACTTCTTGAGTGAGAGGGTCATTCCGAGCGGGAAGAGCCCAGTCATCCCGCTGGAGCGGAAAGTTGGCACCGACCCCGGATTTTACCGGTTCCAGCCGGTTTTTTACCGGTTTTTTTCGGCCCGAGACGATTTTCCCTCCCGACGACTGATTTGACGTGCTCTTGTACGAAACTTCTCGATTTGTTGAGCTTGCGTTTTTCCGTTTTCTTTTGTGTTTTTTTGTAAATTTGTTTTAATTAATTGTTTGTTTGGGTAATTAAATGAGTAGCTACACTGATAATAACGTGAACGTAAATATTTCAGCTGTATTATTATTTGAACAGATCATTATTAACAAAGAAGAAGGGTGAGAGGAATCTCAAAATACACACAGCATTTCTTTTGCTCGTGAATGTCACACGTCTTAAGAACTTTTGGTTCTAGAACATTTCCTCACTGCTCTCAAAACGGTGAAAAATGTTTGCCATCATTTGATAGCAATAGTATAAAACACTATCGCAATACAAATCCATGGTGGTTCGTCCACAGACACGCATCTATGGATTCCAAAGTCGTAAGGTATCGGAGACTTGCGTTGCGTTGTGTACGAGGGGCTTTATAGGTAGTCGTACGAAGCCAAAATGACCCATATCACTCAAAAGAAACTAAGCATAACTCAAATTCTTAAACATCTTTTTTTCTGTAACCTAGTAGCCGAGCACCCTCCCGGCAGAGTCAACGGATCTTCAGACAAGTGTTCCTGCAGTAAACGTCCCCGGCACGCGAGTATAAATCAAACGCTTTATATACTTGTACACCGTTTTCTTGCGGGAGATAGTGGGAAGAATCTTTTGTAAGAAAGGGGTTGTGGGCTGTGATAAAACTCGTACTGTGGGACCAGTTTTAAGCCTTTAAATGCAGTTTAGGCCAAGAACTGTATTGTATGGCTGTGTTATTGGCATCGGTGTGTCACATCTATCAATATACAAGTGCAATATTGAGACGGGAACTTCAAGACAAAAACTGTCTTTACTTTAGTTTCTCAATTTTATATTTTTGAGTGTTTGTCCTGACTGTGTGGACGCAATAAATACTTTACTCTGCCTTTTTTATTTGTGCATAATCAAATAACGTGCTACTTTATGTAATAAAGATCTCGGCTCTGTATTCGAAATATCAGAAGTAAACATAAGTTTAAACGTACTGTGCTCCAAGTAATAAGTCTATGAATTTTAAATTATACGAGTATGCAGACTCACACTTTTTCCAAAGATATGCAGAAGAAATTGACGAAAATAGTGCTAGCCAGACTGACATTATATCAGCAATGACAGAAACAAGCAGGGCAAGGCAACTAAATAAAACTGTTTTAAAATGTACGCAGTTGTTTTTTAGGACAGACGCGAGGCAAAAATAATATTACAATTTCTGTCAAGTAAAATTTAAGTAAAGTACAAGTCTAAGCCTGCAGCAACTTTTCATCTTACTCAAGATAAAAACTTAGTCCTAAATTATATCAATATTGCAATATATCATGCAGCAAAAACCACTTTTTCATATCATTCCCTGGAGCCAATAGTTTTCAATTCAACAGCCTTGGGAGTCGGCCTAAGGACCAATATTATACGATATAGATTACCTTACAAGTCCGAGGCGACATGTAACCCCATGGGACCCCTTTTTATCCCTTAATATCATAAGTGTTATGATTTATGTAACAGCACCTCTATATAATACTGTTGGGATACGGGTGTAGGTCTAGTATACTACGTATATAACATAGTGTTACTAGTTAGGTATTTACTGTATAGTTTTAGATAGTGTTTGGTGTGGTTGTGCGGTAGTCGCGGGACTAAAGCCGTGTTCTATAAAAAGCGATAATTGTGTAGGTACTATACGACTCGACTAAGAATATGTGGCCTTGTTGCCATATTGAATCGAAATCTGTCTTCATTTCTGGGCTTCCATTCTAACTGATACAGCCGAATATTAATATTTTATACTTATTAAAAATCTAAGTACCTATCTGACGTTTGCCTGACATCCACATTTTCAAAATCTGGTTTTTGGGTAATTTAATTTATATCAATGTGGCTAAAGCCTAATTTTGAAGCTACTTTTGGCCAAAGAAGATAAGCCCTATATTGAAGTTGAAGTTAACAAACTTATATCGTAAATATTTTTCTTTGAAGATTTTCATAGTTCATTAAGTTTGTGTTGAGCATCTTTCCATCGTAGCAACTCACTTATAAAACACTAAACATTTATTATAAAGAAGAGATTAACTATGGAGAACCGACAAGTTTTGAAAGACTTTTTAACTTCCAATTTGTTTAATATAGAAACTATTTTAAGTCTTAAGTACAGTTTTAAAGGTCTATTAAACAACGACTAAAGTTGTTAATAATTTTTACTAATTCCGTGGTATAACTTGGGTCTACATAATTAGCGTTAGACCCATGAAAAAATATCTTTAGAAAATTTTGCACTCATTACTATCATTGCAACCTAGCACACAGCGATCCAAGACTTCGTCTTCAAACCGTTTCAAAAAGTGCTTACAACTTTCATTAAAAATAGCTATAAATCAACATTTATAACACGCCGCACTAACGGTGGAATAACGTGCAATAATTGAGCAAAAAAAAACATCGTGGAAACTTATCAATTCCCGACACCTGGTGGTTGAATTATAGTTCTACGTAGGTACTCGTATATCCAGAGCAACGGGTTGGAAGTAACCGGCACGGATGGGCCAACCCGTTCACAACCATCACTCGACAAGGTCCTAAGCCACTATCGCGTTTGGATACACTTGTGACCTTTTCGCAGTAACCCTATATTTTCGTGTAGACACAATTTGCTTGTTATAAAATGTTATATTCATGGTTTGGGGTGAATGAATCCATTACGTGAAAACTGACGAGGGGTGATTGCAAGATTGACATGTTATTTGTTAGTTCTGATGGTTTTTGCATGGTTTGTTTGGAAACTGTTGTTTATCTGAATATACTAACATTAATTTGCATCAAGTCGCAATGAAAAAAAGAGCATTATGTTTTTGGTTTAACGTACTTTAAAAACCTTGATAGTCACAAGAATTTTACATGGTATTTTACGAATTAATTCATATTCAGTCTTAACCTGATATAAAATTATAAATGTGAAAGATAATTAGGATGGATTACTCTTGATTTTCTTGACTTGACTCTCTGATTGGTTACTCTTTCACGCAAAAAGTACTGAACGGATTTGCATGTTTGGTACATAGATAGTTTATAACTTGGATTAACACATTGGATAGTTTTCATCCCGATTTTATGGTCCCGTGGGATAATTTATAAAACAGCTAGTAAGAGCCATTCGCACGAGCGTTTACAAAAAACGCCGAGTTTGAACAAAAAGGTAATTTGAACTTAAAGGTCACCGCCCAGTACTCAAATTCAAATACAGTTCGAAAAAAAACGCCGCGTTTTAAAAGCGCTGACGTGTGAACAGATATTCATGGGAATGCATTAAATTTGTTCTATTTCCGGCGCTTTTTAAGTGTTTGGATAATAGACTAGACGATCATAGATAAAAATAAGAGATGAGTTCGACCCAACCTCTTTAAACATTCCTCGAAATTATAGTATTTTAGATAAAAAAAAAAAAGGTTGCACTCCAGGAGTGCCGGTAGAAGTGAAAACTTTTTTGTTACTATGTTTTATTTTAAAACTGGAGTAGTACAGATATGAAATTAACTAATTTGAATGACGTCTTACTCATTTTCGATCAGGGTCACGTGACCCTGACGCGAGTTTTAAATTTTTTACCCATTACAGAAAAAGTGTACAACGCCGCTAAAGAAGTTTTCACTTCAAAAAAAAATCACAAGCAATTTATTGTTCAAAGAAAAACTTTGTATATTTTCTAAGAGCAATTTATTATCAAATTACATTTACACCATGAAGGATACATTAAAAGTACATAAAAACAAGCTTTCCTATGCATTAACGAAACGTGCTGTCATATCAAACGGAGTGACAGCTGACATTTACAAGTTGTCAGTACGCTCTCAGCGCTGTCAGTTGCGAGACGTCAGTTTACTTTTCAAATTAAACATTTTCTTTGTTTTCAAACTGTTGCAAAATTAATCGTATTTTTTCAAATTATTGACAACGTAAGTAAGTGGCAGTAGTTTCAGGCAACTAAACAACATCTCGATGCGTTTTTTTAAAGCATTTAATAAAATGATGGTTCATAAATACGTTGTGAAAAGACCTTTCAAAGGATTTTTACCAGATCCTGGGGACTTTGAGATAAGATCTGAGCACTTCAAACCAAAATTAAAAATCGGTCAGTTTCTTGTTAAAGCTGAGTATATCAGCACCGATCCTTACTTGAGATCGTTTGCGATCAAGCATCTCCCGCCATACGAACAGTTCGGCTTTCAAGTGGGCAAAGTTATAGAGAGCAAAAACCCCGAATACCCGGTTACAATGAACGTAGTTTCACATTCCGGATGGCGCGACTACACAGTTCTGGACGGGGAGCCGGACGACATATTTCACATTAAACCGTACGATCCGCAAGTTGGGGACTTACCCCTGTCTCTGGCGGTGGGAGCGCTAGGAATGCCCGGCATGACGGCCTACCTCGGCCTCCTCGACGTATGCAAGCCAAAGCCAGGCGAGGTAGTGTGCGTATCGAGCGCGGCGGGGGCCGTCGGTTCTCTCGTCGGACAAATAGCTAAATTTAAGGGCTGCAAGGTCATAGGATTTGCTGGCTCCGATGGAAAAGTACGCATGTTGACAGAAGAACTAGGACTCGACCACGCGTTCAACTACAAAACGGTGAAAGATGTTAGGAAAGCTATATATTCTGTATCGGACGGAATCGACTGCTACTTTGACAACGTTGGTGGGGAATTGTCTTTGTCTATCATGGGGTGCATGAAGAAGAACGGCCGCGTTGCTGTCTGTGGTACTATAAGTTCCTACGGGAATCCGATGCAGAAGGAAATGATTGCTATACGCCCCACTGTAAACGTTCAAGCTTTCAGTTTCACACAATGGGACTGGCAGGAACAGAAGATCGCCTTACAACAGCTCAAAGAATGGATCGGAAGAGGTTCCATTAAAGTCAAAGAGACCGTTATCGAAGGCTTTGAAGAACTTCCAGGTACATTCATCTCTATGCTCAGAGGGGACAAGGTTGGGAAGGTCGTTGTTAAAGTTTAAATCTTATATCTGCTGTGATAAAATTCAAAGTTTATTGCTTTGGACTTGATGTTTATCAAAAATTAAACTGAGTTTCTATTTATTTTGTTTAGTGTGTATGAACGTTCGTTTGAGTCGTTCGTGAGTTAAAACTTTAATTAATATTTGGTAAAATGTTTACCCTTTTATGAAAAATTCTAAACATGACATTTTTCTTTTATTGAATACATTTAAAGATAATCTATCTATATCTTCTATACTTATAATAAATCTGTAGAGAAGTCAATTCTGTACATGAAATATATTTCCAAAATAACTATCAGGAGGTGATTAGGGATCGATACTGATGCCAAAAATGCAATTATTAAAATTACTGTCTGTCTGTCTGTCTGTCTGTCTGTATAACCGTTATAGAAACAAAAACTACTCGACGGTTTTTGACGAAACTTGGTACAATTATTTTTCATACTCCTGCGCTGGTTATAGTATACTTTTCATCACGCTACAATCAATAGGAGCAGAGCAGTGAAGGGAAATGTTAGGAAAACGGGAGAAATTACTCCATACACGCTAATGTTCGGAACTACTGGACGGATTTGATTGTTTTTTTTTTGTTGTATAGCTATTAAGTCTGGGCAACATATAGGCTATAATTTATCTTGGAAACTTGAACACCTGATGCAGAACTGCAATAGATCAGCTAAACTATAAGAGATACAAAAATAGCGCCATAGCAAAAATTGTTCCGCGTGATGAGCATTTTCTGCTGAGAAAATAAATTTGAAGATATGGAACACCTGATGTGGAACTCCAAGAGCCCAGCTATACTATTACATATATAGTTATGACGTCTTAGCAAGAGTTGTTCAGCCTGATGAGCACTCCCTGTTGTCGTATAAAAACTGAAGATCTGGAACACCTGATGTGGAACTCCAAGAGTCCAGCTACACTATTACATATTATTATATAAGATTGACGTCTTAGCAAGAGTTGTTTAGTCTGATGGGCATTTCCTGTTGACTTACAAAAATGAAAGATCTGGAACGTCTGGAATCGTCATGCGCGTCCCATTGTTTTCCCGTCCCCAGGCTCTAAGAATTCGACATCAGACGTTTCAGATCTTCGATTTTGACGACCCCGTTGTCGCTGGCATAACCAACAGGATCCGCGTACGAAGTCGCTGGCAGAAGCTAGTAACTAATAAAATGGCCGTTTTCTTTTAATTAAAGTCTAGTAGAGTCTGGGTAATTTACAATATCTTGAATTAGATTTTCGTTTTATTTGTGTCATGTGTTTATGATGCCAAAGCATACATTTTACGAATACTTAATTTAAAATAACGAATTTAAAAATATAAAAAAGCGAAAAGCAAATATCAAAGCGTTTTTTAGCACTAATGATCACAAAAAGTAATACGATTTCAGCTTAAAAAATAAAACGAGAAATATACGAGTAACTACAGAGATAGAATTACAAAGTCTCACACATTTAGGTTTATTTTTCTTAGTTAATTCAATATTTAATTATAATAGACGTCTGCTCTTTCAATGGTGGCTTGTAATAGTACACTCTCGATAGAGAGATCTCTCGTCCTTTCAGGGACGTCTCATATAAAGCCGGGTCAGAGCGAAGAGCAAGCGAGAATGGCTATTGCAAAATATTATGTCGCAGCGGCACCACCACCGCAACGACACTTCCCAGTCTCTCTTGGATTCGACGAAAATGTCACACGCACGACGTGAGCCGCTACTTTTATACAGTTTTTGTGAAAGCCTCATAAAAACCCAACTAGCGGTGATTGCCGCTGATGTTGTGGCATAGTATGTAATAGGTTGAACATGAGACCATACGAACGCTCGGCTTGCCTCAAAGTATCTCGGCAAGTGTTTTCAGCTACTATAACTGCCATTGCTGATGTCACTTTGTTCATCTCTGGCATCGTGTAAGTGACGGGGTGCTTATAACTCTAATATTAATTATATAAATTGCATTTTTTTTTCAAGTTTCATCGTACAGTTAGTTCATTATAATGTCCCTTCTTGAACAGCAAAATAAGGAAAGGTGGGTCAAGTAATGCAGGGCACAGACCGTCCTCACATAGGGATATGAACGAATACGTCATTAAATTTATGCCAAGATTTCCTCAACTATATTGTGGTTGGTTACAAAAGCAACGCCCTTTCCACCCTTGCTACCCAAAGGAACACAATATGTAGATACGGAGAGTGAGACAGTAGACAGTGAAACTGCTTGCATTTTTATTCCTGTAATCTTTCATGCTTGTGAGAAATCTTCCTACACTATTTTCCAAGCGTTTACGGCTAAATAACCTTAAGGCCAATAAAGTCAAACTTGAAATAAACTACCCAATAATACAAAGGTGTCTTCTTGGATTTCACAATGTTCTCTTTAAGTCAAAGTGAACTTGAAAATACAACACGCAACGAACAAGACAGGAGGTCAATACACGTTTATTCTCCAAGTGACAAGAGGCTATTGCCCTGAGGTAAGACAATACAAGTCGATATTACTTAACAACTAACAAGACACGATGAAATATTCAAATGTTATTGAAGAAGCCTATAATCCCCTTAAAGTAACGCAGAGGCTATACACCCACATTTCATCTGTTGTTTTTAAGTCACAAATTAAATATTATTATTATTCCAGATAGGCCTATGAAGGCACTTATAAAGATAAACAGGTGCTCCGTTCGGGTTGTTTGCTTCCATGGAGAAGAATCGACAAGTAACTCAACTCAACAACTCAATGTTATTTATTTTGTTTTTTTTTTTATTTTTTTTTTCTAGCCTACTCTGTCCCACTCCTGAGCAAAGGCTTCCCCCCATTCCTTCTACTTTTCTCAATGGTGTGCCCCTTCTTCTCCTAAGCCTGCCGCGACCCCGCCTATAGCTGTCTCAAGTTAATCTTTTAAAATATTTATATTGTTACAATCCAATGTAACAAAAAGTTACCTGTTGCCATCACCCAGACACAGGACCTAGATCTTAGTCTGCTTGATGTCCAGAGAACTCAGGATTGCTACTGAGAATATCCTGTCCGAAAAACCCAATAACATTTCGCCTGACCTAAGAATGACTGCTCAACTGCAGCGATTGTATCTAGTACACCAACAAGGTAACAAAGCTATCATATTACTTCTAGCTAGCCAAATGTCCAAACGAATAAATTATTCAGTCATATCAGATCGTAACGACTGTGGTGCCCCCTATATTATGGCAAACGACCATTATTACGTCTAGATTGTATCTGAGAGGTCTATGACCACGCGTGATTTACATTGCCTTGTTAATGTCCACGTTTTCGTCCCGATGAGAAACGCTATAGTGGTTGTAATGGTTTTCTAAATGAGAAACGATTTGAAGCCTGGTTTTGGACTTAATGCCAAGTTCACACACATGTTAAACATAAAACGTATTTTTTATGTTTCCCGAAAGGTTGAACTGGGGTTAATACACCCACATTTCGGTACTACTTATCAATTCCTAATTCGAAGTTAACCATTAGCTCTTTTTTGATCGTGGAATTTTAACAAAAATATTTGATCAGCAGCAGCTGCAGTCGTACATTCAACCATGCGTCTGTCTAGGCTACACTCGTAGGCCCAGTAGGACTACAGACTTGCCCCTACACTGAGATGATGTCTGAGGAAGCTGTCACACAACTTACCCCACAGCTTAAACCGCAACCTAAGTTAGTCGCCTACTGATGTAAGTCTGTACAAAATTATGAGATTTCAAACAGCTAGAGAGCCATTTCTTCAAAGGGGCATACTCCAGGTAAAATTAATAGTATTTGTACCATGAGTATCCAACTGAGCATACAATTAAAGTCTCAAAAACGCTGACATTAAAACTCCAGGTGGATCCTAAAAGTAATTATTCTGACAAAATCCCTGTTTCCAGAACAAGGCTTTCGCGACATGGCACAAAATTTGCAAGCGAATAATAATAATAATAATAATAATAATATTCCACAACTATCACACAACGCCATCTAGTCCCAAGCTAAGCAGAGCTTGTGTTATGGGTACTAGACAACTGATAAACATACTTATATATTTCTAAATACATACATATTATAGATAAATTACACCCAGACACAGAACAAATGATCGTGCTCATCACACAAACATTTGTCCTGGGTGGGAATCGAACCCACGACCTCCGGCATAGCAGTCAGGGTCACTAACCACTAGACCAACAGGCCAGTCAAAAGATGCTTACACAAGGCAATTTCGTTCCAATCAGTTTTGTAACGAGTTCTATGATAATTTAATTAGCATATCATATAGGGCATACTAAGACATATTTTCATTCCTCGCTCGTAAACTGCTCACGGGAGAATTTTCTCTTGAACGAAGAAGGTTATTTCGTCGTAACTGAAATGGGGAGTTTATTTCAATATTTTTACTTTACTGCTAAAAAGGTGTTGATGTTTATTACTCAAAACTTATCTTTAAAATAAAATAAGTTTATTCAAAATATACTGAAAACTGAGACAGTTACACAAAAACCCAGCCTTTTGCCACTTCCTAGTGTTCAAGGTGGGAAGAAATAGCAGAATAAAGTTACCAGTAAGAATAACGGAATATCTTCTAATAATAAAACACGATATTTGTGGTTGTACTTCTCCGAAACGGCTCGACCGATTTAAGTAGGTATGAGAATAGGTGGTAAAGTATTTTTCACCCTCCTACCCCACCCCCCTTTTTTTAATACTAATGTTTGAAGACCAGCAAAGTGGGCATGGGTCAGCAAGTTTAATAATATTAATTCATCAAGCAAACGATCATGGTGAACCTAAACGTCATGGTCAGTGACACGTGACGGAGATTAGATTCTTGATTAAACTCATTACCCTCCCTTGACTGCACCGTAGTTGAGTAAATGTAAACCTGCTTTGAAATATATTGAAGAAAATTATTCAAATGGCATCCAACACTACACTTAAAAGAACTGACGTAGATGGAAAACATATTACCTATACATACCTAACTACTAATATTTTGAATGACCTGATGAGACCCCCACACGAAACGACATTTGAGTACTGATCTAACAATAGAGATTACAGCTTAAAGATGTATAAAAGAAGATAATATGTTGCACTTACTCCAAATAATTTGGGATGAAAGCAAAAATGATGATTGTGAAGATAAAAACTTCGTCATCAATCAGCTTTCTTTATCAACACAAAAGATGCTAGTGTTCATTCGGTACACGCTAATCCTTAATAATACCCTCTCTGTATTATACAAATATAAGGATTTCCGGCATATGGTCAGAAATAATGAGCGTCAATTAAGACCGCGATGAGCCGTCTCTTAGAGTTGGGGACTAACTTTGTGCGACAATAGTAAGGGGAAATGTCCTGATAACTTCTGGAAACTTCCAGATTTTAGAGTTCCTGTTTGTTCTGGGCTATTGTGGGATGTAGTCGTGATTTAATTAAGACATTATTCATATTCTTATTTTAGAAACAAAGAATGATCTATCTCTTAAGTAAATGGCAACTCTTAAATACTGCAACTTTAGAACCGTTTTCTTCTATTTGTCAATAACTTGTACATAGATCCAGATAAGATGACACACGAATCAGAAACCAGGCTCCAAAACAACATCTTCAAAAAATACACCTCCATCAGTTCATAACCACCGCCCTTCACATCGCAATCAACATAAAAAAACACAGAACATAGGCATCCCGAAAATTCAGCAAATAGTCCAAGAGCTAGCTTAATTCCAGTCGTACCATCGTCGCTAGTCTAGGAGCAGCCCAATGAATACAAATTCTGATCTAGACGTAGATAGGGCTGACAAAGACCTGAACGTCATTAAAAGTCGTTCCTAACTAGACTAATTGGTCACGTACCTTTTCGTATTTGAACAAGTAACTAGATACCTGAAGGTATTCCTTTTTTGTGATGGAACTAAGCACCTGATACTCGTATCTTTAGTTAGAAGTTACGTAAAGATGACTTTTTATGTAAGACTATATTTAGACTACGGATTCAGTGGTGTGAGGTGGCAATTTATGTTGGGGGATTATCGATTACTAGGATAAAAGTATGCCTATGTCAGGTTGAAGTAATAAAATAATGAAACTAGTGGTCGCCCTATGGTTTACATTAGCGACCTTAGTTCATTTAAAATTTAAGTCTGAAGTAAAACAATTTCATTCTGGATTTCTGCATTCCTCCATTGCCAAACATACTCGTCTGTATAATATTACTTTGGATAGTGTCCCTTTAAACGATTATTTAAAGCTTCAAAGTCCGAAGATACCCAGATACAACAGAATTACCTTGGAAGTTACTGACAGATCTAAGCCTCGATCATTAGCTATCTTGAGGAAAGATCTTGAGTTGATAATGTCGGACTGCTAACCTGAAATGTCGTCTACTTTTCGACAGATTTTTGATAACCTGATCTTATTCTGATCAAAGTTAGCTGTTTCTTTTAGGGTGTTTATAGAATACTTTTTTAACAAGTTTCGCGATATGATTCCACTAAGAAACAGGGAGATCAAAATATATAGAGTGTCATGAAAGCTCACAAGGACTGACAAGCTATAAGAATGCTGTGCAATTAAAAAAAATACATTTGGATCGAATCCAGAGCGACTTTTTTAAGTTGTTTTAAAACTTTAGTGCTAAAGAACGAATATTTTTCCTGGTACTAATTTTCTTCATGCTAGGGCCAAGGAAACACATACCAGGGCAACACATACAAGTACAAGTACCACAAGTTCCACAGACATTATTGCGAATTCCGCCCTCGATGCACAATTGCAGTCGCACGCCGCAATCGCGGATTCCGGCGATGCTGCGAATTCCGCGGTGCTACGGAATTCACGGAATAATGCCTAAACGGTACTGTATCCGCTCAGTTCCGAACAATAAATCAATGATGACTGTCGTAGAATAGTTTAGTGGAAAACGATTACTTTGGAAAATGTTTTTTAAACTGTCATAGATAGTGGGAATAAATATTGAAGAAATAGTGTTAGCCATAGGATTTTCACAATATGTGGATAACGTAATTATTTATTATTGAATACAGACGCTTATTATGAAAGCAGAATGTAAAAACTTTCATGAAGAAAAGGTTAAGGAATTAAAGAATGCTATTTGAATACAAATTAGTTATTTGATTAATTACTGATAATAAACTGCATGTGATTAAACCGAAAGCTGTACCCAACATAATAGGCAAAACGTATAACAATTTATGACATTCAGACACCACCAGAACCCCACACAAAAACTAAATTGTATACCATTAAATTGTGATTTCAAGTAGGTATCATGACACGAAATCTGCAAAACAATTCCAAATTACTACAACCCGCCTGTTCCCGGCGTGAACCAACAAGTTTATGTTGCCTTAGTATCACAATTCCGCAACATCTGCTAATTCTCCCACGCAAGTTACAGGGAGGGAGTGCCAGGGGACTAGATTTGTGAGCTCCTTGAACAACGTAACCTGGTTGGCTGGTTTATATTGAGTTATTATCTACCTAAGTAGGCCAGGGCTGGGGAGACACGAGGGAGTAAGCTGTTATAAGGATAACTTTTCTTTTGTTGTAAGTGCCGCAGAATATGACAAATGTAATTCATCTGACAGATAGGTCAGAAAATGGTCAAAGAATGGCTTTTGTCCGTCTCGTGACCTACCGGGGCTTGAAATCTCCTTAACCATTACATCATAAATACGCAGAAACGACACAGTAGGTCATAAAATAGAAACCTGTTTTCCTAAGAAATTCTAAAGAAGTGATTAAGGATCGATCACAAAGTTTTGACCTGCCCTTGAACTTTGTTAACAGACGTAATTTCTATCCGCAATCACCTTTCACAACAATGAGTGACATTTAAATCCAACTTTGGTGTTAGAGTAGGTCCTAACCGCTAGACGATAATAACACTTAAAAACTTTGTTTACTGTTAAAGTGACAAAGCTAAACAAAGCTTAAAACATTATTTAATTTTCCCAGTGGAACAGATATGGCTTTGACTTGACCCAGAACGCTGGATGCTCTACTTAAGACATTAATACGAGTAACAAACCGTCTAGCCTCCAGCCTAACTTGACCCCGTCCGGCACACGTCACACTATACTAACTAAAGTACAGTTGTACTAAGTGAGCCACGTCACTACTTGTGCCCTTGGACTGACCAATGAAAGCGCGCGACCTTCCACTCAAGGACGAATGGAAGCCGTTCTACAAGTTTACGATAACTTTAAGTGTTTATATTTTTATTTGACTTAAAGTTTTGATTCGGTAAGAGTTTTGTTGCCAACGTCTTGAATTATTACGCAACACAAAGAGGTTCTTGATGCCTGCCAAGTTTAAAAGTTCGTTAGACGTTACCAGTATTTTTATTTTTTTTAATTTAGACGGCTGACATTTATTGACGCTAAGTATGCAAAAGGCTCAGTTTTTTTTTTTTAATTTTCCGCCCTCGTGTAGGTAATGCCTAGCCTTGTACCTGCACGCATAGTTCTCAAGCTAAATGAACCAAAGACCTCAATTTGGCTGATTTCAGCATCGGTATTTTAGGTTCCCCCTATAGTGATGCTACTAATTATACATTTCTGAACTGGGAGTCTTATCATACTAGTTTTATCGGTTCTACTACTTTTACGCTTAAGAAAGATTTGTAAATAATATTAACATCGTTTTTGTAAACCGGTTTTAACTCTGGTATTCTTTTTCAACTCCGGATTTGAAAACGACGCTTAAAATCGCTCCTGAAACTCCGGAGTTACGAAACTCAGGGACTCCGGATTGAAAGCCCTAGCGGTACAGATTGGATGCGGAAGACGGAGGACGAGGTATAGTATAGTGATTGGGCAGTGGACTGTGATCAGCTAAGTGTATCATTAGCTTTGTACTTGTCAAACTATAGTTTCCCGTGTTCAAGGCTCTAATATTCTGTTTTAGAGCTTCGTCAAATTTACGATTGGTCCAATCGATGCAGTGAAGGTTACAATTTCGATCTAGATATGAACTTTATTACTATTGCAATCGATCGACCTCGATTAATATTGTGTGCATTTGACAAGTCCGTCGACCTTGGGAGTTGGTCTGGGCTAGTTACAAAGTTGTTTCCTCTTAATTGGGGCGATTATATTGGTCAATTACTTTGGAAACAATTTTCGTAATCTTTGTCCGGTTTTAAAGTTTTGTTTGAATAAGAAATGACAATGGATTTTTGAACGAAAGGGAGTGTCCGACTTGTCTTGACTTGACAAAAACCTACCCTATTCATTCAATTTCCCTTTGCTTTTCAAAGCAGAGGTAAGTTTGAACAGGCAGTTACTTGGCCATTTCGTTCCCCATCATCTTGACAGCTCTTTGAGGCACGCGTGGAATACAACGCGTCATCATCTCGAACCTAGGCCTTAGCAGACGGTGAACTACCCATTGCACGCCTACATTTTATCATAGATCGCGTTCTAAATCGATTTTCCCTAAACAGAAAGACACCGCCTTCTTTGTTTAACCACAAAACAAGCTCCACCTTCTGACCTTAAACTCAATTTAGCCATAACACTTACCTTTCTGGAAAAGCTTGTAAACACTCCTTTGTTTTGTCTTTGTTAACTGACTTTTTATTAAGACCTCCCACACACTTCCCACGTTGCATTGTAGATAAAGAAATTTTACACGCTTTTCACAGTAAATTTGACATTTAAGGTTAAAATTGCGTCCTACACGAATTTACTAAACGTGAATGAGTCTTTTGTAAATCTTTTTATTAGGAACATTATTTTGTTCTTAGGGACATATTTTGTCGAAAGAATGAGTACTGGCACTGAGTGTCTGACAACGAGTACAGACACTTATGTCTCTGTATCATAGTCTAGTCCATTATCATCATCCTTATCTGTCAGTTTCACTAATGTGAACTTTGAACGTTGGTGTGTATTGAAATAAATCTTGCAGAAGAATTAACTTCTGATCTACATGGGCCGCCGTTTCGTTAAGACTGTGCTTGAGGCAGCAGCGCAATGCACCAGGAGTTGTGAAGGCCGTGAGCAGTCGCGTCATGTGATGATATCCGCTTATTTTGGGCTAATAAAATCTTCAAATGAGCCAGAAGGACAGTCAGACTCTTACGTACCAAAATACCGCCCCGTTCCTACAATGTTACCAATATGGTAAACTGCTTAGACAGTCACAGTCCCATGACCCTGTATCGATGAAACTAAACCCCCTATTATTTGGGACTTAAATACAGCTATGAATCTGCAGAATAATATTACGTCTCACATTGTTCTCCATATCCTTTCAGAAAACAAAACTATCTCTTTAACTAGTCTTAGAATTAGCCCTCAACAAACTCTTAAATAAAACTTAGTACTTAAAGAAAGGGGCTTCCATCTTTCATGGAAATGAAGTAGTAAACTAAACAAACAAGTAAAATGCGACTAAGTTCCTTAGTTGGATCGTCGCTAATGAATTCATGCTGGCTACATAAGCGTCCTGAATGAAACTTAGGCACCCAGTAACTGCTGTTAAAACTTTAGTATTTCTACTAGCGTAAGTAGTATGTGATCGTCCAGGCTTTTGGGATATAGTGTTGGTACTTCGGACAAGTTTTGGAATACTTTGTGTACTTTATATATTAGAAGAGAAGGTGAGAGCAGTAGCTAGATACCCAAATGCCTAGTGTTATCGGCGCCAACTTAAAAGTAGTAAGATCACGGGTTTGAAAACAGATAGGCACTTTACTTTTATGTTTTTTATCCGCTCCGCTCACAATACCGTGAAAGGAAAACATTGAGAAGAAAGTAGCATTTCCTAGAATCATAATCCTAAAATAATATATGTGACATATTTTATTAAAGTGCTTTAGGGTCGCATTGCAGATTAAGATAGCTCACTCCCTCTCACTAAAATGACCCCACTCAACTATATTACAGCCGCAGAAACAGAAAAATTACATACGCATTTAAAATCTGTGCCTTCAACAAAAACAAAACAACGTGGGTACTTTATTTTTTAAGTTTACTACCCTTTGAAAGTGAGGTTTCATTGTCATTATTATTTGATCTATACAAAAGCAGCTAAGAATAAGTTACTATATCGAATCTCATCTCGATTTTAGGTCTTAGTACTGATTTACACCCCACACTGGCTATAAAGTTAAATTTTAAGACCTAGCGCGGCTGTTGTAGTAAAGTGTCAGGGGAAATCAAGTCCCGCTTCAAAATCGGTCATGTGTACTTACAGCAGGCCTTTTGTACTGGTTTAGTCCTTAACCAAATTCAATTATTTAAACCTATTGTTAAGAAATGGTGTACAGAAGGATAAGCTGACAACGATGACAAAATTAATGGTACATAACTTATCCCTATTTTTTTAGTGAATGATAAGTTCGCGTTTGACCACTATCTCGTTGGAAACCAGCTAACGTGTAGACAGAGGGCTTTGACGATCAGAATAATCCAAAAAGAATAATTTTTCAAGATTAAAGTTACGTAAAATACGGTCAGCAATAAAAGTACTGATATTTTATTGACATTAATACTGTCGTTGCCAACTGTATCCACTAACTGAAACAGAGTTGGTTCTATTACGAAGACAACGATCAGCAAAAGAATTTCGACGGCAGGGAGATAATCTTTTAATATCTTTAATTGTTACAAATGATGATGGATAGCCGCTGTCGCGTGCTGAACGATTGGCTCGATGGTATCAATTCCCAGAACGTAAAAGTTTTTGTTTATTTTTAAAAAACCTTGCCACATGGTCTTAAAAATCTACACGTGGAAGATAAATGTAATGCTCCTTTTTATGAAAATTATGTGGACGCAAGAGTATGAAATTCGGCACAGTTTATATTAAAAATAGAAAATGCATAAAGAGAATTCATATTCAAACTTAAGGAAACGCGAATTTTCAACAATGGCGGCCTGAAATATTATTCTGAATCCTTGTCACCATATTTCTCAAAAAAAACATCTCAGACCACGAACAGTAACTTTTTTTATTCCTTAAATCTATTTTCAAATTATTTCCCTTATCAAGTCAGGGCTCATTTTACCTTTTGGAGCAAATAGTATGTATATACAAGGCGGTGTAATACATTTATTACACCGCCTTGTAAATTATTACAGCATTAATTTTCAGTAAAGTCCAGTAGCTAGCCAACAAAATCTACGCCATTATACAAAACTTTGCAATCGACCTAAACTATTTTAGCTATTAAACCCCATGGTCTAGCCTCGTAAATTTATTGTTATGTTTTAGGCTTATTTTTAATGGTAGTTCACGAAGTATACTCGTAATACCGTGTACGTTTTCACTAACTTTACATCACTCTTAAACATTACGGCACTTGAAATATTTCAACTCTCGGTGCTCACCTCAGAGTTGAAAATACAACTGATTACTTTTACTTAGACATTCTTTTAGGTGTTTCCTAATATAAGTGTAGAGGCATTAATGCTATAATGAAGGTTAGCGAACAGTTTATAAAAGTTAAGGTTTATTTATTAAAGTTTTTAAGTAGGTACCTAAAAGGTAATGTATTAAGTACTTTATTAGTATTTTGATTGTAATCTAGGTTTTTAGTGTTAACTTTAACCTTGAAGATTAATAGATTATTCACCAAAACCAGTGCCTTACGTCACTGGCATTTTGTAGCCTAAGCATTCCTAAAGATTCTGGGGTTGGGGTCGTCCTCAACGTCTTAGGATGAATGGAAGGATTTATTCATATATGATGAATTCACTCCGAAACTTCTGAACGAATTTGGTTGGAAAGGTACTAATTATATCCTCCACCATAGGATATCTTTTACCACGTGTGACAAAAACCAAACTTCAAGTCGGCGAAGCCCTACGGATAAGTAAGTCAATATTTCCGTCTGTCTAAATGAGCTGACCTTGAAACAGTACGTATACAAAGTTTAGTAAAGCCTCAGTTATTCAGACCGGTGGCTACGTAACAGTCTGGCCCTGTTAATATATTCTGCAGGTTTATTTTAGGCTCGCGAACAGCACCTCCACCCGCGACATCTTCGTCTTCAATTCTGACCTCATTTAAATTACATGGGATTTTACGGTTTGTTCCTTTACTTCTGAAAAATTTGAAAGATAGACTATGGAATGTTTAGAAAAAAAATGGAGGATGGACATCGCTAAAAGAGGGTAACACCTCGCCTTTCAGGCAAGAGGGTGTGGGTTGATACCGGGCAAGTACCGATGTGTCTTTTCAATGTGTCTTTTCAATCATGGACATCATTATTGAAGGAAAACTCTAGGAGAAAAACCAGGAGGCATACCATGAAGTCTTAAAACGAGAGGCCCCCAGGAATTTATTCTTAGCGATGACTTCGCCAAGAAGCGCGGCGGCAATTGTGTTTTAGACAAAAAACTATGCTTTGCAACATAACTATTAGATTCATTTTGGGAAAGCTACGTCAGTGATAGTTTAATGATCCCACTGCCGAGACAAGTTTTCTTGCCATGACTCCCAGTTTTTTCGATCCAGGACTGATTTGAACCTACCATGAACCCTTAACGCGATCCAGTTTAGGCTGTGGGAAAGAGATGGCGCTAGACGACTTGTATAGCTCTGTCTCTTTCCCACAGCCTAAACTGGATCGTTTTAAGAGCTCGTGGTAAGGCCACTGGTCGTTGGTTTTGTCCAGCTCGCCCCATCATCTTCTTCAAGGCCTAGCTCGGCTCTTTCTACCCAATATAATGCTGTTACAGTACCCACAAAACCGTCAAAAAGGTTTCCATTATACAAGTGAACGAGAAATCAACAGGCGGTACACCTTAGTGATTCTTCATTAATTACGTCTCACACAATCCCGCCAGATAATTAACTAGGGTAACGCCTGTATGTGAGACAATAGCGTTGATTACTGAATAGCTTGCTCCGAGCACACAGGATATATTTAGATAGGGAGAACTGACCATCATACGTAGACGTTATATAACATAACTAGCTTTTCCCTGCAGTTTTACTAGCGTTAATTTAGAACTTGACATTCAATCTAGCGACATGTAGCGCCATCTATGATCATAAGTTACGTTATTGTTGTTTTCCTCGGGAAATGTATTTTTTCGACCTAATTCCGATCAAAAACAATACGCAGTTAGACAAAACACAAAAAAGGCTCAATAGTTATTTGTTATGCAAGGCTGCAAAGTTGATTTTTGTGCGCGAGTACTTGAATTGAAAACTGAGAGAGCGAAGGATTCTAAGATTGAACCGCGAGAGAAACGAGCGGTTCAAATATAGAATCCTGAGCGATGCGAAGTTTTCAAAAGTACGAGACGCAGAAAAACTTTGCTGCCGAGTGCAACACACAACTTTTCACCTCACACAGCGAGGAAATGGTAGGTGTAAGAGAAACAGCTTAAACAATTTACTATATAAGTATTTATTTATTCATTTTAGAAATTAAAAGTAAAATTACTACAATTGTTAATATTGAAAGTTAAATGTTTTTTTGGAACATTGATACTTGTGTTTGTCACTTGTGTGTTATCATTACGTAAATTTGCGGAAAATTGCTCAAACTCATTGGATTCCATTGTGAATGTTGGAGACAGAGACAGATATAAGGCGGCTCGAGACGATTTTCTTAATTTTGAATTTTATTTTTATTTGAATTTTAAAAACTCAAACTTACCTATACGACATCTATTACTTAACACTAATGTTCAGAAAAAAAAATAGGTTGGTGCACTGACATGCAGTGGGGGCGGCTCACCTGCCAGTGTAGAAAATAATTGAATACAAGACGTGTTCGATTTTTAAACAACACTTTGTGCTCTAGAGCACAAAATGGAGTTTTGCGCTCAGATTTTGAATGAGAAATAGAATCTTTCCGAGCGGGTGAGGTGAAAAATATTTCATAGGCTTTCATAACAAACAACTCCTAAGACATTAACTATTTTCTTGAAATTGTTTTGTTGTAATTTAGTGGCTGCATAAAAAGTTACATGGTTCAATAGAAATGTCAAAATAGAACTGGTTTTTTTATCTTAAATTTGGCAGCTGTCAGTTGAAAGCGATTCTCCCTAGGCCTGCAATGGATAACTGACCTACTTTCAGAGTATGAGTATTGAAAATATATTTTCTTTCTTCCTATTTTCTTTTTCTTAACAAACAGTATTTCCTTATCACCACTGCATTGTACATCTGATACTTTCTGTAAAGGTAAATAACCGAGAATAAGTAAGTCAGTAACACGAGTTACATGCTATTGCCCTCCTTGATCCCTACTAATCCCCCCTCCCCCTTGATAAAGCCATACAAGAATAGGTTCTATCCCTTTCATTTGCATCGGTTTTCCTCCTAAATTACGTTCAGAAACAATGCCTTCCTTTCTTCGAAGAAAAGGGATATATAGGATTATGCTCGACGGTTATTGGAGTTAGTCATACTCCGTTAAACTGGATTTTTATTTCACCGTGTCTAGACTAAACAGTCGAATTCTATTACGGAATGACTGGTTAATTCTGATATGTTAAATTTCGACCAGGATCGTGATTTTCAAGTATTATGCAATAACATTTTGGATAAAGTGAAAACCATTTCACGTGCTGACAAAATCCCTTGTAAGACCGTGTACGCATGTCGCGCGACTCTCTAAACAGATCCTGGAACGTGAAGAACTACTGAAGGAACACCCTGGATTTTAGTCAGTACAAGTCTGACAGTCCCTTGCGCTCCAACCAGGGCGGGAGGACTCATTTGATTATTTACCACGATAAAAAAGACCGTGTACACCGAACGGCTTTTCATAAAAACTTTCAAGCACTTATTTTATTAAATGACTGACTTGATATTATAATGAATCATCATATGCATAACTAAGATACGTACATACGAGTATATACAGGCATTACTAGATGCCGGGATCGGGCCCAATCAAAGGAACAAGGTGGATTTTTAATCAGTAAGAGTCTGGCAGTCTTTTCCGATCCACCCAGGGCTTGTGCACTCAATTGGTGATTCTACCACCCAACAAAACAGAAAGGCAATCTGTAGATATAATATTATGAATGCTTACATCAATGCTTGCCTTAAATCACAAGTGTTTTACATCGGGAGTCGAACGCTCATGGTGATTGACATTTCATTAAATCTCTTTATACACTTCGGTACAAACTGAGGGCTTACCGGCTGTGGCTTTAATAGCCTGTATCGATCAACTGGGTTTAACAGGCAATTAATAACGACATTAAAGTTACAAGAGTGAAATATATTTTGTTATAATTGAGTTTTTGAGTAGCATTTAAAATACATTGATACCGACATTAAGAAAACCTGCTGAGGTGGCTTACCACGTCTTAAAGCCAGCGTAATTCCAGTGTGGGAAAAAGACAGAGCTATACAAGTCGTCTAGCGACACCTTTTACTCACTTGAACCACCTGGCTTTAAGTGTCGCCGCACACGAGCCACTCGCGACAGCCACAAACGCCGCCACGAAAAGCTAGAAGCGGCTACAGAGGTAGCTGAAGCGCGCGACAGTCATTTTTTGTGGCCGGTGGTCGACACTTGCGGTCGTTGGCTGCTACTTTTTTTAACCAATGCATTACTGAGGTAAGAGAGAGAGGGGCGCGGAATTGCGCGAGTGGCGTGTGGCGGCGTATTGTGGCCCGTGTGCGGGAGCCCTAAGACGTCATGGTACACCACCTGGTGTGTAAAATGCATGACTTTGTCTTCAAGTGTTAATGTATTGCTGATATAAGACTGCTATAATACCATTAGCAATAAACTTAACATTGCGTTATGCAGTAAAGTATAATTATCCTATTCTCAACCACAATCGATGCGGACTCAAACTCAAAGGATGCACTTCATAGAGTATCCTGTCGATTGTACATTTCAGAAAATGTGGAAGACGCTTCTGAAGATAATAATCTAGTAGCTCAATTCAAATAGGAGTGCCATAGACGTTTATCTGTAAAAGCTGCCGTAGTTTACGTCTCTTTTATTTGTCTACCAAAAATACTTTGCAATTACAAAACATTGAGGCCCGAATAAACGTTTTACCGTGGTTTTACTGCTAAAGCCATTGCTGTAGATTTACTTAGTATGTATGATATGAAACACTAAACTATACCGGATACCGCAACAATCCAGGTAACCGCAGTATTTCCTATGATCATTACCCACTAGATACTAGCAGCTTACATATTATATCGTACATTTTTATAACTATAACTGTACCTACTTATTTCTATAAATATACAGGGTGAATTTTCCAACTGGGCGTGGATGGCTATATCCGAAACTATGAAGAATATGACGAAAACTAAAACTGTACGATTAGATTTTAGAAAAATCAATAATCCTGTCCAGGTATCGAACCCGCTGATTTTGGAAAAAAAAAATCCAACCCTGTATTTACAGTTACTTACTCGTATAACGAAATTATTGAAATTCGAACTAAATGTGAACAGGCGGTAAATAAAGTTTTGCTCGGAGTTTCGTTGATTACTACTAATTGTTTGCGTTCCATTTCCTGCTTAACCAAAAATTAGCACTTTCCTGTAGTTTGCCATATCATTCATCATCAGTCTTTAAATATATCATTACTTAACAGAATTTGAGCCTTATTAGCGATAGTATAGAACCGTGTACAAAATACAGCGTAAGTTTTTTTTTTTCCAAAATTAAGAGTTCAATTCCCGGCCAAAAATTCAATAACGCGCATTTAGTTTTTATCAAAATCGGCCTCGAGACACCTTTGAACATTTTTTGATATAGTAGTTTCGGATTTGGCCAACCACGCGAATTTGGAAAATTCACCCTGTATATACCTACCTTTATCTTCTGCATAGGAGCTCATTGCTAGATAATAACAGTCACAAGTCGAACTTTTCAAGGCTAAGGCGCGCTTGCCGAGGTTGGTGTGTGTGTATGGGAACATCTATCATTACGGGTTTCCTCGGTGCAAAAGTGCATGTAGAGCTGTTGATGCCGGCTGTCTTTTGTGGATCTTTGAATATTGTTACTGTTAATCAGAAGCTGGAAATACTGTAAACCTGACTTACCAAGGGTTTTATTCAGTAAATGGGTTGTTGAGGTCAGATAGGCAGTAGCTCCATGTAAAATATTGATATTGAGCTGCATCCAGTTCGATTAGAAGCCAACCCCAAAATAGTTCAAGAAAATGCTACACAGATGATGGTGATGATCATCTAGCACAGCCTTGTCTGAACTAATGTAGAGATCAAAATGACAGCCAGAACCAACGGCTCAACGATCTTTCCGAGGCACGGACCTCGTACATTGGAAAATAAAACTACTATTGATTTGTAACCCCTAAATAGTACCCAAACAGTAATCTTTCTCTGATCTAAAATATAATCCATTTAAGGTCGGACCAAAAATCGACCGTCCGCCTCAGCCCTATGACCCGAAACCCAAAACACAATTATTTGCCCCATTCATGTGAACGCGGTCAACGTAACCCCTAGCGAACTGTTTCGACCTATCTCATTGCCTCAGCCGAATTCTAGATAATTGCTTCATAAAGGTACAGGCGTCTGCATTAATTGGGTGCCCTTTGGATGAACAGTGGATAACTGGATACTACCTTAAATTATGGAATCAGGCTTTATTTGCGGAAATCCTTGGCAATAAATTGGAATGCTAAGCAATTTTTTTTTTAATTTTGCGAAAATTCTACCAAACTTGAATGGAGTATCTAATGATTTGGGTGTATGACAAACACCCAAATCGCTATGATAACAAAATTTTAGTCACTAAAGTAAATAATTATACCAAGACTGGCACATTTGAACAAAAACGTTGCCTCGCACTAATAATTTCTCCTGTTTCATAGGTGCATTTACAAACATAGCAACTCACATACACAAACACCCAGACCCCTGAACAACTACTTGAAGATCATACAAATATTTGGTCCGTACGGGGAACAAACCCGCGACCAGCACAGCAGTCCAATCACTCAGCCACTACACTAACCGTGCAGTGAAAACAAAATAAGACACGAGACAAACCAGCAACCATTAGAACTTAGGATACAGTCATACAATGGATAACAAAGGCTTAGGCATTCCACTCACAGAAATTAGTAGATATACCTAGTACGCCCTAATTGCCTTCACGTAAGGTACAATATGCAGGTAGCGTCGTCTATCATCTCGATAACTAAGATCAAACATCATAGGTTTTCTCGTCCCTAGCTATTCAATCCAACCGTGTCACGGACAAAGGTGTCCTAGAAAAACTCTCGCTGTTTTGCGAGCGTACCTAAATGGCGCAAAAAGTCCCTTTTCATATTTTTACATGATGTCGACCTTATTTGCATGTTTGTAGAGGCTATAATAGCTGTCAGTTACTGAGCAATAGACCGTGGGTTTTTCTAAAACATTTTTGACAAACAACATCTCAAAAGATTTCTCGGAATAGGGGTGGGGCGATTTGCCTAATATGTACACCCACATTTCACCAAAAAAACTTTGAGACGAACCTATAGTCACTATTGTGACCCAAATTTGAACAGATTGCTATTAAGCAATTTCCGATAAAAAAGTAAAAATTCGACCTGGGAAACAAACCCACGTCCTTATGATCAGCAATAACTCTTGCTAATACAAGACCAACGAAATAGACCATTACTGTAATGCCCGAGTTTATATCTGCATGAAAATACAGGGAGTTCAAAACAACATAATCTGGCTTATATATTGTCACACGTCGTCAGTTCGATTCCCATGCCTTTTATTTATTTCAATTTTCAAAATGTTTATAAAATGTAGCATACACAATTACCTTATGTATTTCAAGAAATCTAGACAAAATCTTATATGTAAAAAACTAGAACCTACATCTCATCTAGAAATACTATAACTAATATTTAAAGTTACGCTACTATTATTCCCTGTAACTTAACAGTAAATCTTAAACTTAAGGTAAAAAATACTGTCGAAACCAGTGTACAAAATAATCTTTCAAGCAGCAAGAGTACGCTATCGAAAAACGCGGGGTCAATACCTCCTACAGAGCGTGGTGATTGAAAACTGATTAGGGAAAACACTTTTAGAAGGTTTCGACCAGATTTGAGTAGTCTTTCTTATAAATACGAGTATACTTGTTTTTCTTTAGGAATTATAAAAATAATAACCTAACCTCAATCAAACAGTATTTTCGTTCTAAAAATTCAAAGTATATCGTATTTTATTACACTAATATATGAATAAACCTTAACTCTTCTATTAAAATCTTCAGAAAAATATAACTTACAGTTAAAATAAAATAAAAGCCGTAAAATTAACACCGTTTCACAGAATAATCGATAAACCAAACATTGAACTGAGAGAACTTAACAAAAATAACAGTTATTCTTCAAAATAACATTACAAAAAACGAAAATAACAACATAACACCGTTGAAACATTAAAAAAAAACATGGTAAATATAAAAAAAAACTTATGTACTTTAACGTAGCGTGTGTACAAAAACGTATATACTAGACGTACCTGGTTTAACTTGGAGCGTCCGTGTGCACAATTTTTAATATAACACTTGCACTTGAATTATTTTAAGTTTGATTGTTATTTAATTGTTATTTTAGTTATATAACACTGTTCACTGATGTTGATGATTGTTTGTGCACTGGTCTTATGTAATGTGCTCAGCTATTGCATGGCGCGAGGTAGCCGCGCGGGGTACGACTGCAGAGAGAAATGGCGGACGGGTGCGCGCGCCGCCCGCCCTCCGGTAAGTGCGGGGTCGCGCTATTGCATTGGGCGGGCGGGAAATATTTATTTTGTTGCGTGGGTGTCGCATCGTAAGTGAATTATAACACCCACGCTGTACTTTCTAAAACAACGCTTTGTGGATAGTAAAACTGATTCATTTTATTTGTTCTCTTTATCAAAATTATGAAAAAATATTTTTATTTGTCTTTATGAATCAATGTAAATGGTACGCACATATTTTTAAGAAAGGATTAATTTTATTAAATAATTCACTAGAAGTGTACCGCATCAGTTTAACACAGTAGCTATTTACTTTACTTGCTACCTATTCATTTTGGTTATCATGTATATAAAACAGTTGGTATATTACTCAAAATCATCTACATTATTATTTAGCTATATTTATGATCTTCCTCCGTTCTTTAAATTCATATAACTTTGTACAAGCTACAACTAACATACCTTTATTAAAAAGGCTATGAGAATTATTATGTCCAAAATAAACAAAAAATATTAAAAAAAAAACATACATAAAAAATTAAACCAATGAAAACGCAATAGCGAAACACCACCCTAATCTAGACAAAAGGCTCGCACTTTGTAACGTTCAGCGTTACCTCGTACCGAAGACACAACTTATCAAAACGTATGAAAATGTACGGGATACACTGCCGCGTTGGACCTACTTATTTACCACAACTTCTGAACGAAACCCGCAATGGATTCGAGACAGTAAAAGTAAAGTCTTATAGTATTACTTTTTCGGTAAAAGCGGGCAAGTCGTCGTGAAAAAATGTTGATTTTTAGACGGAGACTCGAATTCACATGTGCAATAAGAATATAAGATATTGAGTCGAAGCTAAGATGAAGATATAAAGAGGGAAGTAAATATCTGTGTACATAGCGCTCACGGATTTTTATTATTTTACCTTTGATCTTTTATTGGAGTGAATAAGATTGGTTTTTGCTTATAGCTTTGTTGGGTAGCCTGGTAGTTCAAAGGAAGACTGTGACATTTTTGGTTAAAGTAAAATATACAGGCTTTTTAGGGTTCCGTAGCCAAATGGCAAAAAACGGAACCCTTTTAGATTCGTCATGTCTGTCTGTCCGTCCGTACGTCACAGCCACTTTTCTTCGAAAGTATAAGAGCTATCCAGTTGAAACTTGGCAAGTAGATGTATTATGTGAACCGCATTAGGATTTTCACACAAAAATTAAAATAAAACTAGTTTTCCAGGGGCCCCCATACTTACAATTGAAACTCAAAAATTTTTTTTTCACCGAACACGTACGTGTGGGGTATCTATGGATAGGTCTTTAAAAATGATGTTGAGGTTAAACTGAACAGTTTCCGCGAGAGACACTTCCAAAGTGGTAAAATGTTGGTCCGCCCCTGTAACTTCTAAAATAAGAGAATTATGAAACTAAACAAAATATAAGATGTGCAAACTTCAATTGACAAATTGGTTTGAACGAGATCAAGTAATTAGTTTTTAGGGTTCCGTAGTCAACAAGGAACCCTTATAGTTTCGCCATGTCCGTCCGTCCGTCCGTCCGTCTGTCCGCAGTTTAGCTCAGAGACGCACAGTACTAGAGAGCTGTAATTTGGTGTAAATATACGGATTTGTTGTGCCGAAAAAGTGGTAAAATAAAATCTCGTAAAATATTTTTTTTTAGGGTACCTCCTGTACACGTAAAGAGGGGATGTTTTTTTTTTTTCTCGCGTACCCCTTAGTGTGGGGTATCATTAAATAGGTCTTTAAAAAATATTGATAGTTTCCATTAACAATTTTTTGATAAAAAAATTCGTTTGTGAAATATTAAGCTTTAAAGTGCTAAATTTTGCTCGACTCGAGTGTCCCCCCCCTCTACCAGCTAAACGGTTATGTTTGGGGGTGTGAAAAAATTCACAATAGTAGTATATATAACGAAGTTTGAAGGAAAATTATCATGACTAAGTAGGCTTTACAAGTTTACGAGTAATAGTCGACCAACTTATAAAACTTACTTGGATAGTATATTTTCCTAAACAAAATGTATCGCAGAACATGATCTTCAACTGCAAATGTAAGTTTGTCAACTTTATTTTTACAGCTGTAATAGGTATGTTTTTACGGTATGTTTTTTGGGGATAGGTAGGTTTTTATCGTCAACTATTTTAACTTGCTTCAAAAAAGGGGGAGGTTCTAAATTCGTCGTAATCTTTTTTTTATGTATTTTCCCCGATTTCTCAAAGACTCCTGGACCGATTTTGAAAATTCTTCTCTTTAAAATTAAATTCAGCGAATCAGTTTAGTTAATTCGCATAAGTATTTTGATGGGCAAATAAGGAACCCTACACTGTGCGTGGCCCGACACGCACTTGGCCGGTTTTTTTTTTTTTAATACTTCATAAATCGTAAACCGCAATTTACCTTTCAAAGTTACACAACCAACTACATGAACTTTTATACATGTATTATGTTACTTGCTTCTACGGAACCCGTTATGGGCGAGTCCGACTCTCACTTGGCTGGTTTTTTTTTTTTCTTTTATCGAAACTATGTAGCTATGTGACGGCACGGTTAGCGCTGTGGCTGAGCGATTCACGCCGTGTTGTCCCGGGGGTTCGATTCCCGCACGGAATAAATATTTGTATGGGTCATTTCACGCAGGCTCAAACCTTTACTAATTTCGGTGGGATGGCAATTTCGGTGGCTGTCTTATTTTCAAAACAACTACAGTTGTTTATTTCATACTAAAAATACTAATGTGTTCCAGAATAAAACAAGTTTATTTTTTCATCCAAAAACCTACAAATAAAAAAATACACCGAAATTAGTTAAGGATTGAGCCTGCGTGAAATGACCCGTATGATCTAACAAGTAATTTTTTCAAGGGTTTGGGTGTTTGTGTATGTGAATTCAAATATTTGTAAACGCACCCATGATACAGGAGAAATTCCTACTGTGGGGTACGGCGGTTTAAGACGAGTACTTAATGATATTATAAAGAGTTAAATTTGGGAGTTTGTTTGTTGGAAGTAATCTCTGGAACTGCTGAACCGATTAAGAAAATTCTTTCACCAGTAGAACATTATTTTTGAGTTATAGGCCATATATTTTTCACCTCACACGCTCGGAAAGATTCTATTTCTCATTCAAAATCTGAGCGCAAAACTCCATTTTGTGCTCTAGAGCACAAAGTGTTGTTCAAAATTCGAACACGCTTTGTATTCAATTATTTTCCACACTGAAAGGCGAGCCGCCCCCACTGCATTTCCTCGCTGTGTGAGGTGAAAAGTTGTGTGTTGCACTCGGCAGCAAAGTTTTTCTGCGTCTCGTACCTTTGAAAACTTCGCATCGCTCAGGATTCTATATTTGAACCGCTCGTATCTCTCGCGGTTCAATCTTAGAATCCTTCGCTCGCTCAGTTTTCAAATCAAGTACTCGCGCCAAAAATCAACTTTGCAGCCTTGCATAACAACTATTTAGGGTTCCAACGAGTAAACCGCACTCTAAGAACTAAGACTTCACTGACCGTCTATCTACCCGTCTGTCACCAGGCTGCATTTGCCGGGCCCTATACCTACAACAAACGTGGTATTTTTGCTCGTTTTTGCTCGATATTGTTATCGGCAACAAGTTGACGCTGGACATATTCACAAAATATTTAGTAGGTAATGTAATATTCACTTTAAAAATAAACAATTAAATTAAGATTAAACAAGTATTTCTCGCAACTTGGCCAGTTTTTTGCAATCCGCAAGACGAAGGCGTGCCCACGCCTTGCACAAAACAGTTTTAAAAATTCACAAGCGAAACCGTAGAGCCTCGTTAGTTTTCGCCAACTTTCCTTCCAAGTCTGACACATTAATTCTTGCACACATGCTTTTCGTAAACACCCACGTTTTAGTAAACACTTGGGCTTGACATATTAGGTGTAACAGTAGTGGAGATGTGACAAATACCATGTGACTGGAGCCTCGTAACGTGTTCGGCTCAAGTTCGAGTCATTTTGTTGAGGTATAGTGCCGCGAAAATGGAAGGGCTTATTGTCAAGAAAAGTTGTGAAGACAAGCTTTTAAGACATTTATGTTGGGTAGGAAATATTATTCATCAGTCGCTGAAAAGTAGGTATTAAGAAAGAATGTGGACAGCTATTATTTTGAGGCTGATAAAAATCATGAAATTAGACTCTCCCGGGTGGAATCTAGGGGACTGACAGACTGACTAAAACACCCTGTTCTTTGACAACTGCTTTCCTAAGCCGCTGTCCCCTTAATGGCAATCCGACGAACCTGGCAGTCGTTTGGATGTAAGGTTCTCGTCAGTTTGCTGACCGAGAGAAGGTGAAGAACAAAAAATGTGGGACTGCATGAAAGATCATTTGGCTAGAAAAGGACGAAGAAAACATGTTGCACAGTACACCAATTGAATATTGACCCAAGAGTATTGACGACATGGTGGGCGCAATGGCTGAGCGCTTGGTGCACTCTTATGTCAATTTATTTGGAGTAGTAGCCTACTGCTCCGTGTGTCGTGGGTTCGAATAATTATCCTAGCTCTACCTTTTTATGTATGTGAGTTTATTTTTTTATGCACCCACAATGTATGGAATAAAGAATAAATTGCAAACAGGGCAAACATTTTAACAAAAATAAAAAAGTACGTATGAAATTATTTTCATCGATTTGAAATTGATTCCAGCAAAATAATATAAAGTAGAACGTTGTATCAGACATGAGAAACCGTAAAGTTTCGGCATGAGAATGAGAATGCAACGAACTAACAATACCTAGGTAATCCCGTTGGATATGAACTCGCTATCTAATCCCCTATTTCGGGACGACACAACGTAACCGAAGCCAAGAGTTGCATTTTTAACGTCTTTTCTACTATTAAAAGATACTGTGAGTTATGGCCTATTAATCTTTTAATATTTTCGTAAAGTAGGCCAGCTTTAATTTTTATTGTGTTCTCTATGAAGTATGAGGAAGAAATAAAATGAGAATGCCTCGCTTGAATACTTTTGTTTGTTTATAGACAGTCAATTGGAGTTGTGAGAACATGGATTAGCACTTTAGGACAGGAAATGTCCATCACCGGGCAGACAGTCAATACTCGACACTCAACTCTGTAGATCTGTAATGTCCGTTATTGTAAGCTACGCATTATACCTACATCTATTGTTTATAGATTTAGGTATCTCGAATTTGAATTTGAGAGGACCTTTGATGTCTTTGCTATTTAGACGATTAAAAAAAGGAGAAGGTTCTGTTCGACGTGTAGTAGGGTGAGTGGCGTGAAGTATTTTTCGTAAGTACCTACATAAAATAAAGAAATAACTATGGGCTATAATAATTCCTTGTCCTAATTCCAAAGCCTGCTTCGGTCTGGTTTATGTCGACTCGTCTTTTTCATACTCTCTTGTCCTACTAATATTATAAATGCGAAAATTTGTGACGATGTATGTATCTAGTATGTGTACTCGTATGTAGGTATGTTTGTTACTCTTTCACGCAAAAACCACTGAACGGATTTAGCTAAAATTTGGTATACCTACAGATAGTGTATAACCTGGATTAACACATAGGATAGTTTTCATCCCGATTTTATGTTCCCGTGGGATGATTTTCGAGTTAAATAAGTTATCACATCAGAACACATTCATTGTTTCTCATCTTCTCTTGTGACTTCCTTACCTACTCTTACTTTTATTGACCTTTCATAGTCATGATCAAACTGTTAAAAATTTTTTGGAACTTGACTTTCAGAGTTCTTAACTGATCTGCCTATTTTTGATTTAATTGTATTTGTATACCAACTTATGACGATTTAAGCATTTCAAGTGAACGTTTGGGGGTCATGACGCGTAGGGTCATACGCGTCATGACCCCCTACCGGGTCCTGACTGCAATAACAAACATTCCAATATTTGGTAGAGACCCCCAACCTAAATACAAGAAGGTAGTTTGTACATTCTCTTCTAACCTCATCGCTTATTAGGTACCCGCAGACCACAGCTGGCTACATAGGCTACCCAATATATAGCCATAGCCATAACCTGCCTGTTATAATAACTACGTGACGCTTTCTCACCCAATACCAACATAATAGGTACCTAATAATAAAATGGACTTCCTATTTCACTAACGACTATTGGAAACTTGCGCACCTGTTCACAATATTCCTGTTATACGGTATAGATTTTATCCTTAGAAAAAATTCAAAGGAAAATAAAAGGGATAATTTAAAAATGTTTTCCTCAATAATTTTTGTAGGAAAATAACGTAAAATTGCAATTGCAAAAAGTTTCACTTCTGATGAGGTTTTTTTTGCATATAAAGCGATAGGTTCACATTTGACCAATATCTCGCCTGGTAGTAAGAAGATGTTCAGGTCGACGGTGAATCCTTGTCTAGAAGCAAACTATTCACTTATGACTTCATTACTCTCTAAAATAAATGAAGTTTCCCAAATATTTTATTTTAACGTACTTATTCCTGTAGGTATTTGAAATCAAGATAGCATCATCACACACACAGATCCTAAATAAAACATCTAACCATAGGGTAGGCCCGAGGCTTAAAAAACGTCCTTTATTATGTTGGCGCAAGTTCATTATCGTTTACAGTTATACCCGTAAATCCTCAATCGGTAATTCTTTTACCAGTCGCAGTTCCCGGTTCCATATACAATAAGTCCTACTATTTTCCCTTTTAAAAATGTTATTCGAATAGACACTAATTCTGGCCTTAACAATTTTAATAAGTAACAGGATTTGCTAGCTAGAGTCTCAGAGGATGAGAACAAATCCGATTCTGAACGAAACATCCTGTTTTAATTTTTCTGACATTCTTTTGATGACATTGACACTTGACAGCACTCTGTTTTCCATTATTGGTCTTATTTAGTGAAAATCTGATTTTGGTTCAATAATAATCAAACAAAGCCGCTAAATAATAAGATGATATACTAAATAACTAGCTATGACTACTCAATATAAGAAATTCACTAGACTCATAGCTAAATGGCCAGTAGACAACACTAAAGGCGAAAGGTAAGAAAAAGTGAGGTTATGCTACATAATAATTAATCTTAGCTTCTGACGTTCATTTACTTTCAAAATGCTTTACAGAGACCTCGGAAAATTCATCAGAGATAAAGTCAAGGCAGCGTTTGAGTCATCGGAGAGGCAGAACTTAGATTCTGAGCTCTGTAATCGACAGTATATCGCTCTCAACAAACTAGCTGATAACCATTACAAAAACAAATACAAACGAAAACATAGCAGTACAGCCACCGGCCTCAGTACTGAGGAGTGCAACCTCATCCTCTCTAACGAAGTTCTCGAATATTTGAAGGAAGAAAACAAAGGATTCTTTAGCAAAATTTTTGGTAAGGACAAAAAATGATTCTCAGGCCGTTCCAGCGACTACACAGAGCGGTTCTCGCCCGGAGACTGTCCACAGAACAAGTACAGTACAGAGATCACACACCAGTAATGTTGAATGAGTCCATAAAACACTTAAATCCTAAAGACAATGAGCTGTACATTGATATGACATTTGGAGCTGGAGGACACTCAAGAAAAATACTAGAAGCTGCTGACTGTAAACTTATTACCTTAGAGAGAGATCCTGTAGCTCATGAAAAAGCTCAGCAGTTAGCTGAGGAATACCCAAATAGAGTAATACCCTTGTTAGGAAGGTTTAGTGAACTTCCCACACTTCTCAAAACCAAAGAAATAACACAGTCCACAATAGATGGAATGCTCTTTGACTTTGGATGTTCATCAATGCAATTAGATGTTGGGGAAAGGGGATTTTCGATCAGTAAAAATGGTTTCTTAGACATGAGAATGGATGCTGGCAGGGACCCAAACCAAATAACAGCAAGAGAAGTGTTAGCAACAGCCAATGAACATGAACTGTACAAGATATTCAAAATATATGGAGAAGAGAAGAAAGCTGCAAAAATAGCACAAACCATCATACAAGCTAGGTACATGATCAAAAATATTGAGACTACAGAAGAATTAGTGGAACTTGTCAACTCTTGCTGTCCAGATGAGAAACGATTGGACAAACTGCAAAGACCACAGTCCAATGCTACAAAGGTCTTCCAAGCATTACGTATCTTTGTTAACAATGAGCTGAATGAACTCAATTATGGAATGTTGCTGGCGAGATATTACTTAAAAATCAATGGAAAATTAGTAACAATATGCTTTCATTCATTAGAAGACACAATAGTCAAACGTCATATAGCTGGCAACGTAATCAATGAGGTTGCAAACCCTGTTCCATTGAAGTATTTAAGTCCAACTTTAGTCCAGAATCAAGATACAATCAACAAGTTTCTGGATACACCTTGGAAAGCCATTAACAAGCATGTAGAAGTACCTAGTGATGAAGAGGTGGAGAAGAATCCTAGAAGCCGTAGTGCTAGGTTACGAGCGGCCATAAAAGTTAAATGAAATTATAATTTTAAATCATGTAGCTTGAACAAAACGTATAGTGTAGTAAAATATTGATTCATTGTATTATTTGTAAATACAATTCGTTTTTTAAGGATTGTAGATTCTATTACAAAATGTTAGATTTGGTGTTTTATTGCAAATCCTATTTATATACATAAATTTACAAAATTAGTAATAAATACTCACGTACTAGCCCTTGCCCAGCGTCCACAGGAACAGACAGCATCTCTTTGGTTCTGCATTGGTGTTAAAGTGTACCCTCAAAAAAAGACATTATACTGCAAAATGTTCTTGTTTGTAGAAGTTCATTTTTTACTTTACCTGTAAGCCACAACCACACTAGAATTCACTTTTAACAATGTCTAGAATTCACTTTTAACATGTCTTCTTACAATAACCATTTTAATCCCAAAATCAAAGTTTTAAAATTATTGTTTTCATATAAAACCGCCAAAACACACTTATTGACATATTTCTGTGTTACCAGAGTGATTATTTAAAAGCTACTAATTAATGGTAGAATGCAATTATCATAGACTTAAAATATGGACTGCGCAATGGTAGCCTTAAATGGGGATGGCAACTCAAAGCTAATCGTAGATGGCGCTGCGATAGTTGGTCCCCACGTCAGATTACTGTCTACCTTGTACAAAAAACAAACAAGATTTATTGTTATAAAAATTGAGTATAAATACAAAACAAATATGGAAATTTATTCGTCAATGCAACTACACTAAAAAAAGAATTAAGACGCCGCGGTGCATCTACAAGAGGAAAAAAAGTGATTTAATTGTGTGATAATACATTTGATTTTACCGTAATAAATCCACAATTACTTGTAGTTAAGGTTTCAATTTTTGAGTTTAGGTATGTTTTACCTGTCCTCTCCTATAACAAGAATATAATGCTGCTTCTGACTTTCTATTTTGATAAAATATCATAATGTTTTAAGTCAGTAATTTTGCCCTTTTTTCTATTTAGATTCGAGAAATATCACAATATATTTAATTTCTTAACACCACAACTATCACAAAACTCGTTCCAGGTGATAATTCTTCCGCCAGACGAACTATTTCATGATTTATGGAGCGATGCAATCCTGGTACTTAACCTCCAATAGAAAAGTAAATATTATTTTGAAAAGTGAATTCGATTGTTTAGTTGTGGTATAATCATATAATTTTATTAATAAACTCAACTAACGGCCTGTCTCGGCTTCGCAAGGCTGGATATTTGTTTATTATATAGCTTATCCTTAGTGATAATACAATTTTTGTTCTCACAGCAGTCACAGCAGCTACCCATTATTTCTTGATAGTGTGAATTGTCGGAAATTTGTATGTTCCATCATTTTTACAGCTTATTACACAACACCTAGTCATTTTACATCAATAAATCGTTTTTTTTCAGAAAATTCCTTTGATTTGACAGTTCTTTTGGGACCAAACTGTCATTTGTCACTTTGACACTTGCCTTCCCCATTGACGTCACTCAACTAGAAAGAGCGGAATCGAAGAACGGGTCCACCATCTATCTCTTTCCTGTAAAATAGTCAATGTCCAAAGCGGAGTATTCGTTGTGTGCGCGATGACAGCGCCCCTAGTGGCCGCAACTATTCAGGACTTGTCATCTGTCAAATCATGTCAACTAGATGATAAGATATCTTTGTGATATTAAATTTCGACTAGTTTTTCAACGAAATTGAAAAAATAGTGTAAAAAGTGAGTGTGTATATTATACCTAGCGATTTTCTTCCTCGTGGAAAATATGGATATTATAATACGCACGGGATTTGAATCGGTTAAGCATAAAATACATTTCCAACCTCAAACTGAGCAAAAAGGGAAAAAATTAGTATTAGCACAGCATGTGAGAGAAGTGGAAGAGCTTAGAACGAACGGGAAAAGTTAAAGTTAAAGTTTTCGTATTAAATTATAAAGAAAGTTATGAAAATAAAGCAACTTGACACATGACAGCCCAGAATTAATTCACATTTCTGCCACGTCGTGCGCTACGATCGATTTGCCGTTCCCCACCACCCACTTCGCACATAGTCAATAACAACACTTGAATTATTATGATTATTTATTGTTTATGACAATGACTAAATAGCTGTTATTCAAAATATTTTATTAGTGAGACGTCACTCTTATTAGATATTATTTTAAAAGCCAATAAAACCATAGACTTATATACAACAGAGAGCGAGAAAGTGGCATTACCTTCCTCTTTTCTGTTACAGGAAAGAGATAGGTAGTGGCCACTGCCACTGGTTGTTCATCCCTTTCTAGAGTATAGCCATTTTGTTGTGCCAGTTGGCTAGGGAAGGCTCAGGTTTGTGGGCTAAAAAGGGGCAGTTACATTGTCCTGAATTCAGGATCCGATATTCAGGAGTTCCAGATTCCAGGAAAGTGTAATCGCATTTAGGGTGAGTAACATCCAAACTAGGACACGATTCGACGACTAATCGTATCCCTATCCTGAATTCAGGACAATGTAATTGCCCCATTAGTCAGCGCGACCGTATAATAATTATGAAAAAAAAAGCTCGCCGGAAGGCACTCGCTGCAAGGCTTACAGGCGCCAGCACAACAAACTTCCTCAATCTGTCAAACTTCTTTCATAGATGTCAACCTCATATTGCGGTAGGTTGACCTGGCGTCTGTAGGTACATTTTGTATTAGATTGACGATTCGTCCGCTCCTGATGCTCGCCGGTACCTTGCGCATACATTTCGTATGGTAAGTTACCGGATCCAAATTTTTGATAGTTTGTGGGGTGCATTGCATCAGACAGGCATATTTCTTTTCTAATAGTTTCATGGTATGCGGTTCGCTCAACGAGCTATGGAGAGGACTATGCTAGGTGTTTCTCTACGTGATCGAATCCGAAATGAGGAGATCTGTAGACGAACTAAAGTCACCGATATAGCCCACCGGATTAGCACGCTGAAGTGGCAATGGGCAGGCCCGCAGGCCATATTGCTCGCAGAGCAGATGGCCGATGGGGTCGAAAAGTATTAGAGTGGAGACCACGGAGTAGCAAGCGCAGCGTAGGACGTACACCAGCAAGGTGGAAAGACGACCTTATAAAGGTCGCCGGAAGACGCTGGATGCAGGTCGCTTCCAACCGGTATATGTGGAGATTAAAAGGGGAGGCCTATGTTCAGCAGTGGACGTCCTATGGCTGAGATGATGATGCGGTCGCGCTTATACAATGTATCTGGTTTCTTCCGTACAAACTCAAAGGCTATTCTGTCAATAAAATTAATCTACATTTGTGGGGTCGAAAGCCAATCTCCACTGATTGGTGGCCATTTTGGTTATTTGATAGCCTTGGAATTTGCAGTTTACATGGTAAGAACACAGCTGTTGATGGTGCAGCAACGTAGATGGCACTATAATAGAAATTCATTAGACACAGGTAAAATAAAACCATAAAATTAAATAGACTCGTTTATTATTATCTTACTATTGATTATGGTAACTAATACTAATTTTTATTACATTATGGATCTGCTCAAACATATCCAAACGTGTGTTAAGATAACATGTGTTTAGAATATCCTTTTATCGATAGCTCTAACCTTGTAGTTAACATTTAAACCTCCCATAAAAGCCACTTTACAATACGTAGAAAGTAATTAACACCATTACGCATAATAAATTAATATTGACTAACCGGATTGCAAGAATTTATTTAGACTAAAAAACATTACAAAATTTAATGGACAATTTTGTAAGCTATTATTATTTATAGCGGAAGACATTGTTTACAATATTATTGAATAAAAATTAACTTTACAGCACAAGGGTTACAAAACAAAATAATATATTCAGATTATTATTTAAAAACTAGCTTCTGCCCGCGACTTCGTACGCGGATCCTGTTGCTTATGCCAGCAGTCGGGGTCGTCAAAATCGAAGATCTGAAACGTCTGATGTCGAATTCTAGGAGCCTAGGGACGGGAAAACAACGGGATGCGCGAGATGATTCCAGACGTTCCAGATCTTTCATTTTTGTAAGACAATAGGAAATGCCCATCAGACTAAACAACTCTTGCTAAGACGTCATTCCTGTATATATTATAGCGTAGCTGGGCTCTTGGAGTTCCGCATCAGGTGTTCCAGATCTTCAATTTTTATACGTTGACAGAGAGTACTCATCAGGCTGAATAACTCTTGCTAAGACGTCATTGCCTTATATGTTATAGTGTAGCTGGGCTCTTGGAGTTCCACATCAGGTGTTCCAGATCTTCAATTTTTATACATCAACAGAAGGTGCTCATCAGGCTGAACAACTCTTGCTAAGACGTCATTCCTGTATATGTTATAGTTTAGCTGGGCTCTTGAAGTTCCACATCAGGCGTTCCAGATCTTCAATTTTTATACATCAACAGAAGGTGCTCATCAGGCTGAACAACTCTTGCTAAGACGTCATTCCTGTATATGTTATAGTTTAGCTGGGCTCTTGAAGTTCCACATCAGGTGTCCAGGATCTTCAATTTTATTCTCTCAGCAGAAAATTCTCATCACGTGGAACAATTTTTGCTATGGCATCATTTTTGTATCTCTTATAGTTTAGCAGGTCTGTTGCAGTTCTGCATCAGGTGTTCAAGTTTCCAAGATAAATTATAGCCTATATGTTAATCGAACTTAATACCTATACAACAACAAAAAAATCATTCAAATCCGTCCAGTAGTTCCGAAGATTAGCGTGCACAAACACACAGACAAACAGACAAAAAAATTTTAATTACTGTTACGGGTTTGGCATCGATAAAATAACAACCCCTGCTACTTTTTTTTTTGTATATTTCCATTGTACAGACACCACTTTTCTACAAATTTATTATATGTATACATATTAAAGTTTTCTTCATAATGTAAAGTGGCATCAACAATATTAACAATAGTCATAGTCACTAGAATTATTAGCTAAAACACCTAAATGCAATAGGCAGATAAAAGTAAACTATGATTTCCCAAAGAGACTAGACTAAACAAAGTATCTGAGTATAATAAAATATATTTCTTACATTTTAAAACATTGATATTTTCCCTTTTTTTTTTGTTTGATTTTTACTTTATTTTATGGCAAGGTTTTTAAATTTGAAGATAGATTTTTTTTATTAAAGTCATAACAATTTAATTCTTTATTTACATTAGGTGTTTATCCGTACATTCCCTTAGACTCTTTTGGAATTGTCTAAAACTGGAGAGGTGCCACACACTTATTCGAATCGGCAGTAGTTTTAGTTCGCAAAGCCAACCCGCAGCTTATAGTACCCATATTCGGCTTCTCCCGACCGATAAACTGCATTGGTGAAGTCGAGTGGCTTTTTCCCGAACATATTTGACTTCGAAGAGTGCCGAAGCATACCGGCTCAAACAAGTGTGTACAACCCCTTTACATATTTACATTTAAGACGAGATTTAAACTCTTGAATGTACAAAAGTAAAAAATCATTTGGAACGATAAGATAGTAATACAATAACGAGAAAAGATTTATTCTCATTTTAATATCTGCCTCAATATTATGGAAATTATTTTTTCTTCAAATAATCTTCAAGCACACCCGCATTGACAAAGCAGATGAATGGAATAGAATTGATAGGTCACTTTCGAATTTAAACAACATTTATGAAGATAATAAATAAATATGAAGATAATAAATAAATATTAACATAATAATATAAACCATTTGTTTCTTAGTTAGCGAGATGGAGCTGCCTTTATCCATAGAATCGATTTTTTTTTTGTTTGTTCTTAAAGTCGAGCGAGAGCGAGAGAAAAAGATAAAATCTCTGAAAAACAAACTTGGTTTTATCTAAAATAGTATTTTTTTTTCAATAGATGGTAACCCAGGATGTTCCCTCCACACCCACTTTCTGTCTTAGCTCCGCCCACTTTTCACTACTTTGGGTCAAAAAATATTGGCGCAAAATCTAATCCAAACTTCAATTTGTTCTTGGAAAAAAGTCAGCGGAAGTCGGAAGGAAAATCGCCCATCCGGAAGACTTTTTTGTTCCGAATTGTACACTATTGTATACAGTTGATAGCTTCGATTTTGTGTCAATGTTTGCTAACCGTTTACATTTCATTCAAGTAAGATAATAGACCTATATTTTTTTACTGATACACAATATTGTGATTTGAAAAAATAATTCAAATAACTTTAATTGTACTTTTAAAACACCTATTTACTATTGGCTTCATAGTACTAGCGTTGAATCCGCCATTTTCATTTAAATTGACGGATGGATGGCCCCGAGTTGCCTTACCAATGGAACTTAATAAATCGAGATGATTTATTAAGTTCCGTACCTTATCGGGACATCCTTTATGATTTGAACGTTAATCAAATTACTTTGCTACCAAGTCACGTTTACAAATAATTTTAATAATTAATAAATTAATATTGGACCAGCACGTAAATAATTATAATACATTTTTTTTTTCTAATATATATTCTGCAAGCTCAATGACAAGACACGAACTGCAATTTTCTGATCAGTACTTTCGCTGATCTTAATATTCAATAAAATTCCTTATTTGTTTTCCTGTTTACAATACATCTGCAGCTCACAAAATCGCTAACCTTGCTTTCTCCAAATAATATACCAAAAAAAAAACTCAGTCAAACGCACAACTTAGAGAAAAAAGCTAACTGTATAGGTGTAAAATTAGGTAAACAGTTATCCCATACCTTTAACTGTATGTATATGTGCATTAACATGCAAGTAAGGGTCTAAAAAAGAGTGCATGAGTTTGCATAAATACAAAGATTTAAACCGTTTAGAATGTCCAAGTTACTGGTAGCAATGTACTGCCACCATACTCTGGCCATAAATTAAAATTAAATAAATTGTTCACACTTGCCTGATGGTATCGTTTAACTCGGTCGATCAGGGGTACAGTGGGTCTGCAGTGGATTGGTACCAGTAATGGTTCCAATCGTTTTATGTGGGATGTGCAAATTGGCGCATCTCGATAACATCTAACGATTTAAATCCTTGCCTAAGTTTGCCGGTTTGCCGTTTTCTCTAACTGTGCACGAAGCATTTTCAAACATACACATAGACAATAGTAATATACCACACGGCTGGAATGTGGCGAAGGTACAAGTAGCGTTGTGTGCATGTTAATAACGAAAATGGCAGTGAAAATAAAATACAGTAAAAGTTGTTGCTTTCGAGAATACAGGTAATGGATTCAATTTTAACTGGGCAAGAGTTGAAACGTGTGATACAGTTTTTTTTTAAATAAAAAACGTCTAATACATAGCATATTTTTTAAACGAAAGCAAACTTCTCATAAACTTAGCTTGAACACAATTTTTATCTCCTATTTAAGAGCAGCACGCGTAGCATGGCGATTCTATCTCTATTCTACCAAGAAAAGACAAAACTCTTTCTATCCCACTTGTTATGTCTTCTCCCCGAGCATGGCGCGACCTGTAGACTCGTGTTTCTATATGAAGACAAGACATAAGTTTTCTTTCAATAGCAACGGCGAATGATTGAACTGTGAATGAACTAAAACGTTTAGTTAACCAAAAAAACGTGTAAAATTCTCAAATTTTCAATACTTTTTTATTGGAATCAGACAGAATTATCTATAATTCGTGTAATATGTGCATTCATTTGCAATTAAAAAAAAAACTTTTTACACATAAATCAAAGCGACAACAAAACGCAAAATGGTTCCACACCACAGACACACAGTATGGACACGAGTCTTTCCTAGCCAAATATCAAATAAAATTAACATACTTTCTAGAAAGAGAGAAAAACAAGTGTAGAACATTTTCTATGTGTTATAGGAGACAAATATTTATTATAATTATGATAAATTATGATTATGGCAATTTTAGGCAGATAATGTTGGGTCCATGCTGCATGTCTATGACTGATGTGACGTAGATTCTTGTTAAATTATTTTTGTGTAATATAACATTGGAAAGATTAGCTGTCTGCATTATTTCACTGAAAAATTCTCATTTTATAAATTTTCATGGAACTCGTATTGAAAAAAGTTTGATGCACTTTCCTAATAAGTTTCATTCAGCCTTTTTTATTCTATAAGGCTTAAAAACTAAAGCGATTGAGTTGGGAGGACCCTTACTTGTTTTTAAAACAAGTTGATAAACACCAAATATTATTAAAAGAATCTTGTCTAGGTCTGCTTTGATGTAGAAGTTTCTCTTGTAGAGAAGAAATGTGTCTTCCCCCAAGACTAAGTGTCAAAAGTAGAGAAAATATTGTCGCTATGCTCGACGTTGTAGACTTCGTTCTATCGTAGAGAAGAAACATTTCTTTTCTACGTGTCAAACATCGCCATGCTTAGGACGATAGAGATCTTTCTTCAATCTGTCAGTTTGTCGATTGTCCCGTCGATATATCTCGTTTCTACGGTGGTCATGCTACGCGTGCTGGGAAAAATACGAGCCAAAAGTATTTTTCGTACTGCCCAGTGTTCAAGCTTCGGTAAAGCTAGGAACATTAAAGTTGCCAGTGCTAAACATCCTGAGTGACATATAGATTAGAACCTTTTTATAATTAAATACGATTCCTTATCTACGTTTCTAGACTACAACAAACTTCTAAAACAGTCCTTCACTTGTTATGCTCCTCTGTTGTACTTTCTTTTAATATGGGACGTGTTGATGAATGGAGTGCTCATGGGCGGTGTCACATGTGTCTTGATAAAACATGATGGTATTATAGCTTCTATTATTATCTCACAGCTGGATTGAGATCAGTCGTTAGCGTGTCCAAAAGATGACAAATGCCAACAAATATCTTCCCCACATCTAACCAATGGTTGTTTTATGTTCCCAAAACATTCCTTTACACCAAAATGGTGCTATTTTACATAAAAATAAAAAATGGGACACTACATCATAAACCAAGTGCCACCAATGATCATGTAGGTGACTGGATGAAACAACGCCTTGTTACTGCACACTAATGACACTTCCAAATTCTAGCCAATTCTGAATATAAATTATAGTATCAGGCGTTACTTTGGGGAGATCCAAGGGATGGATCCAAGCCTGGATTTTTGTCGCGGAATTAATGCTAGATATTTTTCATAACATTTAATGTCTAGGCCTGAAATCTCCACCGCGGTTAGCAAGCACTCCATTCCCTCACTACTCCATATCAACAAAAGGGAGCTGCAGTAACTGTGGTACACCCACTTAGTCCTAACTCCTGGGTCAGTCGGCATCCTGTTATGTCCTGTTCACGGAGGACAGGACGTTGTGCTTGGCGCGGTCGGTGGCCGCGGCCGCCGCCTCTCGCATCTCCTTCAACGTGTGCGTCATCGTGTGGGACGACGGTACTTGACGAGGGAACATGCTGTGCAGGACGTGGTTGAAGCCGCTTACCTGGAAGGCGAGGGAAGTGTGAATTTGAAGTTTTGGAACGAAGTTCCTTATCGCGCGTTGTGAAAGGGGGCTAGACAGAAAAAATTCTTACGAAAAGTTGTCACGACACTTTTATCCGACTGCGCGACGCATAGGAGGGTAATGTGTTTATTACCATGGAATGGAGTGGAGTGGAGTGGAGTGGAGTGGAGTGGAGTGGAGTGGAGAGGAGTGGAGTGGAGCGGAGCGGAGCCGAGCGGAGCGGAGTGGAGTGGAGCGGAATGGAGTGGAGTGGAATGGAGTGGAGTGGAGTGGAGCGGAGCGGAGCTGAGCGGAGTGGAGCAGAGCGGAGCGGAGCAGAGCTGAGCGGAGTGGAGTGGAGTGGAGTCGCGACGATTATTTTTGTTGAGTGTATACAACTTCGTTCCATCCGGGTGTCCCTTGACACCTCTCAAGTTTTTTTTTTATAGAACGGTCACGTGAAGAAAACATTATATTCAATTGTCAGAGGTCTAACTAGCAAGATCGTACAGAAAAATCCATGATGTCAGACTAATCATCAACTTTCAACTAAGTTTTCGTAATTACTAGGTCTAGAAACACATTCAAGCCCAGTTTTCACTACATCAAAAACGGAAGGACCTGAAAAGAGACGTTCGGAAATGGGCGATAGCGATGGCCGAAATCCACATCATGTCTCGCTCTCCTGCAATAGTTTAAATCTTGCACATCTTCGCTAGTTCCGCGATTTTCCGCTATGACAACTAGGCCTTAAAGTACGGGGAAACAAAGTGATCGCAAAGAGAACCAGCGGTTCAATCCTCGATGCGAATGGGACATTACGGCCCGTCAGTACCCAGCCTTTCCTAAGTCATCACATACTAGACTATAAAATAACAAGATAACTCACCATCTGATTGGCGTTCTTCTTAAACCTATCGACCCCGAAGGCGCGAATGGCGCGTGAGAAGCCGAACACTTGCGAGTCGATCCAGGCGGAGCGACGTGCTATCGTCTGTCCTGCGCCCGCCGACCGGTACTCCACGCGTTCTACCACACTCTGGGGACAAAATTATTTTGAATGAAGGCTTATAATACAGTGAAGTATTTAATAAATATGTCAGTGATAGTAAACCATAAGCAAACTTATTTTAAACGAAATAAAGATCACTATAACTTAGTTATGCAAAACCAGAGCCAAAATAAAGTATATCAAAGGATGAACAAAATGCGAAATTAACTGTTACTTTAAAATTATACCAATGTACCAAGGCCGCATGAGTCGCCGCCTATATCCTGTCGGATTCCGACACCAAATAGCATTATTATTTATACTGTGAGTTCTACTTTTTTCTGGGCTAGATTGGGTTCAAGAGCAAACCCAGGTTAAATAAAACCAAACAGGCAATATGTTCTTACCATAACTTTAGTAAATCCTAGATTCCTTGTGTATGTTACCAGTATTTTCTTCTCTGGATCTACGATACTCTCTTCAATGATTTTCACTGATTTTGCACTAAAAAACCTGCAACAAAAATATTGAAACTATTTAGAAAATAATTTAAAGTCATTGCTTAGCAGGCGCTAGTTTTTTTTATGCCTTGTAAAGAAAAAATAATTGCTTCTCAAAAAGGTATAGTTTTAATGTTAAGCACATATTTTAAATATTTCAGAAAGATCATAATGTCTTGCATAGAATGTAAATAAATTTTAATTGTTGATTCTCCTACAAAAAAAAAGAACTGACCAGAGGGCCATTTCCCACTTTAAAATTTGATATCAGGGTAAAGCTTGGGAATATGCCCTACACAAGGAGGTGGCCGCTGTTGGCGTACAACAAGGGTGAGGGCCATGTTGGCCCTCGCCCTGCTGACTCTCTCCCAACCTGGTTCAGAGCAGTAAGTGTGAGTGCTAGAATGACGGGGCGTTTTGTAAGCTAGGGCGTATTACTAAGTTTTACCCTACGTATATTGTTTATTCTCTGCTTTGATGCGAGAAGGTGATCTAGAGTACAACATCGGTATATGTAGGTATTAGAAGTTTATGATCCGTGTATCTGCATGTAGCTATCTTCTCATATCAGTTATTCTTATCAAATGAAAACAGATAAGTCGTCTCCTTTCTATCGAACATAGATATTACGTACATAGGAGTGGATAGTTAATATTACACTATTATCAAGAAGATAACAGCTTACATAGGTTATATAACTTTAATTATCAGATTTAATATGACTTTCTCTTAATCACAAGGGCTTCAGTTACCCCTATTTCTAATAGATACCTTAAAATTGCCATGATAAAGTTCAGTTTCAAGTGTAATTAAATTATTTTCAATTAAGAGTTTGTCAATAGGAAAATTAACTTAATTAAAATGATTTAAAGTAGATAATAGTTGGCCATAATTTTCTATTTACATATCAAAGTCCGTTACTTAACTATTTTTGCATGTTTACAACAAGTTAATGAGTTGAAAGTTATATTAGTAGCAGTCGAGTAGTTTCCTAGATTCGTGTTTACAAACAGTGTTACGTCGATTTGTTTATCGTGGCGAATCTTCCGTTTTACATGGCGAGCCCGTTTGATTTCGGAGTAATCAATGAATATTGCATTAGGTATCCTAATTAACGAGATATAGTTCGTGTTTACAAACAGTGTTACGTCGATTTGTTTATCGTGGCGAATCTTCCTTTTTACATGGCGAGCCCGTTTGATTTCGGAGTAATCAATGAATATTGCATTAGGTATCCTAATTAACGAGATATAGGGTCTCTATTTGTTTTAACAATGAAATTATGATGATAATGATTTAAAATTATAATTATGTTTTTCGTCGGGAAAACTGATTATTATCGATACAAAATTCCAATCCCTAAAATATTTTCTTTTTCTAAAAGATCAATCCATGTTGGGCACCTATCATCTAGTGTTTTATAAATAGGTTCCCATTTAGGTTTGTATTTTGAACTTTATTCACGCTTTATGTAAGATTTTTTCCTTCCTCTTAGATAACCTTCGTTATTTATAGAACTCTTATCCTAAATGCAATGCTTCTATGTGGTTGTGGTAAGAGCTATGGGTTGCCTATCATAAGTGAATGTTATATTTTTAGCAATTAGGTCACATAAGACAGATATTATGAAGACTGTTTAGGAAAAAAACATTATTTCAATTCATTTTCAACTGTATGATAATGAGCTGGCGTCGGTACATTCATAGTGGAACTATGGCGATATTCAACTCCATATAACTTTAAAATGTATTGTATAGAAAAATTAAGTAATTAAAAAAAATACATACTGCGCGTGTGAATATTTTCACGCTTGCTATTATAATTTTAAATGTTTTTCCTGCATATTATCTCCTACAAAATAACATGATAGATTACTGTGTTCATCAACCACGTGAATATTGATCTTATGATTAACACTTCAGAATTCAATTTCGGTTTTTAAACACTTACTCAACACAATAGAATCGAGTTGTTTACTTCCATTGATTCGAGATACACATTTCAAGGTCAGAAATGAAGGTTACTCCGTTAACAAACAATGTTGAAATAGCAGACAGGCAGTTTTAGCACGCATCTTTGCCCGTGGAACATACTATTGAAATAAAATGTATCCTACTTTATTAACCTAACCCATGTCGTGTTCTATCAGTGTGTCAAAATGCATCGAAATGTGTTCACCGAGCAAATAGATGACAATCATGGTTGGCGGGTTGGCGCAGTGACTGAGCGATCGACTGCGTGCGATCGTGTCGCGGGTCAGATTCTCACACGGAACAAATATTTATTTAACCTACATGTAATTTTTCCGTGTCTGTTTGTGTAGGTATGTGATTTTAAATGTCTGCAAACGCAATGACGATACAGAAGATATGCCTAGTGCAACGACGATATAATACTAGACTGGTAATAACAGGCGACCGATGTCTGCCAACACATTAGGCAAAAAAGTCTTATATCCGTCTCATTTCGACCAATCCTGTGAGCCGTAAACATACGTTGAGACAGAACCGACCTTGAGTTAGCCAATTACAACGCAGTACCCCGCCTCCCTCGCTTACGTAGTACCTCAGCGAGTTGGCAGAATAGTTTTGTTCGATAAATCGTGCAATGCGTAGTCTAGTATTATATCGTCGTTGGCCTAGTGGCTAGCAAAGATTTTTTTTTGTAAAAAGAAAAAAAACGGACCAACAGCTGTTTATTTAAAGATTTAGTACCTTTAAGGAGAATGAATCACATAACAGATTATCCAGTTTCTAAATATCTGAAGAATGTTTAAACATAAAGAAAATTTTACTGGAAAGAAAAGACTAAAGTAAAGATGCACGAGCTTCCCCCACATTCATAAATCATTCTAACTTTAGAACTGACTTGTATAAATATTTAAATACTTAGCTTCGAAGTTCATCTTTACTGTGTTCTGACTTTTCAATATACTTATTATTATATTTTAACTGAGGAGCTCGTGTTTAAATAATTTCAGCCGCGCTTGCCGAGGTTGGTATTTGGATGGTTGACCGTCTGTCATAACGAGTTTCCTCCGTACTCGAAAAGCACGTAAACCCGTTGGTCCCGGCTGTCATTTGTAAATCTTTGACTTTCGTTACTATTAGTCAGAAGCTCAAAAAGTCTGGCAACTAGTCTTACCAAGGGGTATCGTATTCCCTAGCTACTGGGTCGTGGAGGTCCGATTCGCAGTCGCTCCATTTAAAATACTGATACCTATTATGCTACATCTGGTTCGACTGGAAACCGACCACAATATAGTTGGGAAAAGGCTAGCCAGATTATATTTAGGCTCTATAGCGTGTGCACACTTTTTTTAATTTACCTATTATTAATTTTATCGTAAATAAGTATTAATTGTCTGGAAGTCATAAAACAAGACGAAGAAACAAAATATTGACGTTTCTAGATTAGGTGGGGCCTTTATATTCTGATTAAGTACACGTAATTTTGCGGTGAATTCACTCGATAACTTATCACACCGTTATGCGATGTTTGTTTACTTAATTTTACCTCCTTTCAAGACTTCTACACTGTTGAATTTTATTGCTATGTTTAAGAAAACAATGTACCTACTTATGCGATAAAATCAAAAAGGTGCATAAATAGTGTCTATAGCAAGCAAAATCTTTCACACCTATTTGTTTTCTTAAAAGGCAATTCATGAATACTGACGTATTGAGATGATACTAAGTAAAGCATGCGAACGTAATAATTCATCTATAACAGTGACACAGCAACACTTTTCTTAGAAAGACAGCCAGAATGGGTCCATTTTATTAGGTACTTACACACTTATTATGCGAAAACAACTGTGTTTGTCTGTTTCTGTTAGGTATGCATACCTATACGATTTAACGACTGATCAGGTTTGTGTGAAATGTTGCAAATGGATATAGATAATGTGACTTCTAATTGTATTTTTTTATGCGTGTGGTAGGTACGGACCTGGGAAATTTCCCAGCTCTAACGCGGACTAAGTCGCGTACAAATCAATAATGAAACTAGGAACAGTGTCACAAATGTATTACTATTAATATTTTAAATTCCAAGGCTAATGATACAAAAGAACTGCTGATCTGGCTTCACTTGTTGACTTAATTCCTACTTGTAAGGCATTATGAAGTCAATGCCTCTTAATAAGTATTTCCGATGGTACGCAAAATTAATGCTGACTTTTCATGTGGAAATATTCCTCATGTTCATAATTCTCTTTATTCACGTGAAATCTATGCTATGCATATCCTAATGGACATTTTATGGCTAAGCAAAATGCTGGTATTCAGTTGCAACCGATTACACTAGAAACCGGAGTAAATCAATTAAAATATTTTTGGCCTTTTACTGAAAAGAACAGGCGTAAGGACCCAAGGGGGATTGTCCTTCAAACGTTTGGACGTACAATATGTGCTGATTCAAATAAATGACTTTTGATTTAACTTCATTAAAAAATCTCGATAAAGAAAAACTTATTATCATCAAAAAGTAACCGACCAGCTCCAGAGTACTGACAGAGTCTAATAACCGAGATTGAAATGAGTTTATTAGTTTCACCTTGGCCAGCAATCTCGAGTGACGTTTTATATTTATCCCCTGCGCCTCGTTCGGTGCATCCATTAGGTTTATTACTGTTTGTATATTATGTCAATTCTCAATAACAGCCACGGAGTCCGGACGAGTGGCAATAGGGTCGCCCCCTTTTGTATGGAACTAAAATGGCGAAACGTGGCTGTAGACAAAATACCTCTGTGCCAAACCTTTCTGCAATAACAAGCCTGATTTTATACTTATCTCATCTGCCTAGCCCTTTCCCAACTATATTGGAGTAGAACCAAATGTAGCTGAATATCAGTATTTTACATGGAGCGACTGCCTATGGACCTCCAGAACTCAGTAAATGGGCAATACGATACCCCATGGTAAGACTGGTTGTACGTGATTTCCGAGGCTATACATATTGAGTATAAAAGAAAAAAATATAAATAAAAAAAAAAAATATTTTTTCAATACTCAATACTCAATACGTTTATTGCATTCCACAATGTGAACTTAGGTGGTAGGTACATAAAGATACATACAATAGTTTTGGAGCATTGTGGGCCCTGTCGGGCATAACAACATAAAAATGAGGAGGAGGGCTATTATAAATATTTGTTCACAATTTCAATTTTTTTTTGTACAAAAGCTGCTAGTTTTGTACCAAAAATACTTTCTATTTTGACTGAAATTATTTTCTACTATCTAAGCCGAAACTTAAGACTTCCCTGAGAAATAAATAATGGCATAAAAATACTCATAGATAGAAAAGTTCCAAAATGACATAAAAGGAAAATGTATTTATCAAGCTCTACTAGCTGATACTTTTGGTTCTGATATGATTTTAGTATTATGTAAGTTATTTACTTGATGCTTGAACTGAGACATCGAGAATAGTAAAAAATAGGTAATCATTTATCTCTTTATTAGCCAAGGGAGTGGCCACATTGGGTACAGTTAGCCAATACAAAATCTGGAAAGAAAATGCTGAACAGTCAGCTATCTCTCTCTGTCGCTCTCGTCTGAACTCAGCATGGTTTCAGCCTATAATTTAGTCAGCATAGCTGACTGTTCAGCATTTTCTGTCCAGATTTTGTATCGGCTAACCGTACACCCATATATTGTCCAAATCTGTAGCAAGCTGAAGTGGCAATGGGCCGGTCATGTCTGCCGCAGAACCGACGATAGGTGGAGTAGGAAGGTTCTCGAATGGAGACCACGTGTAGGTAAGCGTAGGGTGGGACGCCCCCCGGCAAGATGGACCGATGACTTGAAGAAGGTGGCTGGCAGTGGCTGGATGAAAAAAGCGGGAGATCGTGCGCTGTGGCGCTCCCTGGGAGAGGCCTATGTCCAGCAGTGGACTGCAATAGGCTGAAATGATGAACCGTACACCCATTGTGACCACTCCCTTTGCTGATAAAGAGATAAATGATTACCTACTTTTTACTATTTTCGATGTCCAGTTCAAGCATCAAGTAAATAACCTACATAATACTTAAAATCATATAAGAATCAAAAAGTCTCACAATATTTTATCTTATAAATCTTACAGTGTGGTAAGAATCACAAATAAAAAAATCTTATCAAATCCTAAACAAGTTTTATGTAGGAGATAAGTCAATAATCATGGATTTATTCAATTACTTTTGCTTAGCTACGTCACAAGGCATCAGTCATTTGAATAACCTTGTACTTTATACAATTTGGTCTGATATAAGACTTGCCATAAATAGTAATGTAAATAAATGGTTAACGGAAATTAATTTATCACTAGAGTAACGCTGTATTCAATGTCAGTGAGATAAATATTAAGTAATACCAGACAATAATATTTTAAAGAACAGGGATTAGTCCCAAAGGTTAAAAGGTACCTATTTGTAGAATGGATTATATGCCCTGGATGCAAATGATGCTTAATTATAAAGCTTACCTTTCTCCCCATTTAGGCACTCTGTTTGTCTTTGTGAGAACTCGCTTTGTGTACAAGCATCCATTCTTCACTTCTCGGCTCCATGTGTCTTCCGACAGAACATGGGTACTGGAAATAACAAAAATTTTTTTTATTGATTTTAACAAATCATATTAAGGCATAATTCCTTTGCATTTATTCAATTATTTATGTTTATTTTTATAAACCAGTGTTTATGTACATAGATGTTTTACAATAAAATGTCTGAAATGATGTTTGCTTCTGTATTCCAAAATAAGATATTTCAAACTTTTCTCCTATGAGTGTATACATTATTATAATAGCCGTTACATCATAATAGTAGCTATTAAAATAACATTATTATTATTTATTTAGCTCTCAACCTAATATAAGAGGCACTTAATAGGTGGCTATTTAATGCCTCTTGTAAATGCAGGCCCTCATACTCCACTATAGTAAATTGAGATTAAATAAATTTCAAAACTGATCTTCAGTTTTATTATTTCTTGGGAACATTTCCTGTAGATGAGCTCCGATATGTTCATCGACATCCGAAGTATAATTTTTAAGAATAAAAATCCTCTGCGATAATCTAATTTAATATCAGATATGAATAAGAATATGACTAATTGTCTGTAAGCAGCACTTAACATTAATACTAATCCAATTACTTACTCAACTAGCACTTAGGGTTAATTTACATTCAGGTTTTGTTTCCAGAGGCTGTTTTTATATAGACCCACTAACATTGATTGGATTTATCTGTTCCATGTTATTAATAAAATATGAGTACCTTAAAATCTGGACGAATACATAATGGTTATGCATATAAATGGAAATGGCTGCACAAAATCATTAATTTCTCTTTTTTTTTCCATGTCTCATTACCTTAATATTAGTAAAGATGGAGCTGGAAAAGGTTGTATTAATTTTACTATCCAAATACATGATCTTTTAAATCCTATGATCTCATGTCTCCTGCCTCATGTCCTATGATCTTTAATTCTTTTTTATTTATGAAGCTTTTTATTATAAATATTATGTTTTAATGATTTTATTTATTGTTTGCATACGTAAATAACTACATAAGTTAAAAACTGTGTTGTCGATTTATGAATATGTCGGAGCCACCGGTATTGTTCCGTCAGATTCAGGCATCATGTGGGCAGAGTTTGGGTCTCGTGCAATGAAAATACACTGGGTGCGGTTCACTTGGTTATTTTAATTTTAAATCACAAATTAAATCAAACACAATTTAATTTAATCACTCACTACACTTATACTGGGCACAACGAATCGAGTACAGTTTCGGGATGTCTTCACACTGCTGCGGTCAGGCACTGAATGCGCTCCTCGCCGCCCCGATGAAACATCACGACTCTGTATAAGCGCGCGCAGACCACGTGATACACAAAATGGCGCGCTTACGATTCGTTTGCTGTCCGTACTATTGACCGGATCCGACACGGCCATCCTGCGATTCACACGTCCTCGTGTGATGTTCTTCTTCTTCTTCAGCCTCTTTCTACCATCTTGATGTAGGCCTCCTTCAACTCTTTTCACTCGTCCTCGTGTAATAATCACTCTGAAACACAAAATAGTCCACGACAGAATACTGTTCCACTCGGTCATTCCTGACCAAACTCTATATTCAGTTCTTTGGTGACCCTAGGCCACCAATAACTACCCTAGGCCACTAACAACTACCCTGGGCCACTAACAACTACCCTGGGCCACTAACAACTACCCTGGGCCACTAACAAATACCTTGGGCCATGTACCACAGTCGTTCGAATCTACTTTCACAACTCTATTGCAAAAAAACTACCGATTTTCCAGTGACCTTCGACTTTCGAGTAAAACTTCTAACGCCACGGCTCTCTAGCCGACCAGCAATCACATTGCTTTCACACATCCAACGCATGGATCAGAACTTCTGTGCGCATCCACCACGTGGATCGCCCGTGTGCATCACTCGCTGACTACACACTATGGTCTCTCAAGACCCCAACCTCCGCCAGAGCCACCCGCGCACCGCGCATCCATGGACACCAAGATGTCAATAAGATACGGACTACGGCTACGAAACAGCTACTGGTACGGTCGAAAACAATACGGCCGATAGACCGTTTTACTCAACCTCTCACCACAACTTAATCAGAATCTACGGTAACTTCGACTGGTACATGACCCGTTGGCATATTGTTTGTAGGTACACTTAGAGTTCAAGGGTTTCAATGTGTAACGGTCACCATCCCAAAATCTTTATCACTCTAAACAGACCCTTGAACTTTGGATCTAACTAAGACTAATCGGAAATCCCAGAGCATTCAAGTACCTTTGCAATTGTATTATCACAATGCAGCAATATTGTAATCAAAACAGCAGGAATCAAATTCGTGGCCTGTGGCTAACACTAGCCCCACTAACAAACCTCTGTTTGTTTCACACCGTTCACCATGAACGCACAATACACGACCTCCGCCAGTGCCATCCGCACACCGCGCTTCCATGGACACCGGGATGTCAATAAGATACGGATTACGGCTACGAAATAGCTACTGGTACGGTCCGACCAGCCGACCTAAGATTCCACACTATCATCCAACTCAACATCTCTACTTCAAAATGGTACTTGAACCTCAGGCATTCCCCCCAAATCCACAGCACTTAACCAGCACTATGCATCACTACTTACGAAGTAGTGTAAATCACTGAAGTACTTAACCAGTTCTTAACATTGTAGCGCTTAACCAGCGTTACAAATCCTATCACTTAGACAGTAATAATAAAAAAAGCTTAACCAGCGATATTAACTCACTAACGCTTAACCAGCGATAGTCATCATAAAGAACACAAGGCACCAGAGGCGTAAGTAAAAATGAAACGATTCACCTGTGTTGTAACGTGTCTGATGGTGGTTGCACGATGCAGACATCGACGCGTCGCGCCGCGCCTTGGACTTGTCCGTTGCCACTGCCGCCACTACTGCTCGTACAGCGCACGGCTATGTGACCTGGCTTGCCACATTTGAAGCACACCAAGGTCTTCGATGCCGGCTGCTGCGTCACTTGACTTGATGCTGTAGGTCTTCCCTTCGTATCCATCGCCTTACTTCTGCACTCAATACGCTTAAATTCCTTTGTAGGCTGTTTGAGATAGCCAGGTTGATGCTTAACCTTTAGCGCCTTGCTCAGCGTCAAAATAAGCTGGCATCCCTCCACTGCACTCCCGTTAAAACACAAGTCGGTGGTGGCGCACCACGACCGCGCATCGGAATCCGGTTTGTCGGGGTCGAATTCCGGCACTAAAAACTTGTTTTTCACTGGCTGCGTTTTCAAAGTTTGCTGGTTTTGCATTTCAAAAAGTAACTAACTTCCACTGATTGTTATTGTCACTGTTCCCGCGTGTAATTTCATTAGCAGGATTTGATCCCAATTCTGATGTCGGAGCCACCGGTATTGTTCCGTCAGATTCAGGCATCATGTGGGCAGAGTTTGGGTCTCGTGCAATGAAAATACACTGGGTGCGGTTCACTTGGTTATTTTAATTTTAAATCACAAATTAAATCAAACACAATTTAATTTAATCACTCACTACACTTATACTGGGCACAACGAATCGAGTACAGTTTCGGGATGTCTTCACACTGCTGCGGTCAGGCACTGAATGCGCTCCTCGCCGCCCCGATGAAACATCACGACTCTGTATAAGCGCGCGCAGACCACGTGATACACAAAATGGCGCGCTTACGATTCGTTTGCTGTCCGTACTATTGACCGGATCCGACAAATATTTTATCAATTGAATAAAGAGATACAAGGAAAAGAGCAACTGTTAGCAATACATCTTCAGGCCATTATGAAAAGGTCTTTTTAGTCAAATAACGTTAAAACCTGAAACAATATCTATTGCCATGACATTAGTGCACATTCCTAGCCTTGGATTGAGATTGATAATGGAAGGTCACTTGTAAGTGTGTTTGCATATTTTTATTCTTTAATTATGAAGAATAATGATTGAATAATTAAAAAAGTTTTCTTACATCAAGAAGCATAAAAAGTTTGAAAACAATTTACAGAAAAATTATTAAAAACTATTGTTAAATCATGATAAAGTATTTTCCAAATGTTTTACACACCAAACTCAATCAAATTCTGTGGCAAAATTCATTACTTATTTTGAATATTTTTCATTTAAAAACAACAATGACCTTTGACCACCATACTAAACTTAGGCATAAGTTAGTGAAATAACAAAAAATAACTTACCTCTGTGGGTTTGGGTACCTCTTCCAATATCCGCGAGCAACCTGATCCCAACTAAAGTTAAAAGTAGATGTATTTTCAAAATATCTTGCCATTTTTACACTTTTTTTTTACGAATATTTTCTTTCTGGAATGATAGTAAACAATGAACTGACAAGTTCAACACAACACCATGCTCGTTTTTTCTGTAAAAAAGAACAGGAACATTGTTATTTTAATTATTTTTATTTAAAAACAATGATTTTGAACATCATTCCCGCGTGTATCCGATTACATAAACATAATCGATGTAGGTCACAAGATGAATGTAATAAAGTTGGGCGGTTTACCGAGCCGCCGTCGCGCACAAGTCTTTGTGACCATGATCACGTACGTAGGCAGGTATATGAATTAACGAAGTAAACAACGTTCATTCAACTCTTTCTAACACAGCTGAGGACAAATTACAATGACACAAAGCGGCACATGTGCATATCCTAATTTGTATAGTGTAACAAATCACGTATGCAGTAAACATGCCGTATCATAACTATTTGAGCCGCATTAATAGCACAGAACGAATTTAGAAATGATAACTTACCAATAAGCCGGAGGACCTAGGGATCCAACTTTTTTCTTGATGATTCCTAAATGGATCCTCGTACGTCCACCGACACGGTCAAAGATGACTATTTTGACCGATAGTTAGGTGAAACCGTCACCAAACACATGTTATCATTCATATTTTCAGGCCCGTTTTGATAAAAATTTGATAACTATTGACAGATTCTTCGAGAGACCATTTTGTATCATAGACATTTATTATGTTTTTTAAACAGATCATACAAAAAAAACGGAAATCGTTTTTAATCTGTGAAATAGGCTGGGTATCTGGGTATCGTCGGTTACTGTTATTTTAAAATAATGATTTTTCATAAAGGCTTTGTAGCCATGCTAGAAACATTATTAAAAAAAATTGAGTTGTTTTTTTTTTTCTCATAGATATAAAGAATGGAAATGGACTGAGCCACAAGTTGTTAAGAGCGTATATTCCGAAAGCTGGCAACGTCGCAAATGGTTGTCAAATATTAACAAGTTTTAATTAATTTAGCATTGTTACTGTATGAAAATAAGAAATATGGCTCTGTAGTGCACTAAAAAATTGATAAGGGAATGCAATAATTAATATCGTAACACCGAATATATAGTTTTAAATGTAGAAAAAGCCTTTGGAAGCTTTCCAAATGCCTTTTATACACCGGAAACGGTTACAACATCAAATTCAGTGTTTTCATTGCATTCCTATAACATTTTTTTAGTGCACTACAGAGCGATATTTCTTGTTTTCATACAGAAAATTTGCCAAATTAATTAAAACTTGTAGTTATTTGACAGCTTTTTGCGACGTTGCCAACTTTCAGAATATGCAGCCTTAACCCTAAACCACATAGCATACGTCTCACAGACCCTATTAAGTTTAAAACAGTGTCGTATCAACTTGTTCCTTCCTATATTTTATTTTTATTTTGTGTGAAAATCCTAATGCGGTTCACATAATACATTTACTTACCAAGTTTCAACAGGTTAGCTCTTATACTTTCGAAGAGGCTGTGACATACGGACGGACACACAGACAGACATGACGAATCTATAAGGGTTCCGTTTTTTGAACAAAAAACTTTTTCAAAAAAAAGGTAACCGCCTTCAAAAACAACCACAAAAAAAAATATTAAAAAAAAACAAAATACCCGACTGCGTGAAAAAATGTGAAATAACTGAAAAAATAAAAACAAGCTAAGATTTTTTTTTTTTTTTGGTTTTTAGGTTTCGTGGTGGACAATTTTCACAAACGCAGTCGGAGGCATCACACAACACTCGAAAAACATAACCCTCCTGGCGCAGTCTGGTAAAAAAGCGCTCGTGCGAATGGGGGCTAACCATTCAAGCTGGACTTGCGCCAGTGAATTAATCGTCTACTAACAATAATGATAACATTATCTGTGGAACCGGAAATCGGAAAAATTGCCACACCAGTCATGTCAGCCCCTGCACAGCCCGGTAAATTAAAAAATGGCAGTGTTTGCAATTTTCAGTAACAGTAATGAACCAACAACCGATTCCTATGGAGAATTCATAAAACGTTTACAACGTGAGGCATCATTAGAGGTTTGTTCAGAACAAATTGATTGTTTTAAATAATTCCGAACTAGACTGGATTCTGAATGTCTCCCCGACCATGCGTAGTCGAATACGACTGTTGACTAGTTATTACTAGTTAAATCGACGATAATATTGAACGAGTAATTTTTCTTCGCTTATTTCTGCATTTTTTTTATACATTAGCATAGGCTAGCATAAAAAAATATTAAACTCGTTTAGACAATCAACCAGTATTATCTACGAGTAGTATCACACGAATTAATATTACTTTCTCTGGGTCTCTAGCTTTACTTAGTTTCGCTAGTTATGTAAAAATAGACCTTGTAACTTTTAGTTCAAGTAAATATTTTTATGTCAAACAGTTGAAAAAGAAACCTCAAGCCACCCCCGCTTCAAGCTTCAATTATTATTCTGCCCACAAGAATGAGGTGAAGAAGTATGTGTTGAAAGACTTCATGTATAAGTTGAGAATGAAGATGCTCGAAGGCGGAGCTGTCGTCATCATAGGAGAAAACCCTACGCCTAAATTCAAATCCTTCGTTCATCTCATAGAACAAGTGAAGTTACCAGATGGTATAACAGCAAATGCTTACTACGGAGAAATAAAAACAATAATTACTGCTTTTATGAATTACTATACAACTCTAGTAGACGAAACGGGGAAAAAGATTAATAAGTACAGCCACTTTATTACAAATAAACTATTAATTGAACTAATTGACGAAACTGCAGCGAAATATGTTGCAAACCATGCAGCATTTTTAGAACAATATCAGCCGTTAAATTCAGAAGAAAAAGAAAATCGTCAAGGAGTAATAGATGGGCAAGCTAGTTTTTTAAAAGAACTAGCAGAGATTAGAGAGACGTGGGAGTTCAAACATGATCAACTAGATATTTTCGTGAGGAAGACTTTTGAAGCAGCCATTCAGAAGATAAGTGATTTATGTAACTTTGCGCATGCTTATATTTCGATGATGTTAGCAGACCGTGTAAGTATTTTTCATACTGGCCCGCTAAAGTACTTACCTGCTAAAGAAGATTAAGATATTAAGCAGGATATTTTTTGGAATTTATTCTCGGGCGTCTGATAATGTTTCACCAACTCAACGAACTTTGGTAGACAAACCTTTCAAAAATCCACAATGAAGCAGTTTAAAGTCGTAAAAATCGGCCTCGAGTCGAGACTCATTTCAGTATCTTTCGATATTCCTCATAGTTTCGGTTAAATAGCCATCCACGCCCATTTGAAAAATATTACGTTGCGGTAAATAGCTCCAAATCGCACCCAATTTTTTTCGTCTAGAATAGAACTAATATTCTAATTCAGTAGCTCTATAATGTCCCCACTGGGAACAGGCCTCCTCTCTGTCAGAGGGAGTGAGCCATAATCCACCACGCGGGCCCAGTGCGGGTTGGTAGATGTCACATGTCTTCGAATTTTTGTTTCTAGGACATGCCGGTTTCCTCATGTTTTCCTTCAGCGTTTTGAGAGCAGTGGTGATGAAATAAATTACACAAAGAATGCGCCTGGCGGGGTTCGATTCGAACCCACGACCTACAACTCGTAAGTCGGGACCGATACTACGACTGGGCCACCACTGCTCTTTAAAAAAATTAAAATAATATTATTTTGCGTGTTAGGGTACGTCCACATCTGGCGAATGCGCCGCAAATGCGCAGCTCGCGCGCCGTTTGCGAGCTGCGTGCGAGCTGCGCCCACGCAGTCACGGCAATGGTTTGGTGCGCCTCTTTAGCGCAACTCATACAAGGCTCGTATAGAGCGCGCGATCTGCGCGCACTCAGTTCTCGCCCTTACAGTTCCGTTTACTGGCTCAGTACTATCGAAGATGTCAGACGACACTAGTGTTTTTTATTATAATTGCTGCATCACTAGCTATTATATTACTGATAAAAAGGAAAAAAAAGAGACAACGGCGTTGGTGGCAAAATCCTATTTTTAAAAGAAAACAGAATATAGTAGCGGAGTTGAAAAGCCATCAATTAAGCGGACACTATGACACTATATTTAGGATCCCATAATACTGGAAATCTTTTATATGTTTCAATTAAGCGTAAACAATTCTCCTCCGTCCACTCCATAACAACACGTACTTAGCCTCCAGTAATCAGAAACGAACTGAGCGAAATAACTAGCGCGCCGCCCGCGCGCTGATCGCGTACGGCGCTTAGGTCGCGCGCGAACTGCGCGCGGGCGGCGCAGAAACGGCGCACGAACAAAAATGCACGCGCGCAGCTCGCGAGCAGGTCGCAAACGGCTCGCGAGCTGCACATTCGCGGCACATTCGCCAGATGTGGACGCACCCTAAAACGTAGTACCTACGATACCTTTCATTTCTATGGCACTTCGAGTTTTCGACGCTGTATAGCGTGTTCCATTATGTTTTATAGCTTTATGAATTAGCTGTAAGTCTGGAAGAAACAGCGATCCGTCTTAAGATAAACCTACAGAAATTCAAAGAGGACCATGATGAAAAGAAAAACACGCTGATTCAAAACCTGTACGAGAAAAACAAAGAGCACCTGGAAATAAACAGACGTCAGCATGAGCGATCTTCCGATAATGCAGAAGTTAGTGTTATCTTTGATTTTCCTATAATAAAGCCCCAAAAAGTAGAATATTTTTAATTTTTTAATCGAAAGGTGGTTTAACATTAGAAGTAGGTTACTATATCAACCCTATCGAGGGTTCCCCAGCTGGCAGCTGGACAAAGGCGGTTTATCAAGATTATCTACACTTCCATAAACTCGCGGGTAGTTGGAATGATACGTTATGAAGATCAAGATTATCTACCTACACTTCCATCTTCCATAAACTAGGTGAACAGGACCATGGACTTGCTAAGAGAGAAAATAAAAAACTGCAGTAATGAAGAGACTCTCGCTAGATTGGAGCTTGAAACATGCTATTGGAATAAAAGACTACGGGAGTTCAACGAGATCGCCACCATGCTGATCAATATAAATAATGAGCTTGCCAGCCTCCAGGCAAACCGGGAGAAATATAAAAAAATAACGTAAGTAATATTCGAAGTGCAAGTAAGGTCTCCGTTCCACCCGCACATAACATCTGCTGCTACTAGGGTGCTGCGCAAGTGCTGCCGAGCTCGCCGTTAAAAATCGATTGAGTGAAATCTAGTGGCAGTGGAAAAACATCGCCTGTCCGCCCTTCACATTCAATTGCCTCCGAAAGCGAAACGACTAGATTTTTTTTTAATTTGAGCTGGATTTGCTCTTGACTCCAGTCCAGGTCAAAGGTGACTGAGACAAAGCATAAGTTGGAGCGAGCTTACCAGATATTTATTTATACACCCCGATAAGGATTGGTCAAGTTCGAATGGTATGACGGTATGTTGTAATGCTGCTAAAGTAAGCGAACGAAGAGGTTGAAGTATGCAATTCATGTTAGGTACCTTCTTCGTGGTTCCAATATAGGTACTTGCCTAATCACAAATGCTTTTTAAAGGTGCATGGAGTTACCTGGGTCGAAGACAGTTTGTTTTGAACTGATGGGCGAGAAAATGGATGATAGAATTTCGTTCCTTGAAAACAAACAGGTGGAAATAGCTAGAGCGCTTATTACTTTCTTCTATGTCAGAGGTATTGAAATTAAAATCCATGTTATATTTATGTACCTAATGTTGCCAGTAATAATTAATTACTGGCAACATTAATCGCAACTACAATGTTGAGAATGGTTGAGAATTTGTTGCGTACTTACCGCCAGCAGATCACGCATTAGATACATTTAGTTTAGTGTCCAGTTGCGTCGTTTTCGCTTTTATTGTAGGTATAGGCATAAAGCTCTTTCAGACGAAGACGAAGTTCAAACCATCACCGTTTGGACATTTGGTCACTCATCTAATTCTTGCGAGTCGTTACTTACAGGAACGGATCGCATTATGTACACTGATACAGCCGGCTCATACCACGTTGACGAGTACAACCATCAGAACTACATCACAAATTATGGTTGGAAGTTCTTCCACGTCAACTGTGAAGGGGATTTTATGGAGGTCGGTAAATTTAGTTTTCTCTCAGCCTTCAAGTCCAGTAGTGTAATGTTTTAGGTCCAAAAAATCTGTGTTCGTGAAAAACTAAAAGATTTTTTATGGCATTAATGTTTGTCATATTTTTTATACAGGCAACCGCACATCTAGTGTGACCATAGTTCAAGAGTGTTTACTTTTCCATACATGATTTACAAACATTTTAAGGAACTTAAACGAATAACCAGACCCTGGAACAACTTTCTGTAGGCCATAATGGCCATTGGCCATACTACTAGTTTCACGCGGGAATCGAACCCGCAGCAGTCAATCGCTCTGCCACAGCACCATGGAGAATTGACTGAGTGCAGTCAATTCTCTATTCACAATTTCCTTCCACAAAAATCTTTATTTGCGATAAAATTAGGTCCTGTTAATAAGTTCTTTAATTCCATCAGTATTCAGAAAGTACACCATACTATTTCGACAATAATGGTCGATATACACTCGGTGAGAAAGGTGAAAAGATATATCAGATCGCGTCGTGTACAAGCCAGTACAACCTGGGCGAGGACCTTCTCCTCAAAAAGATCACCAAAGACTGCGGCCATTCTGAAAAGGCAAACCCAAATTGTCGTTTGGTGGAGATCAAAGACTTGTCTGACAAGGAGATACTGCCGAAGAGAGAACCCATCGACATTACTGGTTAGTTACTGAGAATCATACTGACATAATAGGTATAGCTATGCTATTCTTGCAGTCTCGACGAAACTAAACTCTGCATTAAAAAAAATTTCAACTTTGTGCCCTTATGACATAAAGTTGAAAATCTATTAAAGACAAATTATTGTAGTTTAGACGCTGGGTCCGTGCGGATATAAGGCTCGTTAGTCCTTACATTACGTTTACTTAGGTGACGTTTTCAGGAACTCTCGACAATGAATCTGTGCAATATCTTTGGGAAAGCTTCGGTATGATACTGCCTGAAGTGCTGTATGAAGTGGCTACGAAGCATCCTAAAAACCCCATACACGCCATAGGCCGCTTGCTTATTAAGCGCAAGTAAGTTATAAGTGCTTTAATACCAGAAAGTCCTTCCCACCCAGGGCAGGAGGGACTGTCAGACTTGAACTGATTAAATTCCACGGTGTCCTTCAATAGCCTTTTACGTTCCGAGGCTACGGTTACTCGTTAGTCCCGCGACGCCGGCAGGCTTTAGCCCTCTAAGGGGGCCCGTAATAATGCTGACACTCAGAGCGCGCGTGGAACACGACTCGCCGCGCCGTCGACCCGGGCATGGTCCTTGATCGGACAGCGAGTCGCCTCGGTAGCAGCCTAGAATTTGAAGGTACGTATCGCTGATGGTCGTGCGCCTGATTTATAATACCGGATATTATTGCATTACCGCCGCATCCCATTGGAGTATGCGGGTAAAAGAACATAATTATCAAGAGAGTGTATCTGAGTTAGCGCGCACACTAATTGTGCACTATAATACCTATTGCGCTATTATTAAAATTAGAGAAGGGAAAGTTATGGGGGCACGGCAGTGCCCCGCCAAGTCTCGAGCAAAAGGGCACGGCCGTACCATCTTTTCTCGAAGCGATTCGCGGCTGTTTCGCCCCCCCTATAACTTCGACGTGGACAAAGCTAGGAGTTTAGGTTTTCGGTGAATAATAGTAGGCATTAGAACATGCTTAAGTTCGAAATTACATGCCAATTGAATGAATAGTTTAGTAGTTACGGTCGATCAAAGTTACACCATTTTGTCACTCACTCACTGACCGATCATCAAAAATCTAAGGTACTTCTAGCAGACTTAGAAACTTCAAATTTTGCACCAAGATAGGTCATTAGCCACATATAAAGGAAAAATTATAAAAACATTAAAAAATAATATACCTTAAAAAACAATTTTATATTTGCGGTTTGGCAAGAACATTGTGTATGAATTTTGACTGCATTGTTAACTTTGTTCGTTGTTTAAGTTAGTATTCAATTGGATGAATACATACATAGAATAGAAAGGAATAATATAAATGTAATACATAGACTATAATTAATATAAATTAATACATAAAGTTCATAATTCATTAAATTAATAAAGCTAAAACTCCATTGTATTGCGATAAATATTTTATGCGCGCTCGATAGATGGCGTTGTACCTGTCTGAATCGCGCTATGGTTTCGTTACAGAGCGCAGTCTAAGTAGTACTTTAAAATAATTCAATAATTTTCATTTGATAGCGCCATCTATCTATGAACAACCATTTCGAAACTAAAAAAATATTGTAGCGATATTCGGAGTAGATTTATTATTGTTACTGAAACAGTTATTTAGGAAAATAGTTTATTAATATAACATAGACATAGTTACATATCCTAGTTGTTTACGTGTTATTTAGTTTAGTTATATTTTTAGTTTGTAAGTTAGCAGATATATATTTATTTATTTATTTGTTAGTTAGTTTAGTTCTATTTAGTTTGTTAGATAGAGAATGGGTCCTAAGCAAAAAAGTAGCTGAAGTCCAAGAAATTATGAGGACACCTAAAAAAAAGAAAGAAATACACTTACAAAAAATAAATGAGATCCCACCAAAAACATTAAATGTAAAAAATGCCAAGTCTCTCGATGCAGTCTTTCCATCGTAAAAAGTTTTGAGATCTCACAGAAGCCAAGTCCTATTCAAATTATTTTGTAGTTATAAATCAACATTTAGTAATTATATCAATAGTTTTCTTTATATTATAACTATAGTGACTTGGCAATGAGCACAAATTAACTTGCTGCATGGAATTATGTGCAAATGTTACTGACGAGACCTGTGATCAGATTATTTGTTATGTGTGAATCATGATGGTCACTACCGACTACATGTTCCAATACAATAATTAAAAATACCTTACGGGCCATCGCTTTATGAAAGTAAATGATGAATGTTAAGAGAATATATAAAGTAAAAGAGAATGTTTACGCATGCGGTGTGTGTAACCTCCAAATATGCCGTTTTATTTGTTTTTACTTGTGCTCATTGCCAAGTCACTTTAGTTATAATATAAAGAAAACTATTGATATAATTACTAAATGTTGATTTATAACTACAAAATAATTTGAATAGGACTTGGCTTCTGTGAGATCTCAAAACTTTTTACGATGGAAAGACTGCATCGAGAGACTTGGCATTTTTTACATTTAATGTTTTTGGTGGGATTTTTTATTTTGCCATCCAGCTAACCAAGGGAAAGCAAGTCGAGACTAAATTATTCATCCGCACTGTTAGATTTAATTATTGTATTCAATATTTCTTAATGTTCTAGAAAATACCACCTAACACAGAACGCCCTACGTAAAACTAGTTTTTCGTATCTTTACTAGTCTAAATTATTTCTGAATCTGAATGTAAAGGTGTGTTATAGGTTCGAGGCAAGCGCTCGAGATCTCCGCAACATGAAGGTCAACGCCAAGAAATATCAAAGTGAAATCAAAAAGCAACGGCTGGATGTGAGTTTTGGTTACAATTAATTGAACTAGAGATATTCGATCAAGCCTTTGAGTTTTGGGGGGAAAGGTTTAATGGTGCAAGTATGACGAGTGCCAGAAGTGTATGTTACTGGTTACGCACGTCTAGCATCGATATTCCTCGCTTGCTTTTCGCCTGGTGTCTGTTTTTCGGGAGAGACGCTAGAGTATTTCCTCTCGAAGTTTTACATCTCGTTCATAAGAAATGCCGTTGTAGTAGGTATCTAGTATGGAACTTTATTGAAAGAATCCCGAATGGCTCGCGACATTATCCTGCCCTACCCCAATTCATTTGTGGTGGTGCAGCATTTCATCTTGAGTACCAATTTTTCTAATATATAATTTTTCTGTCGCCCACACAGAAAGCCATCGAAGAAAGACGAGCATGGAAATCCCGACAATTACGCTGGAATAAGGCCGAAGATATTGATAATTACGCTGATCGCGCGTACGGACATGTCATCGACTTTCAGATGGCTGAATCAATGGGCTATAACTATAACTAATCTAACACTTCTAGTTACTATTGAACTTGCAACTAGTTTAGTCGGCAGCTTACAATAAATCTCCTTAAACATGTTGCGTCACGCAATTCGACTGATTTAGTACGGTTGTCCAATGTCCATGGGTTGGTAGTAAGTCTGTTAATTTACTATCAACCCACAGACAACCGCACGTCAATAAACCATACAGGGTGAATTTTTCAACTGGGCGTGGATGGCTATTTTCGAAACTATGAGGAATATCGAAAAACGTTGAAAGGAGTCTCGAGGCCGATTTTGACGAAAACTAAAACTGCATCATTGGATTTTAGGAAAATCAATCATCTTGGCCAGTAATCGAAAACGCTGATTTTGAAAAAAAAATCACAACCTGTATTATTACACCATTCGATAGTGTTGCTAATAAGGATCAAATTCTGGGAAGTAATCATATACGGCAAGCTTAAGGAAATAGCAGATTTTTATGAAATTGCTATTTTTCCATTTTACTTTACTTCTACTGAGCCAGAGTTTATTCGAAATTATGAAATTTCAATTTTTTTCAATGTTTCACTGGATTTGACGTCTCAACAATCCCACTCATACTTAGCAATACGAAATTATGAAGTTGAACTAAAAATAACATTTTTTTAAAGAAGAAACGGTAACTTACTTCAAATACAATCATGGCATTGAAGGTTGATCAGTTTTTTGTAATTATACGTTTTCCTTGAGTTTGCCGTATATGATTACTTCCCAGAATTTGATCTTTATTAGCAACACTATCGAATGGTGTAATAATACAGGGTGTGATTTTTTCCAAAATCAGCGGGTTCGATTCCTGGCCAGGATGATTGATTTTTCTAAAATACATGATGCAGTTTCCGTCAAAATCGGCTTCGAGACTCCTTTCAACGTTTTTCGATATTCCTCATAGTTTCGGAAATAGCCATCCACGAAAATCATCCTTACGACTACAATATAAAGCTGGGTATTCACTTAACAGTGTTGCATGTAACGTATCAGATACGTTATCAAGTGAGTAGGCACGAGCCCACTGCGAACCGCTCGCTTTCAGCTAGAGTAACACAAAGGGGGCTCGCAGTGTCCTCGGACGAGACCCATTTGAGGTTGATACAGTATCTGATACGTTACATGCAACACTGCTAAGTGAGTACCCAGCTTTATATTGTAGTCGTAAGGATGATTTTCGTAGTACAAGTGTTACTACTTGAACCACGGTTCTAGATTAGTCGACGACATGGATCAGTCGAATTGAATCATGAGTAGGGAGCCCTAATGTCGTGTTACTAAAAATTTACAAATGGCCAAACATATTTTTCATGTGTCAGTGTTTTCTCTGTCACGGATAAGTTGGTTGATCGCTCTTTGCGCTGAAGAGCATTGGTTGTAACTTCAAAAGTAGTTGTTTGTACTAAAGAAATGTTTGTACTGTCGTCTTTGTGAAAGTGTAGGTAATGTTTTTAGAAGATTTTTGTTTACACAAAATGTGCAAAACTTAGAAGAAGAAATTATTTGAGATTATTTTTTTTTTTTTAAGTAAATTTTTGTTTCATTTTCATTATACACACATCAAAAGTGTCTAGGGATCAACATATATTTTTGCAATAACTTTTCTCCTGATTGATATTAATTAAAATGTTCTTTAAGGATTCATCAAATAAAGTGTTATCGTTTGTCACAGTAACGATAAACCAAGTCACCTTTGCATTCATATAGAAATTTGGCATTTTCCTAATAAAGGGATTTTTGACATTTGAACCACTAACATTAAAGTTCGAAAAAAAGACTGAAATAACAGTTTTCTTTAAAATTTTATTGGGTAACTTAAACAATTAATAATCCGTGTTTTTACCGCGAACACTAACAACACAAGAACATCGGTTTGGCATACTCAAAATGAGTTCATCCAAATCACGCTGTGGAATGGCCGCCCATGTTCGTTGCAACAACAAAAAAAGGTCTTCTTGCGACTGGATACCCTCCATATTCGGCAGAGCTCTTCTCTGTAGCATATCCCATGCATGCTCAATCGGGTTCAAGTCTGGCGACTGAGCAGGCCAGGGCAGGACATTGATGTTAGCTGCGGCGAGAGTCTGTCTTACAACTCTTGCGGTGTGCGGTCGTGCATTATCATGCATTAACTGAAATAAGGGACCGATTTGCACTTGTAGAGGAACGATGACGTCTGATACAATCGTCTCAGCATAAATTTGAGCGTTGAGGTTGCCTCTGATCCAAATCAACTCAGTTCTTCCGCCGATCCAAATACCCGCCCATACCATGATGGTTCCACCACTATAAGGATGGACTTCCTGGCAGGATTTTAATCGCTGTTGGCGTCCAGGGGTTCTCCAGTGTCGTATACGTCTTGTATCCGGTCTCATACCAAAACGAGACTCATCAGAAAAGCACACGAAACGCCATTGTTCTTCTGCCCAATTTCTGTGTTCAAGAGCCCATTGATATCGAATCCTACGATTGTGCATTGCTATAGGTGGTACCCGTAGCGGTCTTCGGGAATGAAGGTTCACTTCATGCAAGCGGTTTCTGACTGTTTGGTCGCTAATTAAGTTCCCTGAAGAGTGATGAAGCCTCACGGCTAACATCATGGCGGTTATTGTTGGAGCTCTTCGAGTTAAGATTTGAATGTATCGGTCTTGTCTCCGTGTGGTGCAGCGATACCGTCCTCCATGGCGCTCAGCCACGGTACCAGTGCTTCGGTAACGTGTCCAAAGTCGACTGATAACACTCTGACTTGTATTCAGAGCTAAAGGCACAGTACGTTGCCGGGAACCAGCTTCTATCATTCCCACGGCTCTGAGCATTTCTTCCCTGCTTAAATGACGTCGCCGCTCCATAATAACGTTGGTTTTAATCAGTAGTAGGGAAACAGTAGCACTAATAATGTCTTCAATGCGTTGTATGTTTTATAGGGAAAATATTGACAGCTGATTTTCATCTTTTACTCGAATTTGATTTACAGTTCCTGATTCAAATTATGAAATGCACCAAAAAGGATCCATATAAATTTATAAAATCATAAATTTATTACAAAGCCACATCTCAATCTCAAGAAATCCGCATAAAAATGCTTGATCCCTAGACACTTTTGATGTGTGTATTAATATTTTGCACCACAGCGAAGGTTTGGGTTTATGGTCTGTAACATATTCTTTAAAAACTAATCACTGTTTTTAAACACAAATACACATAATTATAAATATTTATTTTCATGTAACCTAAACACTACTCTGAATGTGTGGATGTGGAAATAGTTTAGAATAAATTTAAAAAATATCCCTTATTGACACTATAATATTTAATATCATACAAATTACACTTTGAGTCAACTTACTGTACACAGATAAGTAAGCGTTGTATTGTCTATGCCAAAGAAATCGCGATTAAATTAACAAAAAATCTGCCGAAATAATTAAGGATGAATAATAGACGTTAATCGTAGATTGTGCGGCCATTATGTCTTGAAATTTTATCGCACACATCTTTCAGATTTACTTTTTTATCTATTGCATTATTTTCAAGTTCTAACGGATTATACAACCTACAATTAACAACTCCACCGTAAACACTGCAAAACAACAAAAGCGGGACCTAATAAAATCATTATAAAAGAAAATAAAAAATATGTTGTCAAGGTACAGGTATTTATTGTTCAAGCGTCTACTAGATAATAACGAGACACACTTTGTGAGACGTCGACTTTCGTACGAAAGCAAAATAAAAAAAAAAAGAAACAACCAGACATAAACCTACATACTCGTCTCAGATGGACATCAAATCCAGTTCAAAACCCACTGTCTAATATTAATATTTGGTTTAATCAAGAAAATAATGGATAATAAAGTCGAACGCAACTTTCACATAATAAGGACAGAAGGGGGGCCCATGACACCATGTCACATGTTTGTGACTTGTTGACAACCATAAACATCTCGACGAGATATTCGATAAACTAGCGTCAAAGGCACATTTTCGAATTGGCATTCAAATCTAAACACGATTGCACAAAACACAACTTATTATGACCTATGTAAAAAGAACGCAACGTATATCCTCGACAATGGGTTGAAAAGGGTCATCAAAATTATAATGAGTAAAAAATTTAGAAAATAATAAGATGGAAGCAATATTAACTGACAATTTTGGGGTCATAGCGAATCACCAACGCAAGGCAGCATAATACGAGGTTCACGACTCAAAACTATTAAAATAACTTAAGAAACTGAAATAGAACAGTGAATTTAAAAACATGTGTTATTTAGAAAATCCGCACCCACTAGGTGGGTAACAGCCCACACCCAGATACAGAGAGGAGGCCTGTAGTGTCCCAACAGTGGGAACATCATAGGCTGATAATGCGACATAAAAGTCCTTGACAATGTTTGGCAAAAGAAAATACGTATTTTGCTGTCTTGCACAAGATAAAAAATTATAAAGTCGCAATAGCTTAGCTACCACCAATAAAATAGATAATTATAATTTTATATCTAGGAAACATGTTCTGTATTTTAATATTTCGTAATATATTAAACTAATTTAGATATGGTTTAAATTTTCAGTAAGATCGTTCGAATTTACAAATGAAGTCAATTTTTAAACGGCCTCGACTACAAAAATGTCAAGCGTTTTGATGGTGTCGTTTTATGGGGATTTTGGATCCATTTGTAAATAGAAACATTTTTTTTTATTAATATATGTGTTATTATTTCAATCGTAAGATATACTAAAACAATGCCTCCTACTACGTCACATTTGAAAACCTTTGAAATATTTTTGTTCAGTAAAAACTATTTAGTTACATATTGTGTCGGCTGCTGGAAATACATACACCATAAGTTTAATTTGCAATCAGAACTGATTTTATTTCTGTTAAAATTATATTGTAAATCACACTACAAATTCTCTAATCGACTTATAATAAAAATACGTAGTGATGAACGTGATGAATAGAATTTAAATAATTAATGTAAAAGCATAATATGAAGATGTTATATGTATTTCCACGGATGCCGACACGATAAACTCCTCACAATTAGTTAGTTACACGCTAAACCGCACAAACAGGTACAAAAGTATCTTTTCTATTCTCTTTTATTTACAAGAGGTGAAATATCAGAAATGAAAGAGTACACATAGAATTTGGTAACAACATTTTATGACGAAATGGAATTCGGTCTAATTTGTATATTGTACGGCCACAGACACTACGCGTATCAACAGATTAGTTACTTTTTTTTCATCTAAGTACGAAGCAAAAATTTAAAAGCATACCCAATACTTCATTCGATAACGCGTAACTTTTAAAAAGCGATTAAATCTAATTTCATCTTTTCTGTAACACGAAACGAAGTACAATCATTTTTTAAGAAATAAAATCTAACAATTAATATTACCCCATATTCCAATTCCCGATTAATAACGCTAGTTTATATTTTTTTTATAATCAATAAATGTTACTCTGACGTTTTGGATAATGACTATGTATGTTGTAATAAAGAAAAAAATATGTACAAAAAGGAAACTAGATATTTATTAATAAAATTGAGAAATCAGTTTTTCAATTTTCTTAGGCTTTCATGTGAAATGAAACACAAGATTACACTAAATCCGACGGGCCATTAGAATCTGCTATTATATGGCTTAACACTCATGTTAAGAAGATTTTGCTACTCACAAATGTATTCCTCTAAATACTATTAAGTTTAGGTAAACCTTGTGTATAAAAAGTTCTCAACAAAAATGTTAAGCGCGGGAACATAAACTACAGAATTGAACCGCTCACACAAGTAAATATTATCATAGACTTTCTATTACATCCAATCGAATATCTAATATTATACATCTAATATTATGACATTCACGAATGGCCAATGTTAACACGAAACAAAAAATATCTAAGCTACAAAAAATAAATTGTAACACTACAAAATTAAAATGTTTGCTATACAAACAAAGGTTCGTAGGGGATGGGCATTTCAATCCGGCAGGGTTACGAGTACATTGAACATGGCTGGAAATAAGGGAATTTTGTGCCGTGTGATACAAGTGAGGGGCTGTGGTGAGGCTGAACCAAAAAGGTTTTTGATAAACATTTATTCTGAAGGCCATACCACAGCCTATAGAGTATTACATAGTATATTATATATGCATTTCAGGATTCCAATTTGCTTCGGCTCTGTCGAGATGTCAGTTTACTATAATAAGCATGACACCATAATGATGATCAGAAAATGATTTTAGACAACTAGAGGTAGGCATCGCGTTTCCTCTAGAAGACAGTATGTGTGAATGAAGGCAAAAACAGTAAAAATCACACAGCCACATCAATTTCAAAGTATCTTTAAACCGACGCATCAACACAGCCGAAGCAAGAATTATTGACTGAATCAAACAAAATTCCAACTACATTACCCGTTTTCGAGACAGTTATGTACAAAATGAAATGTTACCAACGTTCAAAAGTCTGAAGTAATGTAACTGAAGTTCCATTCGACTTGTACTAGTATGATGTATTCAGCTAATTTTGGGACGAAACCGCACACTTAGCAACGTGAACACACTTAAAATTCCAAAGCCGTAAACAACACTTCCCAGACATTTTCATACTTTTTAATTTGAAAACTTTGGTTTGATATGTCAAAATTACAATTAATTTAGTGAGTGTCACTAGTATAAAAAAGAAACTTTCCTAAAGTTACTTACCAAACTGTTCAAACAACTGGAATGGGATATTCCACGTTAGTATCTCTTAGTTTGCGTTCCATCGGCGCTTGCACAGCTAGTGTGCGATCGCGTCCCGTATGTTGTGTTAGTGTAGAACGTAATGTATAGCGTTAGTTTGCAGCAGCGCTGAACGCGTCGGCCAGTTCCGTCTGACAATCGAAGGTCTCCGAACTGTCGGGGTGGTCCGGATAGAACTCCCTGTATATTTTGTCCAGTAACGATTGCCTGGAAAAGATAAACAGTTAATTTTTATTAAAGGTGATTTCGTTTCCTTAACACGTCTCTGCTTCATAATTATTTTCGCCAATGTGAGGTTTTCCTTGATGTAAACAGAGCAATATTCTAGCCAATTGACGTTAAATCTTGGAAAGAAATAAATGCTCAGAGATCAGGGATGCTATCCTCTACGGAGACACAAGGCTATACCTTGTGTCATCGCGGCGACAGCGTCAAAATTAGTTTTTTTAAAACGCTGTCTTTCACTATTACTTTCTCAAGCATCCTCGTTCGTTTAAGAACATTGAAACTCACATGCACAAACAGCAATACCCGGAACAATTTATAGATCATGCAAATATTCGTTCCGTGTGAGAATCGAACCAGCGACACATGTGCAGCAGTTGATTGTTGGACCACCGCGCCAACCGTACCGTCAATGTTAAAGACATGCTATAGTTTCGTGGACGACAACTTATATAGAAAATAGCCTATCAATAATGTTCAACCAGTATAAACAACAACACAACAGTATTAACTTTTTTTTTTTAGCGTGGGTAAAATCTTCAAATAAATGACTCAAAGTTCATGGCAGCGCAGGAGGGATTGTCGAGACTTGTATTGATTAAAATCCAGTGTCCTTTTACGTTCCGGGTTCACGGTAATTCGGTAGTACCGCGACCTCGGAAGTCCCCGAAGACTTAGAAAATAGATTTTTACTTTACTTAACTTTGAACTTTAGCTGTCAAGTCACTAAAGTTGTTTCAAGCGATAATAAAAGAGTGTATATCTAAGACTTACTTTGCAGCGAGCCCTCCACCGGGCGGCAGGCCCTGTATGTTCTCCTGCATGAGTTGTTTCAGCACCCACGAGAAGTGACTCGCCGAGTCCTCGCGCTCCTCATTGCCGGCGCTGCGCTCGATCAACGCTGTCGAATAAACAACGCGATACAATTAGATTTGTGACAATATAAGGAATATTTATTTGGGGATAAGCCCGCGTTTCACCACTATGATGATTTTTGTCAGTAATGGTTCTTTGTGCTAGTTCTGGCTAACAGTTACATTAATGCTTTTTTGGGAGTGGAGAAATCATTTCTTTCATTCATTCCTTCTGCCCTGGGTGGAGCGGAAGTCTTCTAATTCTTAGAGAACGCCAGCACAACAAGCAACCCCAATCTGTCGAATTTCTTTATTAGATTTTTAACCTTATTACAATAGTAGAAAGTTCATGTTTAATTGAGAAAATTTCATAGATTGGGGTTTATAGAGGTCGATGTGCAGCGTCTGTGCAATAGTCTAGCCTAGTAGGTACTCGCGTTCGCTATTGTGTCCATTGCAATTTCCATACATTTCGTTATTTCAGGGATAAAATATAACCTATATTCACAATTATAAAGCTCAATTCTGGACCAACAGCTTACAGGATGTGCGTTAATTATGCTACATGTTGTAGATTTTTTGTCAAATATGTCCGTGTACCTATTGTAGATTCTTTCCATAATAAGCAAAAAAAATAAAACCTTGTAAACGCAGTTGTACGAAGCTTACAGCTAGACACTTGACTCTATGCTTAGGTCATCAAAACTACATAATCTCCTCTATTTTTGTTTGCAAATGCACATATTGTTATTGTTTTACAGTAATGTTAATTATAACATTAATGGGCACATGCTTCATATTTCCTGTCTATATCTAGAGACCTGACATTGGCTTGACCTAACAATAAAATTTATGTTAGCAAAACACGAGACTCCATATCATCAAATTGAAAAATCGAAGATTAAACTCGTGCTAGAGTCAACTGCATCGTCTGACCTCTGATTAAGAATAGTTTAGGGTAAACCTTTGACCTACATTCGATAATAAACAGTCTATGGCTAAACTTAGAGTTTAGAATTAATTTTGTTGCTACTATACCGAATTTCACAAAAAGTTGTGAATCAGTTTCTTTTTTGAGTGCTCTGTACCCAAAGGGACCACTAAGGATTTAGGATTAATAAGGCCCTGCTGTCCATACATCACCAGGCTTTGTTTGAATGTAAATTGCAGCTTGAGTTGACTGAGCGTTGGGAAATCTTTTCAAGCATACTTTGGTAATGTAAACCCAAAGAAGTACCTATTATTAGGGCCATAGGAGACATCGCAAGCACGTTATTTTATGACGAAACTAGCGGTATGCCAACATGCTGCTCATTTTATTTCCAAGCGTGTATGATCTTAGATATAGTTCCCGAACACGCAAACACGTAACACTGCAGACACTTTTCACGGTTGAAGGTACAGACAAACAAAGAGTTTGGCTTACTGGTAAATATATTAGGTAATCTTGCAATACTCTGTTAATATTTAATGGGTACAAATAACCAGAGATCCAGAAAGGAAAAACTAGAACAAGGGGTCCAAATTTTCTCTAAAATCCCGGAACATGTTAAGGGAAAAAAACTAAAAAAAAAAACAAGAAGTTAGGTGAAAATATATTCCTCGTGTCATTTTTGTTAAATACACTGTACCTATTCTGATATATCTGAAAATCTATAATATAAAAATCAATTGCTGTCTGTTAGTAAGTATTGCTAAAACTCGAAAACTGCTGGACAGATTTGTCAAATTTTTGTTTTGAATTATTTTTGGAAGTCCAGGGAAGGTTTAAAAGGTGATTTTGAGGCGGTACGAAGTTTGACGGGTCAGCTAGTGAAATATAATCTGGGGGCACGGCAGTGCCCCGCCAAGTCTCGAGCAAAAGGGCACGGCCGTACCATCTTTTCTCGAAGCGATTCGCGGCTGTTTCGCCTCCCCTATAACTTCGACGTGGACAAAGCTAGGAGTTTAGGTTTTCGGTGAATAATAGTAGGCATTAGAACAAGCTTAAGTTCGAAATTACATGCCAATTGAATGAATAGTTTAGGAGTTACGGTCGATCAAAGTTACACCATTTTGTCACTCACTCACTGACCGATCATCAAAAATCTAAGGTACTTCTAGCAGACTTAGAAACTTCAAATTTTGCACCAAGATAGGTCATTAGCCACATATAAAGGAAAAATTATAAAAACATTAAAAAATAATATACCTTAAAAAACAATTTTATATTTGCGGTTTGGCAAGAACATTGTGTATGGATTTTGACTGCATTGTTAACTTTGTTCGTTGTTTAAGTTAGTATTCAATTGGATGAATACATACATAGAATAGAAAGGAATAATATAAATGTAATACATAGACTATAATTAATATAAATTAATACATAAAGTTCATAATTCATTAAATTAATAAAGCTAAAACTCCATTGTATTGCGATAAATATTGTATGCGCGCTCGATAGATGGCGTTGTACCTGTCTGAATCGCGCTATGGTTTCGTTACAGAGCGCAGTCTAAGTAGTACTTTAAAATAATTCAATAATTTTCATTTGATAGCGCCATCTATCTATGAATAACCATTTCGAAACTAAAAAAATATTGTAGCGATATTCGGAGTAGATTTATTATTGTTACTGAAACAGTTATTTAGGAAAATAGTTTATTAATATAACATAGACATAGTTACATATCTAGTTGTTTACGTGTTATTTAGTTTAGTTATATTTTTAGTTTGTAAGTTAGCAGATATATATTTATTTAGTTATTTGTTAGTTCGTTTAGTTCTATTTAGTTTGTTAGATAGAGAATGGGTCCTAAGCAAAAAAGTAGCTGAAGTCCAAGAAATTATGAGGACACCTAAAAAAAAGAAAGAAATACACTTACAAAAAATGAATGAGATCCCACCAAAAACATTAAATGTAAAAAATGCCAAGTCTCTCGATGCAGTCTTTCCATCGTAAAAAGTCTTGAGATCTCACAGAAGCCAAGTCCTATTCAAATTATTTTGTAGTTATAAATCAACATTTAGTAATTATATCAATAGTTTTCTTTATATTATAACTATAGTGACTTGGCAATGAGCACAAATTAACTTGCTGCCTGGAATTATGTGCAAAATGTTGCTGACGAGACCTGTGATCAGATTATTTGTTATGTGTGAATCATGATGGTTACTACCGACTACATGTTCCAATACAATAATACCTTACGGGCCATCGCTTTATGAAAGTAAATGATGAATGTTAAGAGAATATATAAAGTAAAAGAGAATGTTTACGCATGCGGTGTGTGTAACTTTCAACTCCTCCAAATATGCCGTTTTATTTGTAAAAACTTGTGCTCATTGCCAAGTCACTATAGTTATAATATAAAGAAAACTATTGATTTAATTACTAAATGTTGATTTATAACTACAAAATAATTTGAATAGGACTTGGCTTCTGTGAGATCTCAAGACTTTTTACGATGGAAAGACTGCATCGAGAGACTTGGCATTTTTTACATTTAATGTTTTTGGTGGGATTTTTAAAACTAGAATCACACTAAGTTCAATTTGAGTAGCAACATGTTGTGTGACCTCTCTGTTTGACTGTACGTTTTGACGTTGACAACTGACCTTGACTTTTTGGTAAGGGCAAGGTCAAGGACAACACAAAACAAAGACTTCAGAAAAAGATAACGATAGTTTAGTCATGAAAATAAACACGCCAAAAGTCTGAAGAAATTCCTCGTAAAATAACGATTGCTACTTCGAAATCAGAGAAGCTAAAAGGCCTCTTTAGCCGAAATCACAATTTGGATCCCAAAAGTGTTTGTAAAATGGTATATTCTCTTGGTGGCCTTTTTAGCCCCCTGTTCATAGTATTTAAATAAGGGTTAGGTTTGAAACATCACGAAATTGCAATACAGTAGGAAAACCCCTTTTAGAAGTAGCAAAAACTAAAACGATTAGTGCTTAATACAACAAAATCTATTTTCGTTTTGAAATGTTGTGTAACATGGTATTTTTTTCGCTGTATTGGCCTGGAGTTGCTAAACAGAGCTATCTCTGCTTACTATCAGTTAAACAGCAACTCATCCAATAATGGCATGACGAAGTAATAACTTGCTACTATCTAAACATTCATAAATAACAGGAACTACTTGCAAAGAACTAGCAACACGCCCCAGGTTTGTATGGATGACATCATTCAATATTAATGTGTTAAAAATATACAATCTTTTTTAAAAATTTCACAGAAAAAAAAAAAAATTATATTGGTAATTCCTAAAAAAAATACATCACGTTATTTTCAGTTCCTAGGATAGCTCCTCTACTGCGCATCGATACGCTTCCTTGAAGGTTCCTGTTTTATAGGTTTTCCTGTACCAAATCATACGCGGGGGCCACGCTGTCAGGCAATGCCGTTAATTTTCGACTTTAAATGTTAGTATTAACCTCCACTATCGCTATAATTAACGGCATTTCCTTTGAGTGTGGCCCCCAGCATTAAAAATGGTAAAGGATAGCCGTTTATCAGTTTATCGTTTTACGTGCTTAAAGTGACGATTCTCGGCTTGATTTCGGTTCAGGAAACCGTACCAGAAGTGTTTCTAAACAGTTCTGAATTAAAAACAATCATAGACAACGACAGAATTGTTTGCTTATATCAAAACTATGTATTGTACGAACTAAATCGAACTAAATCAATGAGCAATCAATATCTTTACCCTTGCATGTCAATAGAGGTCGAATCTTCACGTGAATAGATCGATACTTTACGATGTACTCGCAATCTTAAATATTCACGAGTAGTTTTTATTACTTTTGTAGGAAAAGGTGTGTGAATTGTTTACGATTCTGTCGCCGTGGATCACTATGAGAGTACAGGAACACCCAAGAAACAATGGATAGATTGTTTAGCTAAAAAGGAAGAGAATATTGAGATGACTAGCAATAGAACATTACGAATTCGGTTAGGGACAGGAAAATGATGATGTTTACTACATCGATAAAATAAACCTGTAATAGAATAAGAAGAAAGAGTAAAAGAACAATACTCATGGAAAGAGATTTAGTTATATGTAGATTGCGCCAAATTGAGTATTGCCAATTTTAATTACAGCTTGGCCAGAACGGATTGAAACGGAACTAAAATTTTTATTTCTGACAGCGTTTTAAAATCTTTGATATTTGATGTAAACAAGACCGCAGGTTTGTTAGATTTATTATTGTGTCACAAAACTAACGTAATAAGTGAAAAAAAATAAAATAAAATCATTCAAGTGCTGGTAGCGCGAAGACAGTGGCGACTTCCGGTTTTCTACATTTTTATGTCAAGCTGTAAGTAAAGCTTTAGGTTTAAGAGTTTGATTTAATTTTAATGTATGTCTATGGTTTTTAGATTAGTGAGCTTTGGTTTGTATAAAATTTATAAAGGGTATATCAGAACAGTTTCCTTGGTATAACTGTTATCTTTTTTAATGACTCTCGAGTTTAATTTTATCGCGCAAACAAATCTCGTCATTCAGAGCCTATTTGTACTATTTCATGAGCATTTATAGCATGCACTACATAATCGATAACAGACAAGACCAACGAGATTACACGCGCACTATTACGGCTTCCAATCTTATAAACCTACTGTCTTTGACTGCAGTCGTCATACGAGCCTAGGCCGCCGTTCTACGCGCACGCAGTTCATTGCTTTAACCCTTCCATTTGAAAAAAAAAAGAAAACTTTAATCTTTAATAAAAACTTCATGGAACAATGACATGATAGGGTCAGGACTAAAGCAATGAAACTAAACAGTTTAATTTTCAAAAATACTTTAATATATTAGAAAACAGGGTAACAAATTTTTTAGACAATATTATAATTTTCGCGCGATTTTTTAGTCTCACAATACAAGTTAGTAAAAATTTTGTAAAAGATTAAGAATTGTAAAAAATTTAGTAAAATTTTCAATTAAAACGTTAATATCACAAATGTTAGTATTTTTTACATAGACAGAAAAATCACAAATTCGATTAAGTACATTGCAGTTAAATAGTTTGTACAACAAAAATACTTAAAAGCTAAGCTATAAATTGAAGACTTTTCAAAACTTTTTACGTATTTTATGGTGTAAATATCTGCTACATACTTGATCAATTACCCATTAACTTCACTTGTTTGCCTAATACGGGCCAAGGTCTAGGGAAATGTGGTCGTCGAGCCATCAAGGCATCAACAGGTCAATCGAAATGGACAGCAGTGGACCGAAAAACAATTCACGAGGCTGTCCAATCAACGGTTGGTACAGAACGCGTTTTAGCACTCGCGAGTAAAATCCAGGCACACAAAGCATACATTTAGCCCACTTGCACTGCAAAAATATGGTTCTACGAATTTAAAAAATATCATTCTGTCACTGTCGTCTTCTAACGATTGGAAGAAACAAAATGATGTTTACAATATTTTAGTGTTATGTTGTGCAAATAGACTCGAGAAACTTCATTAAAAGTATGCAAAAACATCAATCTTCTAAGCATTTTATTATTTTTGAAAAGTCTTCATTGCCGATGCGGTGCATCTGTGAGTATTGACATACAATAGCATAAAACGTTGGTTAAATTAAATAAATAAAATAATAAATTTTCTAAGTAAAATAACAAAAAAAAATATAACACTTTGTGTAATAAATAAACTAATAAACTGGTAACATTTATCGCAGTAAAGATAGGCGTCTAATATATTATATGATGAGTATCATTATAGATAATAATTTGATAGTGTTTCTTTACTAAGGAATGACATGATCACTTGTACTTGAATTGTCTAAATATAAACTAAAAATTAATATTTAAGTGATTTTCTTTCAAAGTATAACTTTTTTGTTTTAACTATTCACACTTTAAAGCCATAAAACACAAATTACTATTTCGAATGTATTTATTTCATTGTACACTTTAAAAGAAAACCGTTGTATAAATAAATGACTGTACTTATTAAATCAAAAATATTTACTAATAAACTTTCTAATAAAAAAATACAAATGAGACAATGTCTAAAGCAGAACCAAAGCTTGGTTTCATAATAATAATATTTTTGACTAATCTAAATTATGAAAAACATACTTTTAAAAAGTAGAATAATACCTTTGTTAAGTAGCTAAGTTCTAAATTATAAAGGATAATGGCAAGAATATAATTGTTCTACTTAAATATAATAAAATCGTTATAGGAAGTATAACTTTTAGGATATTAATGTTACATTATGTTCAGGCTTTTATATGTTTTTTTTTTAATATCCAAAAAGACTATCGGATATTCTTTAATGTTTATAGAATGATTATGAAAGTTTATCTAAATCCATGCAGATGTATGGTCGAAATTGAAAACTAAGCTCAAGCGCGCTTTAGTCTAGTCTTTATTTTATGGTCATGATTTTACAGAGCACTAATGGAGATCGAAAATTTACTTGTAATTAAAAAAATTGCTACAGTCACCTAAGTGTGGCGATTGTACTGAGAGTTGAGTTCATCTTAAACTGAACGTGATCGTTATTCCATATCATGATATGACAGATCTTGAACGCTGTTAAGATGTGCTGATCGCATAGTTTCATTCGTTAAATTATTAGTTGAATTGGCCCAAATATCTAATTTGAACAGGCCCTAAATAATGCTCTCTACTGTCAAAAGTCGTTTTTAGAACCAATCAAATCTGTGTAACGTTCCACAATTAAATCTTGTTACATTATTATTCCGTAGATTCAGACGCATGTATGGCTCATTATTTATTTAAGTGTCGTCACGTCATAGATAGACACGTGGCATAGACAATCACCAGACTGTCTGGACAGGATAACTGCTATGCAAATATAAGCTTTATTAATATTCCTGCAATAGGCTAAGGATTTCCAGCACTCGTATATTGAAACATTTGACTCGCAACCGCCGCTTTGCTTACTAATACGTCTTGGGTATTTTGTAAACAGGTGTATGGTTTATTCTAGTTCTTTTAATTTCTTGGGGCGGCCTTTACTAGGGAATTTTTCTTTATCAAAAGAATCTTCCAGAGTGAGTCATACATAATTAACGATCATTACGTATCAAATCAACTCGATAATGGTGTGGAAACAAGTACAGCTTGACATAAAAATGTAGAAAACCGTAAAGCTGCGAACATATTATCGGACGCGTCCGTCAGCCGCGGCTGAGGGACGCGGCTTATTCATTATCCAGCCAGTACATTTAATACTACACTGTGCAAACTGTCGGTCGTAAGACGCGGACGTGACCTTGAGAGTTCGGACGTCCGAACAAAATCTGGCCTTCTGTCTGGCCTTCTGTCGTCCGAACTACCGTGCACACTGCTAAGCCGCGTCCCTCAGCCGCGGCTGACGGACGCGTCCGATAATATGTTCGCAGCTTTACGGTTTTCTACATTTTTATGTCAAGCTGTAAAGACCATTTTAGATACCTACCGCTATTTAAGAAGTTATTATTACTGTTACTTTTGTTTATAAAAGTAAATTGTGACCAAGGTTTTGCTATTAGTATGTAAAATAATTAGTTATTACTTACGGGAGCCTTGTCCACGCAAGTTACCTAGATTTAATTGTTTGTATTAATAATAATAACAGCTCATTAGTATTCTGTTCGTGATGTATAACATAATAACATGGAAGCAATGGCTTTGGCAATCTAATCGACGTATGAACTATGAAATCATAATTTACAATAATCAACATGTACTCTATGTATGTATGAACGACTTATGTGTTGAGTGCCAAATTGAAACAGAATCTTAATTATTCTCGGGGTAACAACACCATCATGAACTCAGATTTAATATTTTAATATCACAAATGTTTGTACTTGAAATTAAAATATAGGAAATAATAAAATATTGCGAGTCAGTAAACATCAGATGCGCGATGTTGATACTGAAATAAGCCTCTGCCTTTCCAAGCGTGGTATTATAATGGCGAGGATAAACGTCATTTAATTTACTAAATTAAACTAGAAAGACAACTTTAATTAATTACTGGTTTAAATTCACATGGAATTTCCTCAACATAATGTCTATTATATATTATAAATAAAATTATTGTAAAGGTCCCTACACACTGCGCAATGTTTTACAGGTTACAGGCGGTGGGCAAATTGCGGTTGAAATTGAAATCTAAACACGTTGGAAACACGTGCGCCGTATAATGTCTCATGCTTTGCCAAAACATTATGTTAGAACTCTCAATTGACAAACAACGCTCAAAATAACCGATGATTTAGCGAAGAATTGAAGCAATTTCATTACCAACCGATCCACCATCATACCACAGATCATTAACTTTAAATGACTTCATCTGTATTTATGAAGCCCTTTATTAGGTATGATTTGAGATAAATAAAAGCTGATTGAAATAGTTGTTTTCCTGGAAATTGTGGAGTTATGACAGGCGGAAAATTTTGAGACGATAGTTACTTTGAAAATATCATGCGGTGATTAGCGCGCTGGATCACAGCCGCAGTGTGCAACTAACCTAAATAAATGATGTCATCCTCTCTGATAGTAAATATACTATGATTGTGATATCATACCTGTGATAACAATCTGCGAACTTCGTGCCACTAGAAACCTAAGTATTCGACGTACTAAGTAGGTGGTTAATTCTGGTATTCTTTAAAAACTAATATTTTTTCTAAGAAGTAAATCTATCAAACCAAATAAATAATATAGTATATTCAGTTCCTCGTCCGTAGTAGAGTGACGGATCTCAGAGATTTCAACTGTGACATTAGCCCAGTCAACAAATACTGAAAAAAACGTATAGAGGGAAAGTCTTGGAACACAATTTTTGACGTAACTTTGTTTGGACAAGTTAGGAGGTGAACATATCAAAAGTCTCGCTCTAGATTTTTCCCAGATTACAGACATTCAAGAGCAGATACCTCGAAAACTATACAAGATATCGAAATGCTCATTAAACAAAACTTACGGGAAATATATTCAGCTTTTATTTCGTTCATAAATGTTATGCCGCTAAGACGCATGGTTTCCGAGATATAAGCGAATAACCAAAAAATGGTAACTTCAAACTCCCGCCCCCCCTCCCCCAAAGCTCAAGAGCTAGGGGCGGGGACTTTTAATAATTATGTTCACCTCCTAACTAGTAGAAACAAAGTTGCGTAGTCAAAAATTGTGTTCCAAGACTTTCCCTCTATAATAATTATTGTTTGTTGACTGGACTACATAGACTGGTAGAGAACTACAGATGCCCTAGCAAGACAGACGTAAATTCTGTTCCCACTGCTGAGAAGCAGCCTCCTCTATGCCATTATGCTATTCTGGACGAGGTGTTTTGACTCTGACTAAAAGACCTGACCTATCGCAGCGCAGATTTGACCGACAATCAAATATAAACGTTGTATGATTTACAATAAAGCCGAAAATAAATAAACTTAACGATGTCTGTCCACTTCCACGATTTTGGGGACTTTCTTTTTTTTTTTTTTTTTTTTTAGCGTGGTAAAATCATCAATTGAGTCCTCCAACCCCGGGCAGGGCGGGAGGGACTGTCAGACTTCTACTGACTAAAATCCACGGTGTCCTTCATAGCCTGTTATGTTCCGGGGTTACGGTAAGGGAATAATCCCGCGACCCCGGCAGGCTTTGGCCCTCTGAGAGGGGGGCCCCGTCATTATGCTGACGCTCTTTGAGGCCCGCGTGGGACACAACGCGCCGTCGACCCGGGCATGGTCCTTGGTCGGGCAGCGAGTTGCCCTTTACTCGCTGCTCGCATGCCCGCGCCTACGGTGGCCGGAGATCATCAAGCGACGTCCGTCGCCGTGGGCGCCTACCACTGCGGCTGGGGCGGAGGGAGGACGCTGTCCTCTCTCGCTCGCGGCCTGCCTCCTCCTTCACGAGCATTACTGCCTCGCAGAAGGAGCTGACCGCTTCCCACTCCGTCTCGCCCCGCAGCATGGCCGCAACCAATGCCGGGCGCGAGAGGTCTCCGCCTATCGCAGCCGTGAGGACACGTCGGTGCTCCGCCCAAGCTGGGCAGTCTTGCACCGTATGCTCCACCGTGTCCTCCGGGCGATCTTCGCAGTGGTGACACCCAGGCGTCTCCTCCTTTCGCATCAGACACAGGTACCTCCCGAAACTTCCGTGTCCGGTGAGGACCTGCGTCAAGCGGTAGGTCAGGACGCCATGACTTCTCTCCAGCCACTCCTCAAAGAGGGGTCTTACCGCCGCAATTGCGGCGTGCCCGGCTTTCGGTCGCGACAGTCGTTCCTTCCATACTGCCCTGAGATCGCGCCGGAGCTCTTCCCGCCGCGCCTCGACTTCTCGAGGCAGCGGGGTCACGCCCCGGCACGATTTTGGGGACTAGAATATTATTTAAATAAAACTTTATTTTAACGACAACAATGTTCATATTTGTCTGGCAGTGAAAACTGTGCTTCTTTAGCCCAGACAACTATTCTATAACATGTATAACTAAGTGTTTAACTAGGTATTTGTAAATCTCTTCAGCAAGCTTTGCGGTATTGCAAAATGTGTTTTATAAGTAGTAGAAATAATGATTGATTTACCATGCATTAATATGACTAAAACTGAAATATAATTGCTTCTCTGCTCTGAAATTTCCTTATGGCTCTACCTTGAATGTTATGTGCACAAGTGTTAGTACATATTGATTAATAAATTGTTTGAATTCATTAATCGGTCCATACATAATACCAGTCTTTTTGTGTTTTACTTCATACATTTGGTCAATTTAAGACTTTTCTAGTTTTAAATTAACAGTGCTGTTTTCATTGCAGTAAAGAGGTGGGCTATGTTTTATGAAATCAAGTGGAACTTGTATTCTAAATAATCATTTTTTTATCTTTTTCGCAAGTGTACAAAATAAAAATATTATAGGTACTACACGCGACCAATGTATGAAATGGGAAATTTGAAATTACACAATGATTTTAACTTTTTACTCTGCCTTTTACGAATAAGAGTTATAACGAATTGATTAGGTAATGGTAGAATACAACAATGTATTATTTATGTGACTCAAAGATGGCACGGCGAAGTATTCGAAGGTTATTGACTATTCTACTAGAAGTCAGGGTGAGATTTAATTCCAATGGCGAGTCATGTAGGCATATAATATGTATGTAAAGATATTTACATAATGCTATGGAAAAAACAAGAAGCAACTTTGTAGAGAAGTGTACTAAATTCATGATGATTTTTTTTAGTCAGGTCAGCATTTTTATGGTCTAATATTAATTGGTCTAAAAATATGAACATGTCTTTTCTTGCACACCATAATTATTGTGCATTTTTACTTGTCTTATGTCTTTCGAATAACATCACATACGCTAAAATAAAATTAATAACATATACCAATTTGTACTAATAAAAATTTACTTAAACCTACAATTTAGCTAAAATAATTAACTTATTTTGGCAGATATGGCAAATGGCAATAGGTAAATTGTTTAGGACTATAATAAAATAGTAATTTTAGATTAAGATATTATGATAGTAATAAAATGTCAAAAATACCAATTTGGTAAACCTATATCTAAATTAATTCCAATAGTGTCAAATTTTAGTCTTTAAATCTTACTGAATTGTCAATTAAGGCCCTTTTTAGCACATAATAGGTACGTCGCATCGCCTTTGTAAAAATATTGATTGACTGTACCTTCATAGCTTACATTGCAACAGCGCAGGACTATAACTGAGCTACCGTACTTACCCTATCGGCGGGCGTAAGCATTTTTGTTACATCCCTAAAATTCTTAAGGCGTGCGTCACACATGAGGGTAAGGGTCCGCGCTCTGCCGCCAGGTTTGTGACGATTGAGAACATTATTTTTGTTCACCCTTCTAATTCTTACTCATGTGTTACTCAGCTCTTCTTCAATCAATAAAAGTGTGAGTCAATAATTATAAAATTTGGCATTTTTACAACTCTATGAAGACAGCTAGATTTTAAATGGTCATGGTTTTAGATTAATAGTCTTTAGATCAACTAACTGGGTTTTGCCAATGTTCAATTTAAGATCATCATGCTTAACCCCGCGCTGTCGCAAGCTCTTAAGCTACCGCTTACGCCTTAGTATCGCCAGATTCGTTCCTACAGTCATTCTGTCGGTCAATGTGATTGTCAGTCCTTTGTCTGTCTCTGTGTTTGTGTGAGCAGGCATGCAGTAGTGAATGATAGCAACCTGTGAGCCTCTGTCGGAGCGTCGCGTCGAGTTCCCGGTCGGCACGCTGGGCCTCTGCGTTGGGTTTCGGTGCCGAAGGGAAGGTCACCAGAACGATGCTCATGTTGTCTTTGCTGCCCTGTAAATGGGAAGCGGGAATGAGAATCGTGGGTAATGCTTGACATGAATGATATGCAAGGAGCATGCATGCTACATGGGGGGCAAAATAGTGAAACATTTTCTTAACTCTCAACAGCTGAAACATATTCTACCAATCTGTCCTACCTGAAATTTTGCAAAAGGCTGCAAAACTGTATTTTTAAAAGTATGATTTGATATATTGATGTGAGTCATACATAGTCAATAGATGTAAGGCAGCAATCTATGTGAGAAGACCTTGCTCCACAGACTTGAAGTCATACAACTTAGGTCTAGGTTATGACACACTTTCAGAACTTTTAAACTCCTATCAGTTCTTTTGAACAGTCAAGAATTGCAGAACCTGCTCTGTTTTTTAGTTGGATAGTCATATTTTTCACTGTTTTATAAGAATTAGTAATGCTGCTTATTGTTGCAAAATGTTTTACTTAATAAAGAAAATATGCAGTACCTGCATAATTTCCATAATTGAATAGCAACAGAGTCTATGTCAATTCATGAGGAAACAAGACATACATCTAACCTTTTTCAAATTACCCTGAAAAATTGCACAGGAATTAATAAATAAACTTGAAAATTGTAATGTAATTGATTTTTATTTTTCACTATTCAAAAATAATTTGTTTTTTAGTTTGCTAGCTTTTTAGAAATGGTAGTTTGAAAAAGGCAAACTAAACATCAATTGACTGAAATGAAAAAAGTCATTAAGCATACTGGTTTGTTTTGCATCACAAAACAAAACGAGATCTATTTTCCACTCGGCGGTTATTAACACATGTTGTTTACAAGTACATTGCTATTGAAAAACATTTCAGACCCCCACCAAGATAAGGCAATAAAAAAATGTTACCTAGTAAACAATATCCATCAACCCGTTTCAGGGCCACATGGTAGATTTCAGCCCCCTTCTACTCACCGAGGCATATGTCCCAAAATGCTGGTTATGCCAAGTAAACAATAATACACTTATTTAGGGTTATTTTGCAGGTACTGAGAATGGGGAATACATCATAGGGTGAGTAAATTTGAGTCAGATTACATCAGTTATGGCTATCAGGGGGGTCATTGGTCTGTGGATTTACCTGTTAATAAACTATTATAAATAAAAAATAACCACTTGAATTCACAAATGAGCTCATCCAAGATGTGATGTTTTGTAGACATTCTGTCAGTTGAATTATGCAAAGCAAAAAAAACTTTGTTTTTATTTCTAACATATCAGAGTCTGCAGTCTTCTTGCCAGTTCCTAGGTAATAAGATATAAAAATAGCAACATTTAGAAAAACAAAACAAAATCTAGGAACTGATCACCTGTTTTATTTTCATAACAGGTGCTTACCTATGATCTATTAATATTCACTCTAAAGATGTAGTTCAAAAATAGCATGCTGAAATAACAACTGACTACTCTACCATGTTGTACATACCTTATAAAGGCAGGTGTCAATGACCTGGTTGGTCACGGCCACAAGGTCATCTGTCAGTTGGAGCAGAGAGTGAATGTATGCACACAGTGCCTCATTGCTCATCACGTCCCACACTCCGTCACAGGCCAGCACCAAGAACTCATCCTCTGACTCCTTCCTCTCATGAACAGAAACCTCAGGCTCCGGGGACACGAGCTGCTCACAGGGCCCACGGTCTACCACCTTCTTATACTCATAATCGCCCAGTGCCCTAGACACAGCTAAGCTCCCATTCACGCGCTGAATCATGACCGAACCACCAGCCTGAACAATACGCGATTTCTCGGAAGGTAGTTCCGGCTTGTGGTCTCGTGTCGCGAAGATCGGCACGCCGTTGCGAGCGAGCACCGCGCGCGAGTCACCGCAGTTGGCGATGTAGATCTGCTTCGGCGACACGAACGCGCACACTGCCGTCGAGCCCGACTTCTCCTGGCCATTAGACAGTTCCGGGAGCTCCCGCATCTTCTTGTCCAAGTCCAAGAAGCCAGCGCGGATTGCCTCTGCTATTTCCTCGCGCCGAAACTCGTCTGTCTGAAGGATACATTCGAGGAGATTCTCCGCGCAGTGCGCTGACACCCGCCTTCCTGCATGCCCGTCAAACACCGCGAAATAAGACCAGTCCGATAGTGTACCATTCAGAGTTAGCTGCGCGTGATGCGCATCCTCCATTTCAACGCGCCAACCCTGCATCGACGCCACGCCATAGCGAAGACCATTGCCTTCCCCATTCTCGTTGTATTTCTTAGTCTCGGGCTTATTCAAAAACGCCCCCATACTGAGTCCTCTTTTACTATTAAGTTAATCGCACATAGTTTCCACACCATCAGGCACTCGAACGCACGTCGCAACCGATAACGTAAAAGGCGAGCAAAAGCATCACTGGTAGATACGATCTCACGGTATGATCACGTCAGATGGCTGATACACTACACTGGTGGCTGTGATGCCTAAACGCGTGGAGTTTATTGTTTCAACTGCTTTTACGTAGGTTAATTAATTACGCGATGGTGTTGCGTAGATCTCGATGACAAATCGTGCTCTCGGGAATCGTAAAACGAAAAAGCAACTCAAAAGAATGAATGGCGGACATAAATAGTAATTGTCTATGATTTACGTTTTTAAAATAATTTTATCGGATATTGTTTATGGATTTCATTCTTGGACCAAAACTACTATGTGCCAAAACCTCATTTTGTAGAAGAGCAAACCAAGGAGCAAACCCTCATCGCGATCGTCTTGATTGATCTTGATACAAATAAAATTGAACAGCAGGCGGACGACTAAAAGAAATGATTTTTCTCGCTCAATTATAGTGTATTCAAACGTACAAATTGTAACATATTGGTGAAAAATATGTCCGAGAACTTTTTACTAAACAATAGATCGTTTATTAAAACTTACGAAATGAATATTTACAGAAAATATTTTATATCCTGACGAACTACACAGAACGCTAGAAAACTTGGCAGTTTTGGATTGTCGGAACATGCCATTGCATGATCGTCATCAGCTCAGGCGTCAGGGAGACGTACACTGCTGAACAAACCCACAAAAGCCTCCTGCCTAAACCACCAAGTAAAACGCACGAACGACAATATTATTTGCCACTTACAATGCCCGCGACTCTCAAGGATTCGTCGTCGGTCCACCTAGTGGGAGGCCTGCTGCTTAGCTAAGCTGAATCTTCTAGTTCGTGGTCACCATTCGAGAATTTTCCTTCCCTGTCAGTCATCATCACATCATCAATTTTAAGAAAGGTGTTTCCTGCCCATTGCCACTTCAATTTGTAAAATGTCTGTACATACGTCGGTAACTCAGGGGTGCTCTGTGTAATTTCGATCTCTGGTTCTTTTGGATTCGGATAATCGGATTAAATACGCGTGTTTTTAGTTATAAGTTCCTTGATAACTACCTCAAGGAAGCTGTACCTTATATTTGACAGATGGTTTCTCTCCTCACATCCTAATTTAAAACCTCACCTCAACTGAAGGAACTGTTGGAGGTGAGGAGTAAAATTCTAACTATGAATATCAATCCACCTAAGTGATGTTGAGTGGAGTGGAGGAAATAATGAGGTTTCGACTTTGAATACGGGTGTTCGACTCTTCGTTCTTCGGCGATTATCCTCATTTCGAAACAACTGCATGAACTAAACAACTAAACGTAATTCTTTTGTCTATTGACTTCTGTCAATGTCATGTGCAGAGGTGCAGACAGGGGGTGTCGACTTTGTTCTACGAACAAGAAGTAGGTGGGCTAGAAAACAAGAAAGAGACATCAACATTAGAGTAAAAGAGATGAATTACATAATGTTGCCAACAAAAATACTATTTCACATTCGATCACATTCAATCTAATAATAGGCTTATTAATTGATTTTAAAGTATTGTTATCCTTTAAATTTATTTTTGCTTTTATTCTGATGCGAGAAAATTTTTGTTATGAAATTTTTAACATTTAAATTGATGAATACACAAAACAAAAAGGAGATAATAATATGACAACATGACAACACTGGAACGCCATATTGTCTATTGGCTATTTGACGTCATAGGAAAAAATGTCTGCCATCGCTTGCGCACTACCTATTATTTAGATCTTGTTCTTGTGTTTATTTGTAATAAATAAAACAGTTGCATTTAATTCTACATACAATATTGTTAATGTGAGTCGAGCTTGCTCCTCTGTGTCTGTGTTTTGGTGAAATTAAGTGCGTATTTGTGAGATATAGACCCGGTGTTGAGACAGTGACTCTTGTTTGTTTTTGTGCCTTATTCCCGATGAGTTCGTAGGAAGAAAACACTAGAATCTGTGCTATGTGTGGAACTTCACCTTCTAAAGATCCCAGCATCACTTTACATCGGTTTCCGAACCTTAGTACAATAAGTCATTGTAGCTTATATGAATAAAGAAGTTAAATGAAATCGTTTGTTTTACTAAACTGCTCCTTACTTATTATCTTTCAGCATTTTATGCACAAGTACATTGTGTTTCTCGATAGTAATTTGAAAGAAACTATCGAGAAGCGCAATGTACTTGTGCATAAAATGCAAAACAAAGAACCTGTAAAGTACTTGTAGTATTTGAAATTCCCGCCCGATTCTACTGCCATGTTTTCGTGGGCTAAACATAGATGGCGCTGGTCGGTAAGGAAAATTTTCCTCACAAAATTAGTACGGAGTCGTCATTCTTCCCCTTTAGGGGTATATATGTTCTGTGGGTGCAGAGGTTATGTTATTGGTTATGTTTCGCTATTTCTGCTATTGGTTATATTTAGCTGTAACTTATAAATATTGAAACCCCGACAGTATGAATATAATACAGAAATATATTCAGAATCCAAAGTAAAGATTACTACCTCATAACCTTGAAACTTTGTGACATAACCTTTTTGATAACTTGTACCACTTGAGTTGTTTCTGTCGATTTTTTCATGACTTAACAACTGTATTTTCTAACAGAAATAATGTACAAAAGTCTCCAATTTAGAAGGTGAGCATACTATAATACATTAAGGGTTAGGAATAATAAAAATATAAATGTTTTTACTGTGGATGTCTGAATGATATTCAACGAATTTGAATCTCAAAATCTCTTATTCTACAGGTTACCAATAAAGATAATTAGAAATGATTTTTTCTCACAAGTCTATGGGCCTAAGAAAGTTCCATTGAACAACAGTCACCAATGGGCTAGACAGCTTTCAATATCCTATGTGTGCTGCAAGAAAAGGAGATCGCATGAGGAAAAGGTATGCACATCAACAGTACTCTTCTATTTCAAATTATTTGTCATCTTGGTCTCAACTTCACATTTATACTGTGTCACATTTTTCGAAATTAACTGATGTCTATCAGGTATTTTTCTTTTTCATATACATTTACCATTATTGATGCTGTAAACTAGCCTATTCAAGTAAAAAAAATATCTAGTGCATCGTTAAAAAGTGAACTAACAATTTAAAAACAAGTGAAAAGAAGTTATTGGAGTTATAGGAGGAATTTCTAAATCTTTGCATAAAATTCCAGGACAATCTTCCGTAGAATTTTCTAGAACCTTGTAATATGGTTCATATAACAAAACAGTTGTACACAAACCCTAGAAACAACACTCCTCTTTTTGAGCATTGTTGTACAATAAGTTAACTCCTTCTCTTTACATACACAGGTGGCTGAGAGTCAGGGCAGGCAATCAATCAGGTATTCTCCCAAAAGTGCTGAGGTTGTTGGAATATGGAGGAACATGACAGTTCAAGAAATAGCCACTGTTCTCAATAAAGATGTGGGTTAGTATAATTTTATTTGCAATTTATTATAACTTTGAGATTTTAATTTTATGATTACATTTCTTTGGAGCAAGCTTCTTTAAAGCCCAGATTCCACCATAAAATAGTAATGGTTAGGCAGAAAGGACTCATTTTTAATTATATGTATAGGTATGTGTTTCTTTCAAAAAAAGGGTTAAGACAACTGATTCCATTTGACTAAACCCTTTTTTGATTAGTGTACTATTTTTTACCTAAGGCAAAGCCTTTGATGGATGTGAGGCTAATGATTACATGAGTCAATAGTTTTAACTATTGAAAAAACACTTCTATTTGCATCAATTTGATCACATCCAAAATCAAATTAATAGAAAAAAGGAAGTGAAATCATCCCATATTGCGCTCAGAATTTGCTTCAGTTTTAACAAAACAAGTTTTTGTGTAAGTCGTTAAAAAAGTAGTCTAAAAATCTGCAATTAGTCTGTAATAGCTTGTAACTGTCCTAGCAATGAGAATATTACAGGCTGAATAATACTAAGTAACAAACAACCTCTTTTTGTTTCAGATCATGTACTAAAAGCCCTAGAGTTTGCAGACAAGAACTCAGAAGTAGATTACACAAAGAACACTGTGATACACAACCCTCAAATCATCAGGGATATAGTCAAGATATCTGGATGCAGGTTCAAGATCATTCCTAAACCTGATCAGGAGTTGGAAGAAGAAGAAGTGAGTTAGAACTCTTGTTTAATATGTAGTATTGGTTTGCTGTGTCTTATGTTACAGTTCAAATAGGTAGTTTAATAGAAATGTAAATGTAAAACATAGAAATAAAGACTAATTTCAGTAGAAAATAGCACAGTTAACCTCCAACTTGACTAAAATTGCCTTTCTCTACTGAGTAACAGTGGACTTCGGCAAGACATCGACATCATTTTTTTTAGCGTGGTTTTATCATCAAATGCGTCCTCCCACCCATGGCAGAGCGGGAGTGACTGTCAGACTCGTACTGACTAAAATCCACGGTGTCCTTCAATAGCCCTTTACGATCCGGGGTCACAGTAATTCGTGAGTCCCACGACCAAGACATCAACACCTCTCACTCAAATTTGAACACTGTTCCTTAAAGATAAAGTCCAGTTTGTAATGTAAAACAAAGCACGAATCAGTGAGCAACTCTCCCTAGTAAAAAAATATGTTCCATCTCATCTATCTCTCTACATAGAACAAGGACGCAGTCCCGGCTCCTCCCGCGCCGCCGTCCGCCCTCCGTCCTCGTCCGCCCGTGGTGTGTGTGATGGGCCACGTCGACCACGGGAAGACCACGCTTCTGGATGCGCTGAGGGACACTGCTGTGGTTGATGAGGAGTTTGGCGGCATCACGCAGCATATAGGCGCTTTTGAAGGTAATCTTTACTTCTAAACTTAATTCTACAAAGCTGAAGAGTTTGTTTGATTGAATGTGCTAAACTAAAGAATTACTGATTCAAACTAACCAATTCTTTTCGTGTTGGTTAGTCTATTTATCGAGAAAGGCTATATAACATCACGATACGAATAATAAGTAGAAGCCGAGTAACGGGGTTGAAACCTCGGGAAACAGTTGGTTATTAGTAAAGGAATGTAGGTACTAAATTGCCCTTGGGGAGTGGACATCAAACCAGCGACATTGCAGCGCACTGCGCAGCAGTAAATCGCTGCGCCACTTTCATCCGGAAAAAATAAATACTGTTCCCGAGGTAAACAAAAATAATTTTCTTATAATAATATATGGCGCCAAGTGCCGCCGACTCGTCAAATAAATTACCGCAAACTTAACCTACAATGATATTTGGGGAAAGAAAAATTCAGCTGCAAATGAGATTTGAACCCGCGTCCTTTGGATAAGTACTCCAGACGCCTTACCAATTAGGATATCGCAACTCACACTCAGAAGCTGAATCTTCATAATAACCCACACCCACACGTAGTCATCAATAAATTCCTGTCCTCCAGTCCAACTGCCGTCAGGCGACAAAGTTACATTCCTGGACACTCCGGGCCACGCGGCCTTCACGGCCATGAGGTCGCGCGGTGCACACGCCACCGACATCGTGGTGCTGGTGGTGGCGGCGGATGACGGCGTCATGGAGCAGACCCTCGAGTCCATCAGGATGGCCAGGGAGGCTAACGGTGAGTGAGGCTTGTTACCATAGTGCTGGCTTTGCGAGAAGTATTGGGTCGTAATTTACTCCTTTTAATTTTCCATACCGTAGGAGCTCGTGGCTAAATATGTATTTTCAGCCGCACAGGCCGATCTTTCGGATTAAGCCGCGCTTGCCGAGGTTGGTCTGCGGATGGGTGACCATCTGTCATAGCGAGCTTCCTCCGTGCCTTGGAAAGCACGTAAATGCCGTTGGTCCCGCCTGTCCTTTGTACATCTTTGACAGTCGTTACTATTATGTAGTTAGAAGCTTCAAAGTCTGACAACCAGTCTTACGATAGGGTATCGTATTACCTAGTTACTGGGTTGTAGAGGTCCGATAGGCAGTCGCTCCATGTGAAATACTGATTTCCAGCTGCATACGGTTCGACTGGAAGCCAACCAATTTAGTTGGGAAAAGGCAGGCAGATTATATTATATGAGATTATATTCAAAATAAGAAACGGATCCCTTGTAGAATTACTTTGTTGTTTGTCTACGAGACCCTTTTACTCAAGAACGCGTAGAGGTATCATGCTGAAATTAATCAAATTAATACTCAAGTCTACAGTCCCTTGGAACAGAGAAAAAAATCGAACGTCCAAGTCAACCCAATCAAAAGATACGGCCGTTTATGATCTGTTTTGCCGCATATTTAGCGCTTACGGTGTTAGAAAATTGAATAAATCTGAAACTGCATAGATCGTGAAATTCCCCATTCAAAATGTCCCAATTCGCCCCTGCATTTCTATCCAGCTCCTTTTAATGTAGAGAAATCCCCAATATGTTATATTTATTGTTTCAGTTCCAATACTGGTGGCGATCAACAAAATCGACAAGCCAGGTGTGAACATTGTAGGTATGCCTCTTTTTACATTTCTATGTTGTTCTGCTGTTAATTCGCATTCATTTGCTGTGTTTAAAAGAAATTTTACTTCCTTCGTTCATTACGAGATAGAGCAAATCGCAATTCGCTCAGGGAATGAGATGGCGCTAGACGACTTATATAGCTCTGTCTCTTTCCCACAGCCTAACTACTCACGACCTGTTCAATGGTATCGATGGATTGGTGTGGTGGCACCGTGATGCGGTTCGATTCTGCACACAAGAATATCTTCTTTAATATGCATGCCTCGTTGGATTATAATTGGTCACAAACAGTACTCCTGAGTTCGATTCCTGGATAAACAATATCGTTGGGTCTTTTTGGCATATGGGACTTGAAAATTTTGGAAAACATGACTGGTGAAATATGGGTTAACACTTCGCTTCAGCCTTTGGCCTCGTGCAAGAGCACGCGGGGCGTCAAGCGGCGTACGGCGATGAAAAGAACACGGAGAACCGGCGTCAAGAGTGTATAGATTACTTGTAGGCAAGCGTCCTCTCCGTCGACCACATCTTCGCTTACCATCAGACGAGATAGTGGTCAAGGGCGAACTTATCGTTAAAAAAGAATACTTTTTTTCCGCCCCGCCAGACGCTCCGCGTATTCCTGAACGAAGCCTTACTCTTTTGAGAATACAGGCATGTAGGTTTTATTAGAGCAGTGGTGGCCCAGGGGTATCGGTCCCGACTTACGTGTTGTAGGTGTGGGTTCGAACCCCGCTAGGCGCATTACTTTGTGTAATTTATATTATCACCACTGCTCTCAAAACGGTGAAGGAAAACCTCGTGAGGAAACCGGCATATCCTTAAACCAAAAAATTCGAAGACATGTGACATCTACCAACCCGCACTGGGCCCGCGTGGTGGATTATGGCCCACTCCCTCTCACAGAAAGGAGGCTTGTGTCCCAGCAGAGGGAACATTATAGGCTGATGATGATGAGGTTTTATTATACCCAATTCAATAAGCAAGTCGTCCTTTAGATAACCAATGTCTTACTCATGTTTATTATGACAAGTTCATTCATCGCACGAGTACCCATTCAAATTCCATCGCAACTACAATCATTTTAGAATAATAACGAACTTTTAATCATCTGCGCATCACAATCACGTGCCATACCTTATAATATGCTTCGTAATGATTCGTTTTCATAATGACTAATACATAATTACGCTATAACTAAGAAAAGGTAGGTTCCCATTATGAATTATCACGTCATCATGAGTGGTAAAGGAAAATACTGAATCATTCGGTATTCTGTCATTGATGATCGATGAACTTGCAAACAAGCTAGCCCATACTTCTTTTTTTGGATTTGTAGATCTCTGACAGTCGTTATGAATAATCAGAAACCCGTTAACTGACCGCACAGGGAACGCATTTCCCAGTTGTTGAGTTCAGATATTCAGTAGTTCCATGTACAATACTGATATTAAACTGCATCTGGTTAGACTGCAGAGGGTTTAGGGAGCTAGCAGATGATGAACCATTCAAATTGAGGGTCATGTATGAAAAGCTGTTTATCAAAGCTCAGAATTCGGATGATGCCCAATGCCCATCAGTTTTAAAATATGCTCGAAGTTCAATCATAACGTTTTTTTTATTTACTTATGTTTTTTTAAATGTTAGGAACAATATCTAGTTTTTTATGTTTTTTTTTTATCGTGGTAAAATCAGCAAATGAGTCCTCCCACCCAGGGCAGGGCGAGAGGGACTGTCAGACTTGTACTGACTAAAATCGACGGTGTCCTTCAATAGCCCTTTACGTTCCGGGGTCACAGTAATTCGTTAGTCCCACGACCACGGCATGCTATTTTCTTATGCTTACTGAATATTCACATTTATGTCCAACATACGATTTGTGATGATCTCAGTGTAAGTTTCACTCACATTCACAATTGATCGAACATCCAACAAATTTTAGGAGCGTCGTAAATCTTTTCCCGCACTTTGATGGCCAGAACTACTCGCCTAGCTTCTCAAGTAACAGATACCCTCAAAACCAAACATCTCAATCGCCAAATCCTCCACAGAAACGCACAATGCATTCGCTGGCCACACACGGCATCGTCTGCGAAGCGTTAGGAGGTGACATCCAAGCTATCCCAGTGTCGGCGCTAAAGAAACAGAATCTCGACACTTTGGTAGAGGCGTTGACTTTGCAAGCTCAGCTGATGGAGCTGAAGGCAGACCCGGGAGGATACGTGGAAGGAGTCGTTATTGAAGCTCAACTGGATGCCAGAACTGGGTGAGTGGATGTTCTTTGACGTTTTGCTGAAATACGATCCTTCCTGGACTTGATAGGCATCTTCCAGGCCCTGTAAGACTGCATGGGCCTGTGCTTCTTACGTCTTTCGATGTGTAACGGGGGACTTTCGGATTTTGACAAAGGTCAATTCACACGGGGTCCCTATGCTGTGAGCACAGTTCAATAGAGCCACTCAAAATCTAACTTTATTAACAACAAAAAAGATGCACATTTCCAGTATTAACCAATCGTGTCGCGTCGCGTCTTGGTGTTCACTGACCCTAAGATGTAAAAGCAATTATAAAGAGGCTAGTTCAAAATTATGACCCGTTTGTTTCAGAAAACAAGCAACAGTATTAGTACAACGAGGAACGTTGCGACGGGGGAGTATCATCGTGGCGGGAACTGGTTGGGCAAAGGTAAGGTCTTAAAACACTGAATGTCTTGCTTGGGTGCCCTAACGATTGTGCACTATAGGAAATGATGAATGCTTCAAACATGTAGCACGTTATGAAGCAAAATCTAAATTTATCGTGGTTGCGTTTTACAAACACTTAAACTCATACAAACACCCAGACTCGGAACAACTTTGTAGGTCATACAAATATTTTGTTCCGTGCTGGGATCGAACCCCTCAGTGCCAAGCGTGCCGTTTTGGGTTGCTGTCATAATACATTCTTACAAAAAATATTTATTCATAGGTCCGAGTTCTAAACTCAGCGGAAGGCAGATCAGTTCAAGAGGCTCCGCCATCGACGCCTGTGTCTGTGCTCGGCTGGAGAGAGCTGCCTTCAGCAGGAGATCAGGTCTTAGAAGTTAACTCGGAGGTGAGACAATTGTACGTTTAGGATATTTTACGAGTTATACAAAGATGATTGAATTAAATAAGAAGGCTGTCTATAACAGATATTAAAATTTATTTTCTGACTAACATCAATGACCATTCTTTCTAACATGACAAGTCTTTTTTTATTTCACTATATCAGTTTTATTTTCTCCATATAATTATGAAGGAATACTGTCTATCAAAATGTCTGCTACACACTACAGTCTACAAGTGTGTATTAGAAAAGTCAGACAAACGGAGTTTTTCTCATACACATAATATGTAGATTTATCGTTGCAGTTTGAACTGTGCCGATCAATCGTAACGACTTTTCGTAACGTGTGCAGCGGTCAACTTTTGTGCAGGATGGGTTTAATATGAGTTAATTACTGTAAGATTTGATAATTACGAATTGTTGATCAGTAATAGACGCTAATATAGGTTCTCCGCTCTAGTGTTATTGAAAGTGAAAGCCCGCGCACTTATTATTTGTTTCGTAAGCTTCACATAATTTTCCCTTTCACAGAAACGCGCCGCCGAAGTAATGCGCTGGCGTCATAACCAGCGTATGAAGGAGAAGCAAGCCGCCGACCAGGAAGTGATCGCCGCCAAGGAGGCCGCACATCAGGAACAGTACCACGCGAGACTCGCAAGGAAGAGGGCGCTGGGACGGTACAAGATGAAGGCAGAGGGCCCGAGGCAGAAGATGATACAACATGACACGCATCCCACGCTTAGCGTCATCGTCAAAGGTATACTTGTGAATTATTTTGTAGGGTTCCGTATCTCAAAAGACCACTTCAAGCGCAGTGATGCAGGTGGCGAGTAATGGGCGACTCGCTGTCCGACCATTGACCATGCCCGGGTCGACGGCGCGTTTTGTTCCACGCGCGCCTCAAAGAGTGTCAGCATAATGTCAGTCCTCTTTAGAGGGCCAAAGCCTGCCGGGGTCGCGGGACTAACGAATTACTGTGACCCCGGAACGTAAAGGGCTATTGAAAGACACCATGGATTTTAGTCCGTACAAATCTAGCTAGATCTCTTTCAAAATACCGGTGTACAATATTTATCGGTACCTGTAATTTGAACCTTATAGCATCGTACCAAGTGTTATTTTTGTTAAAATACATCAAATTTGTTCACCAGGTGACGTGGATGGATCAGTGGAAGCTATTCTGGACATCTTGGAGACGTATGATGAACATGACACAGTCAGACTTGACCTGGTACACTTTGGAGTGGGACCTGTTACACCTACTGATTTGGAGGTAGGTATTGAAATTACATTAAAATAAAAAAAAAAAAATTTAAAAAAAAATGTAACCGCCTTCAAAAACAATCACAAAAAAGGGTAAAATAACTTTCAAAACTTTTCTTTCGGAAGTCGGTGGCAAAAAAGACAATGAAATTAATAAAAAAAAGTCACCGACTTCCGAAAGAAAAGTTTTGAAAGTTATTTTACCCTTTTTAGGGTTCCGTAGTCAACAAGGAACCCTTATAGTTTCGCCATGTCCGTCCGTCCGTCCGTCCGTCTGTCCGCAGCTTAGCTCAGAGACGCCCAGTACTAGAAAGCTGTAATTTGGTGTAAATATACGGATTTGTTACGTCGAAAAAGTGGTAAAATAAAATCTCGTAAAATATTTTTTTTAGGGTACCTCCTGTCTGTACACGTACAAGTGGGGTTGTTTTTTTTTTTCTCGCGTACCCCTTAGTGTGGGGTATCATTAAAAAGGCCTTTAAAAAATATTGATAGTTTACAATAACAATTTTTTGATAAAAAGATCCGTTTGTGAAATATTAAGCTTTAAAGTGCAAATTTTTGCTCGACTCGAGTGTCCCCCCCCCTCTACCAGCTAAACAGTAAATGTTCGGGGGTGTGAAAAAATCACAACGAAGTTTAAAAGAAAATTATCATGACTAAGTAGGCTTTACAAGTTTACGAGTAATAGTCGACCAACTTATAAAACGTACTTGGATAACATATTTTCCTGAACAAAATGTATCGGAGAACATGTTATTCAACTGCAAATGTAAGTTTGTCAATTTTATTTTTACAGCTATATAGGTGGATATGTTTTGGGGATAGGTAGGTTTTTATTGTCAACTATTTTTAACAAACTTTAAAAAAAGGATTGGTTCTCAATTCGTCGTAATCTTTTTTTTTTAATGTATTTTCCCCGATTTCTCAAAGAGGCCTGGACCGATTTTGAAAATTCTTCTTTTTTAAATTAAATTCAGCGAATCAGTTTAGTTAGTTGGCATGAGTATTTTGATGGGCAACTACGGAACCCTACACTGTGCGTGCCCCGATACGCACTTGGCCGGTTTTTGTGGTTGTTTTTGAAGGCGGTTAAATTTTTTGTTGAAAAAGTTTTTTTTTTTCCGTTACTGATGCTCGAAAAGAGCTTGTGTAATGAGGTTCATATAAAGGTGATGGATATAAAAAGATCATGTTTTCGGCAAAGTTGATACCAGCACTCTCGAAATCTACAACATAACACTCAAAATGACGTGAAAGTCAGTCTTTAGCAGTTCCTTTGCCAAAAAAATAAAGCGGCAGCCACCTTTTTCAGTCGAATACAAATTCAATTGTTTGTACTTAGAATTTATTGATATACAGGGTGTTTGGTCCATCCTGTGCCAAATTGAAATGGTCGATAGAAGGGGTCATCTGCTATCCTTTCAGACCCCTTAACATCCCTCATGCCCAGTGGATTTTTTTTTAATCGACTTCTTATTGTTTTACTAATAAAGACCCAAATTTTACATTCAAATACAATTTTCTTTTTAAATATGGGGCGTTGACTCTGAATTTTAATGTTACTTCGATGTTTATTGTTCAAGAGTACTTTTAAATACAAAATTAGTGACATTAGTCACCTAGTTTTTTTTAAATTCACTCGCAAAGGTAAAACATAAATTAAAGCTGTACATGTTACAGCTTTTTACATGACTACAGAAAAAAAACGAGAAGCGACCGTGATCTTCCAACTCCCTCATTAATTCTCCAGTCTATCCCCTTGCTAATGATGTGCCACATACCATAAAAATCTTTTAACAACTTTGTGAATTCGCTAGAATTGTGAATCGAGTGCCCTAAGGCTGATATACAAAATTATGATTTTAAACATTTTTTTTTTTTGCTTAAATGATACCTGACAAACCTATAAATCTTATCTTATTCGTGTAAAGAAAAATCTGTCTCGTATCTCTATGTTTTAGTGGGATTTACGTGTAAAAAAAAAACAAAATTGTTTTTTTAACATTTATTTCATAATTGTTACAAATCCTGCCCAAATCCAGTCAAACGTTCATTAAATACGGGCACATCATCGGTCAGTACCGATGATGTGCCCGTATTTAATGAACGTTTGCCCATGGTATTTCAAAATGCTGTTCTGCGCATTGGCGTTTGACTGTGAGGAGATATCTTAACAATGTGTTCCACAATGCGTGGATTGGACGCGATGGCCCTATTCCATGGCCGCCACGTTCCCCAGATCTAATTTCGTTACACTTTATGTCTAGGGACGTTCCAAAGAGCTGGTATATGCAACGGACGTTCCAACTAGGGAGGTACTAGTCCAACGCATGGAAGTGGCATTCAATACCACTAAGGAGGAAATACGACTTCGTATAACAACTGTCGAAATAGATGTCGGGCCTGCATTCGCAACAGAGGTCAACAATTCGAGCAGGATTTGTAACTATTATGAAATAAACACCACAAAAACATAGAGATACGAGACAGATGTTACCTTACACGAATGAGATAAGATTTATAGGTTTGTCAGGTATCAAAAAAGCAAAAAAGAAATTAAAATCATAATTTTGAATATCAGCCTTGGGTGACTCGATTCACAATTCTAGCGAATTCACAAAGTTGTTAAAAGATTTTTATGGTATGTGGCACATCATTAGCAAGGGGATAGACTGGAGAATTAATGAGGGAGTTGGAAGATCCCGGTCGCTTCTCGTTTTTTTTCTGTAGCCATGTAAACAGCTGTAACATGTACAGCTTTAATTTAAGTTTTACTTTTGCGAGTAAATTAAAAAATAACTATATGACTAATGGCACTAATTTTGTATTTAAAAGTACTCTTAAACAATACACATCGACATGAAATTTAAATTCAGAGTCTACGACCTATACTTAAAAAGAAAATTGCATTTTAATGTAAAATTTGGGCCTTTTTCAGTAAAACGATAAAAAGTCGATTAAAAAAAAATCCACAGGGCATGAGGGATGTTCAGGGGTCTGAAAGGATAGCAGATGACCTCTTCTGTCGACCATTTAGATTTGGCACACGATGGACCAAACACCCTGTATATTATAATCGACGAATGACATCCGTCACATGTGGATGTTTAAAAAAAGCCATTATTGTACTGTGTGCTCAGTAAGCAATTTTGTGCGAGTACTTTTACGTATACGCGATAATAACGTTTAACCGCGTTCGGCTTTCTCATTGCTTGAGAGTTTTTACGGCTTTGGAGCGGGCGAATAAGAGCGCCAAACGCGGTTAAACGTTACTAACGCGTAAACGTAAAAAACTTTTTCAAAAAAAATGTAACCGCCTTCAAAAACAACCACAAAAAAGTGTAAAATAATCTACAAAATAACTTTTCTTTCGGAAGTCGGTGCCTTTGTTTTTTTTCTTTTCATTGTCTTTTTAGCCACCGACTTCCGAAAGAAAAGTTATTTTGTAGATTATTTTACACTTTTTTGTGGTTGTTTTTGAAGGCGGTTACATTTTTTTTGAAAAAGTTTTTTATTTTACTCTTTTTAGTTTAAATATTCAACCCGAATTCTTGTCAAGAACATTATTCTCTCACATGTGCACTAGAATTTTGTAATTCTTCGCACCGGTACTTACATCACTCATGTACACAATAAGCTAATAAAATTCCATATCTCAAAAATTACTGAACCGATGTTGATGAAACTTGCAGTATTCTCTAAGTTAAGTGATACCTAGTACAACAAAAAAAGAATTACTTAAATCGGACTTGTAGTTCCGGAGATATGCGAACACAAAGTAAATCAATCGATGCCTACTCCTTACTGTTAAGGAGTTGTACCTTCCATCATCAGGTCATCCACCTGAGATGATGATTATCAGATGCAAATACTTGGACAGCTTTAGAAAATATATGAAAATGGTAGGTACCTACTATGTGCCTATAAAATTTGAAGGTTGCCCTCGATTTCCCTAGGATCCCATCATCAGATCCTGACCTGGTGATCATGGGACCAATTGGAAAGTATACCCTTTCAAACAAAAGAAAAATTTTCCAAATCGGTCCAGGCGTCTTCGAGAAATCGGGGAACATACATAAAAAAAAAAAAAAAAAGATTCCGGTGAATGAGAACCTCTTCCTTTTTTTGAAGTCGGTTAATAAATGACATTAAAACCTTTGTATGTAATTCGGATTGCAATTCACAAATAGTGAAAACTCCTGCCTCCTCAACTAGGCAAACCCTAGTAGATACAAAAAAAGAAACCTTATTTTTTTAATTATGCGTGTTAATAAACCTGTAAAAACCTGATTTTAAAGGGAGGGATGTGTGATTGTGGTGTAAGGGATGAAGTTACTGTTAGGTGAGGGGGAGTGGTAGTCGGGTACAGCTTGACATAAAAATGTAGAAAACCGGAAGTCGCCACTGTCTTCGCGCTACCAGCACTTTGAATGATTTTTTTTTTTTTCACTTATTACGTTAGTTTTATGACACAATAATAAATCTAACAAACCTGCGGTCTTTGTTTACATCAAATATCAAAGATTTTAAAAAGCTGTCAGAAATAAAAATTTTAGTTCCATTTCAATCCGTTCTGGCCAAGCTGTAAGTTGTATGGTGTTGCCTGCCGGGGTCGCGGGACTGTCTCATCGGGTAACCGTGAACCTAGAACGTAAAATACTATTGAAGGATCAACGTGATTTTAGACAGTTCAAATCTGACAGTTTCTCTCGTCCCGCCTTGGATGGGACGACTCATTTGATGATTTTACTATAACGATACTAAAAGTTGTATTGTGTTGCTTAAAATGTTATAATGTAGCTCTTGTCTAACAGCTAACATTACAACATTTTAAGCCCTGACACGGCCAGAAGTCGCAGCGGCAGACCTCGATTTCCACACGGAACAAATAACAGTAATCAGAAATGATCTACTAGTAGACGTTACGGCTCTGAGTGTTTGGTCTGTGAGTTACCTACAATACTCGAAAAAATTCTGAGTTTAAAAAAAAAACATCTTTATACCATTCCCACTTTAAAAAGTTACTTTTTCTCACTGAAAACAGTGTCACTGTTTTGGTGTTTGAATTTAGAACACATTGATGCCATAATGTACTATTATCGCATTTGCAGCAAGCGGAAACCTTCAAAGCCGTAATCTACGCGTTCAACGTGGAGTGTCCTCCCGCCATAGCCGCGGAGGCAAAGATGAAGAATATACCGGTGAAGCTGCACAACATCATATACAAGCTGGTCGACGACGTCAAGGAGGAGATCAGTAGCAAGATACCCAAGAGGACTGAGGAGGAGTTTATTGGTAGGTTTTATTTCTAACCTTGATGTATTGGAATAGAATCCAAAATTAATCAGCTTCGATTCGAAGCTCGCTTGCAAGTAGGTTCAGTTGAAAACAAAGCTCAACCTTACTGGCGTTGGAATAAAGTCGAAAATAAATGAGTATTCTGTTCACGTTGCCACATGTTGGAATAGAGTCGAAAATAAATGAGCATCAAATTGGAGGACACTTGCAAACAAATGTCAATATTACTGGCATTGAAATAAATTCGAAAATTAATGAGTATTCTGTTCACCTTGCACACATTGCAATAAAGTAAAATACTAAATGAGCATCAATTTGAAGCTCACTTGCAACTACATTCAGCTGCAAACAAAGCTCAACCTTACTAGCGTTGGAATAAAGTTGAAATAAATGAGTATTTTCTGTAAACCTTACCACATGTTGGATTAAAGTCGAAAATAAAACAGCATTAACTTGAATCTCACTTGCAACTAGGTTGACCTGCAAAGAAATCTCAACATAACACGCATTGGAATAAAGTCGGAAATAAAAGAGTATTTCAGCTTTCACCCTTGCACACTTTGGAATAAAATAATTTGAAAATAAATGAGCATCAATTTGAAACACTGTAACTAGGTTCAGCTGTAAACAAATCTCAACCTTATTTACATTAGAATAAAGTCGAAAATGAGTTTTCTTTTTTCAGTTGGAATATTTCATAAACAAAATGACTTCTCTTTCAGGAGAAGCAAACGTCCTACAACAGTTCGTGGTGACTGAAAACAAGAAGAAAGTGCCGGTAGCAGGCTGCCGGTGTGTGAAGGGATCGCTCGCGAGGAACGCTATGTACCGAGTCATCAGAGGACAGGATGTCGTGTTTGAAGGTGAGGTTTATTTTCAGCTTAAATTTTTAAATATCCAGATTCTGTTTTCAAACAAAACTTTCAGCTTAGATAATAAAATATGCAAATCCCGTGTTCAAAACAAAACGTTTTTCGTAAAGATGGTGGTGGTCATGCGGGTCGCGGGGTAAGAGGTAGTGCCGATCCGAGCACGCGATTGGTGCGTCACTCGTCTTTGCCCCTCGCACCCAGTATACGCGCTCTCGCTTACACTTGCGTGCCGCTAAATGCGATGCGCAAACTTACCCCCACTACACCATAATCTTGCCAACTTACGTGCCGGGTACTGTATGTTTGTGTCCATGCTCACATTTAAATGTAATTCCTTGGCGTGTGTCGTACTCGTAAGTAGGGATCGAATGAAGGGGGTTATTCCTTTTTTGGCTTCAATTTCCAGTGAATCTGGATATTATTCAATCTAGAATTTACAGTTAAACTAAAAAAAAGGGAGCAGCACTGGTGGTCCACTACCTTGTCTATGCTGGAGCCTTTTGGGTCTAATCTTATAACCTCCAAACCAATATCACGCTACTCTTTTTTTTTTAATTTTCCCCATGGAATTTCTTACTGTATCGTGGGTGCGTTTATAAATATAGAAACTCACATGCACAAACACCCAGACCCGGAACAAATACTTGCAGATCATACAAATATTTGTTCCGTGCGGGGATCGAACCCGCGACACTCCGCAGCAGCCGATCGCTCGGTCACTGCGCCAAAACCGTGTCCTCTAAATAAATCTCTAAATCTAATTTCCCAGGTAAACTAGCATCAATGAAGCACCTCAAAGACGAGGTGCCGACCATCAAGCGCGACATGGAGTGCGGGCTGCGCTTCGAGCAGGCCTTCGACGTGCAGCCGGGAGACACCGTGCTGTGCTACAAGGTCGTGGACGCCGCTGATACCACCAACTGGGACCCCGGCTTTTAGATATAGCTTTAAAAGTAATATATTGAGTAAATAGAGTGTTTGTTGTTTTATTTGACAACTTGGGGATGACCAATGAATGATTTTTGACGAGTAACATCTTTTCCTATCTCTTCTGTGGACTGTGGGGGAACAGTTTCATGAAAAGTAATAAAAATTGAGGATTGCTTGAATCAAAATCAAGCTTTTTGCAATGAAATAAAGTGCAAATACAGGTGCTGTCGTCAAAATATTTCCTATAGGGAGAACTCCATCAGTTTGTTTAGGCTTCATAAATTCTCTGTTGCTTCTCACTAAATTACGCGACCAATCAACTCAAAAGGAATTCAGGCCCTAATGTAGCTTCAGCACTGCTGCGGCGCTGGATCCTTGGAGAATACCACTGAAGAAAGAATCGCACAAACTTTGGCACAGACGCTAATGCAGTTTGAAAAGTATTCCATCATTTAGTCTCAGAGGTAACGAAGGGGAACATTTTTCGTAATAATATAATAACTACTGAAATAAAACTACACCCATTATAAAGAGAATCCTCTATTTAAATATTAACTTGATAGGCTTGTAATTCGTGTCTCACTATTATTGAACAAAGAACTCCAATAAATTAATAATTAAACATTATAATTGCATCATGTCGGTGACATAGTTAACTTTGGGACTAATGTTTATTAGACTGACATTTATATCGAATCTTATTCGCAGTTATCATCATCAGCCTATAATGTTCCCACTGCTGGGACACAAGCCTCCTCTGTGAGAGAGGGAGTGGGCCATGATCACCACGCGGGCCCGATTTGGGTTGATAGATGGCACATGTCTTCAATTTTTTTGGTTCTAAGATATTTTTTTTCACTGTTACGAGAGCAGTGGTGATATATACTATATTACAATACGCCTGGCTGTGTTTGAGCCCACGACCTACACTAACTGGTAAGTCGGGGCCTATACCATGCTCTCTTTATGATTGCATATTGCCAATTTGAAAAGACACACTGGTATTCAATGTGTGTTGGTGTCAACAGGAATTTATTTTGCCAGATTAATGATGAAAAGAAGCGCAAGGTTTAGCGTGTTATTTGATTTTCAACTTTTGACTCAACACAGAGAGTCGAAAATGTTCATGATTTTCAAACCATGATGGCGTACAAGAGCGATAAATAGCCTTTTTTGTAGATGCTATTGTACCAAGGGATCCTCGCCTCACCTCCATCTATATTTCAGTACAGAATTTCAAGGTTCATTATAGGCTAAAACTTTCCAATAATTTCAAGTGTGAGTCAATCTTTCAAACCCTAATCCCGTAATGTTTGCTCAAAACAGAGAGCGTTTTAATTCTATTTAATGACACAATACAAAGATACTCAATTACTGGATTTTCAAGGAAATGTAATAAATATAATGATAATGTATCTATTACATTTGCCTCGCCTCATAAAAGTTACTTTCATTGAGGCATAATGTTCAGTTTTGATATGTTTTGCACTGTGATCACTGCATCAAGGATATAAAATAGTAAATACAATATTTTCAAGCACTGTTTTGACCGTCAGCAAATACCACAGTTTGCCAATTCGTCCATCCACATTTAAAACCATTTCCTTTATTTTTCCATACAACCAGTCTTGTGAATTTTATCAAACTATAGGAATTATCCACCATTTTAAATAGAGTATCACACGAAATTAAATGCAATAAGACTGGAGTAGCAAGTGGCAACTGAAAAAAGGCGTGTCTTGGTTTAAAAAGTTGTCCTTTGAAAGAACAATTTTTGAAAAAATATTGCTGTTTTTCGCTCACAGTCAAAACAGCGCTATGTGATTGTTCAAAGGCATTATAACTATGAGCACAACCTAGTAGTAAGGATGAAATTATTAAAACTTATAAATGGCTCATTGAATGTAAACAGACACGTTGTAGCTGCTGACCTTACAAAGGACAATATTATCAATAACGACGCAAGTTAGGAATTATCAAAGATTTTATCAAATTAATAACTTTTTAGAAACATTCAGGATTTACACAAGTCTCTTTATGATGCGCATCGCGATTTAAAAGCGATAGTGAAAGTTAATTTTGCTTGAGATCATTTTTAATTTCATGACGTTACGTATTTTGCATTTTTATTAGGTCGTATTTTCTTATACATAATTTTTTATCGAAGACGTTACTCTATTCTGTACAAATAACTATACAAGTTTACTTTACAACGTTACCAAGGCTCAAATTGTACCAATAATAGCACATTACGACTAGTATCGTATTAATTAAAACATTAGAATGCAATATCACGATGCGCAAGAGACACATTAGCTCATAACATTGGACCTATGGGCGGCCCCTAACAATCCATTATGCTTATGCATTTACTCGTCAACTTCGACTCAAGTTGGCGCCAGTGCTGGCCGTATATAGACCTGAATCACAACTACTGTCTTTATTACAAACTTATTTAAATTAAAACTGACATACCTACATAAGAAAGGCAAGTTTAATTGCAGCCACCTGACATTCATAATAAGTAATAATTATTTATAAGGCCACAAAAAAGAAAACATTCGTTTACGATACAGCAAAAAATTACAAGTACCTAGGTAATTCTTGTTTTTTTTTTTTTAATATTCTGCAACATGCTTAACAGCTATTTTCGATTCGTCAACCAAAAGTAACGGCTTGTATCGGTGCCGCAAATAACGCTATTTCATTTATAATGTCGATTTTCATAAGATTAAAATAAACGTTTTACGCTATCCACATAAATAATAGTGACTAAAAACATAATTTTAACAAATAATTTAGGCGAATACAAGAAAAGATTTTTGATATTTCGTTACTACGCTATTGCATTGTTATAACAGTTATTTTACCGTATTTTTATTGTTGCTAAGTTTTTAATTTGCAAATAGCAATTGACAAATTGTGAAAATATCTAAAATATAGATTAGGAATATTGTTTTAAGCGCGGATTTGTGAAAAAGGGAGTCACGTTTAGTGCTTTAATTTAGAATTTATCTTGAAAGTGCATATCAGATATAAATATCGAATAGTAGCATCAAATAGGTTATTAATCATATTGTTGTCGTCCTAAGTAGTTTTCATTGACTTCAGAATTAGACATGGGCGTAGCCAGCCATGTGCACAGGGTGGGGCAAAATTTTAAATATGTGGTCAGGGTGGGGCAAAATTCTAGACTTTTTTGTGTCGTCTGACGATAATCGTCGAGTGTGAGGTTTCTTACGGATATTAAGTAGGTATTGTATTAGGTAAGTACCTACATAATTTAATTTTGGTTAAAAGACACCTAACAAGTCGGAGTCAGGGTGGGGCAAGCGCCCCACCCTGCCCCACCGTGGCTACGCCCATGGAATTAGATGGACCAAACTTTCTAAAATTGATCGATTATTACAACCAAACAAGGAAAAATGTCAATACTTACGCCAAGAATTGTCTATAAAAGCGTTAAATATAATTTCACTAGAAATGTTTTTAATTCATTTCGATATACTTATCTCTCCTTTTCAAACACCTCCAAATCCGCGCTCTACATATCGATTTATCTACACGAGAGCAAAATTATAGAACCAAATATTGATCTATGATAAAATAAATTCACTAAACTACACACTAATATCTAAATAATTAACAACTTATAAGAGTCTCACAATATTAAAAAAAAAGATAAACGATTAAACACTGCAAGTCTTACAGACACGTCAATCGATGCAACAACATTTAAATCGATAAAAAAATTGTAATAAATAGCTTTAATATGAAAGCGCAAGTGTTTTGCGAATATGAAGCGATCAGATCGCTTGACCTACCAACTATATTTACATAATTATGTGAGCCGAGAAATAAAAGTTTTTTCCTTAATTAGAATATACATTTGTCTATACATAGTTACGAATCTCATATCTATTGCTATCTAAAATGTTTTTTTTTTCATCGTATATCATTACAACTCTAGAAAATGCTTAGTGGAACCCACAACTGGAACTTTCCTGTATTGACTTAGTATACGAACATAATGCCGACTCGCACTTTAGACTATTCTATTAATAATTGAAAACATTTCGATAGAACTATCAAGGAAGTATTAACAATATTTAAGTCTGTTGCTATCTCTACCCAGCTATTTATATAAGGACAGATTACCAACGATTCAGGGGAGTATCACAATTTAGTTTACTTGTGTTAGTTTAGTGTTATAATAACGTGTCGTTTAATCACCTAAGAGCGAGGAAGGGTTTAACGTTTAATGACACAAGAAACCAAAGTTTTATCTAAATTAATTTCTATCAAGAATACAATAAGGCTCATTTCGTAGTGCATAACAGGTTTGCTTGTTCTATAACCATACTTTATTCAAAGTTATGGGACCAACACACCATAAAGACGTGTTATAATTATTCCTATAATGGTCGAGAGTTTGACATAACCGTCTTTGGTGTGCAAACCTCATAAAATGGACATCAACATTATACATTACTATTTTAAGTCCCAGATTCGCATAGAAATACAATATCGAAAAACCAGAAAGTGATAATTTTCTCAAAAATCAGTGCAAACATTTAAAAGTTAATAAATATCTATGCCTAAATTTTGGCTGAAACCCGGGAACTTTTGGAGATACATATGAATGGTATTGGCATACACAGGAGAGCTCCAGGACACGACACGACATACATACACGCATTCTGAACAATGTGTCTAACATGGAATATAGCACACGAACACCACTCACAACTTTAACTAACGACCAGCGACACCGCTGCGGACAACCCGGAGTATATCAAACAACCAAACATTAACATCTTAGACTACCCAGAACTCTTAGAAGCAACACCGTCGCGTCGCAACATTTTTAAAACCTGGCTGTGAAACAACATCATCAAAGAACTGTTACTTTTCATCAACTATAACGAGTTTTTTTTTGTTTGGTATGCAACGAAATAACAGCTATGTCGTCAATTTAACGGACTACTTACAACCTGCAGTGCTGCTAAAGGTAGGTAATTGATTTTCATTTCAACTTTAAGGAACTAATCCTAATCATTTACTCTTAATTCTTGGAAACTTAACCACATAATGTATTAACAGATAGGGACGGAATTTCGACTCTATACAAAGAGCGACTGGACTGTTTGTTCTTGATCGCCGTACATACATAAGTGTCTATTTGTTCATAATAATTATGCTTGTTCCGTTTGTATAGACCCGGCATTCCGTGCCTATATTTTAGTGCCATACCTATCGTCACCAGACTGTCGAAATGTGAGTGTCCAAAACGTTAGCACAGACAAGGAGGAGCAGTAGCAGAAGAGTGATGGTGTGCGGGCTCGGGTGTCGCTCGTGCGTGCTCTAGTCCACGAGGTCGATGCGGTCGAACCTGCGCGGCGGGCGCGCGTCGCCGTTGTGCGCGCGCGCCGGCCGCGCCCACGTGTTGACGCAGCCGTCGGCGCACGCCGTCACGAAGTACTCCGAGCGGAACAGCAGCGCCGTCAGCCGCTCGTGCGCGATCTTCTTGCACACCAGCGGCTCCAGCACCGGGCACTCGTCGAACCGAGGACACGACGGCGTACCGATCAACTTTAAAGGATCGTACGAGTCGTTCGATTGCGCGCCTGCAGACTTTCCTCTTAAGGCGACGCTGTTCGACGCAGAAGACTTCTGCTCCGCCGGCTTTGACGTCAGACTGAAGTTCCTACGATGCTCCGATCGACGCTCCCCGAAAGAAAACCCAGCCAATCGCTGCGTTAGCGAGTTCACCCCCAAGGACCCCGAAGTCTCCTCTTTAGCTTTCCCCACACTAATGTTTAGGGTCGAGACGTTGTTTACTTTCGCTTTCGTTTGCTTGGTGCCGGATGGTTCGCCCGCCGCGTTCGACCCGCTCAGTTCGGCGTGTTTGTGTCCAATTTTATTCGTTTTAGCTCCTTTAGGCGCCGGTATTTTCATACCGGGGACTCCGTTAGGGGAGAAGGTTTGACTATTGGGTGAGAGATGCGCGGAGGCTCGCGCCCGAACGGGCGGCTTCAGCACGTCCTCGGTGAGATCCCACAAGCACAACTGTGTGTCCTGAGATACACTACCTAACCTATAGCACTGCACACTTTCACTTTTCTGTCTGTCGTCTTCTACGCCTTCTTCGCTTTCTGGTTCGCTAAAGCTGACGACATAGGGGTCGAAGGCAACGACGGAGACCCACGACCGGTGTCCCTGTCCACGCGCCACAACGCGTCTCTCGCTGAACGACCAGACGGTTACCAAGTCGTCCTCTCCGCCGACGACAACGTACTTGCCGTCGGGGGACCAGCAGACGCAGAGGAAGCCACCGAAGTAGGACCTGGCCCTACCGATGAGTTCCATGGTGTCGTAGTGGAACACCCTGAGGAACCCATCCTGCGAGACGACAGCAAGGTTGGTGCCACAGGGCGAGAAGGCGAACTCGTTGATGCAGCTGCCTTCGGCGCCGATGAGCCAGCGGTAGAGCGGGTTGCGCGTGGACTTGGTGCGGCACGTGTGGATGGAGTAGCCGTCGCCCTGCTTGAACAGCTGGTAGTGCGGCGCCGCCGTACCGCACGACAGCTCCTCGTTGTACACGTACAGCTGGCCGGACGCGTGCGCCGTCATGAACAGGTTGCTCGAGCCCGGCACCCACCGGATGCACGTCACTCGCGTTTTGTCAATCAGTCTCTGGAAAAGGATATCAATATTAAGTTAATCTTCGTCATCTATGCAGCTTTTCTACAACTGTGTTGAAGTTTACTTCCAGTCTACCCAGGCGCGGTCGCAGACAAAGACTAGGGGGATTTTCGGGGTCAGGCAACGACAATTTTTAACATCCCATCTCAAATTGGTGTTTGTGGTTTGCCGGGAAGTTACCAAACAATACCCCTTGGCAAAGTTTTGCCAAGAGGTATTGTCAAACTTTCGGGTTTCTCGCTACATTATAAGTTATTAATGTAGTGAAAGATAAAATATATAAAAAATACATTGTTAAAAGATAGTTGAAGGTTTAGTTACTGAATATTCTAGACACGCAAACTAATTAACTGCTTCGAAAAGTCGATTTTATGAGCACGATAAAGGTCGATTTCTTGAAAATTATTGTAATATTTCTAGAATACCTAGTTTGTAGTCAACCGTTAAGAACCGACTCGCTTAATACTATAAAAAGTATGTATAGAGGAGGCCGAAATTATTAAATATGTGCGACTATGAGAAAATATAAATTATACTGATTCTACCTACTATAATTAATTATATTACCTACGGATACCGTAGTTTGAGGTGAAAACAAGAAATAATTAATGTACATTAGGTACCATCTTATAGTATTATTTCGTATTCTGAATCCGTAGTCAAAAGACATGACAATAAATAATCTCACCCTCCATAATAATTACAACTTTCTATTGTTCACAACAACTAGTTCCCACGACCCAAAAGTATTTCAATTTAAATTACCTACACAATTTAATGTTAATATCTGGTTGACCGAGCTTCGCTGGGTTTTTAAAATGTCTATAACTTGGGAACCGAGCTTTTCTCGAACCCGAGACCTTAAAAAAATGATAAATCGATTCCTTGAGCCGAAAAACCCCTAATCTGTAACTTTCATGAAAATCCTTGGAGCCGTTTCCGAGATCCTGATTATATATATGTCGGATCCGGTCAATAGTACGGACAGCAAACGAATCGTAAGCGCGCCATTTTGAGTATCACGTGGTCTGCGTGCGCTTATACAGAGTCGTGATGTTTCATCGGGGCGGCGAGGAGCGCATTCAATGCCCGACCGCCGCAGTGTGAAGACATCCCGAAACTGTACTCGATTCGTTGTGCCCAGTATAAGTGTAGTGAGTGTTTCAATTAAATTGTGTTTGATTTAATTTGTGATTTAAAATTAAAATAACCAAGTGAACCGCACCCAGTGTATTTTCATTGCACGAGACCCAAACTCTGCCCACATGATGCCTGAATCTGACGGAACAATACCGGTGGATCCGACATCAGAAGTGGGATCAAATCATGCTAATGAAATTACACGCGGGAACAGTGACAATAACAATCAGTGGAAGTTAGTTACTTTTTGAAATGCAAAACCAGCAAACTTTGAAAACTCAGCTAGTGAAAAACAAGTTTTTGTTGCCGGAATTCGACCCCGACAAACCGGATTCCAATGCGAAGTCGTGGTGCGCCACCACCGACTTTTGTTTAACGGGAGTGCAGTGGAGGGATGCCAGCTTATTTTGACGCTGAGCAAGGCGCTAAAGGTGAAGCATCAACCTGGCTATCTCAAATAGCCTACAAAGGAATTTAAGGTACTTTTTACAAGATTTATTTCGCAAAGGCGGGTACCCTCATAAAAAAAAAATGAGTGGTGAAAAACCAAGTGATAAAGAAACATTACCCACGTTCGCCAGTCGTTTCATATCTGATGCGAAAAATGAACACTATCTGTGAATCATCGAAAACAAGTGACACCAAGCGAGGAAAAATAACGTCAATTAAGTGTTATAACTGTGCTAAAACGCCCATAAGCGTATTGAGTGCAGAAGTAAGGCGACGGATACGAAGGGAAGACCTACAGCATCAAGTCAAGTGACGCAGCAGCCGGCATCGAAGACCTTGGTGTGCTTCAAATGTGGCAAGCCAGGTCACATAGCCGTGCGCTGTACGAGCAGTAGTGGCGGCAGTGGCAACGGACCAGTCCAAGGCGCGGCGCGACGCGTCGATGTCTGTATCGTGCAACCACCATCAGAGACGTTACAACACAGGTGAATCGTTTCATTTTTACTTACGCCTCTGGTGCCTTGTGTTCTTTATGTTGACTATCGCTGGTTAAGCGTTAGTGAGTAATATCGCTGGTTAAGCTTTTTTTATTATTACTGTCTAAGTGATAGGATTTGTAACGCTGGTTAAGCGCTACAATGTTACGAACTGGTTAGTAGTGATGCATAGTGCTGGTTAAGTGCTGTGGATTTGGGGGGAATGCCTGAGGTTCAAGTACCATTTTGAAGTAGAGATGTTGAGTTGAATGATAGTGTGGAATCTTAGGTCGGCTGGTCGGACCGTACCAGTAGCTATTTCGTAGCCGTAATCCGTATCTTATTGACATCTCGGTGTCCATAGAAGCGCGGTGTGCGGATGGCACTGGCGGAGGTCGTGTATTGTGCGTTCATGGTGAACGGTGTGAAACAAACAGAGGTTTGTTAGCGGGGCTAGTGTTAGCCACAGGCCACGAATTTGATTCCTGCTGTTTTGATTATAATATTGCTGCATTGTGATAATACAATTGCAAAGGTACTTGAATGCTCTGGGATTTCCGATCAGTCTTAGTTAGATCCAAAATTCAAGGGTCTGTTTAGAGTGATAAAGATTTTGGGATGGTGACCGTTACACATTGAAACCCTTGAACTCTAAGTGTACCTACAAACATGCCAACGGGTCATATACCAGTCGAAGTTACCGTAGATTCTGATTAAGTTGTGGTGAGAGGTCGAGTAAAACGGTCTATCGGCCGTATTGTTTTCGACCGTACCAGTAGCTGTTTCGTAGCCGTAGTCCGTATCTTATTGACATCCTGGTGTCCATGGATGCGCGGTGCGCGGGTGGCTCTGGCGGAGGTTGGGGTCTTGAGAGACCATAGTGTGTAGTCAGCGGGTGATGCACACGGGCGATCCACGTGGTGGATGCGCTTAGAAGTTCTGATCCATGCGTTGGATGTGTGAAAGCAATGTGATTGCTGGTCGGCTAGAGAGCCGTGGCGTAAGAAGTTTTACTCGAAAGTCGAAGGTCACTGGAAAATCGGTAGTTTTTTTGCAATAGAGTTGTGAAAGTAGATTCGAACGACTATGGTACATGGCCCAGGGTAGTTGTTAGTGGCCCAGGGTAGTTGTTGGTGGCCCAGAGTAGTTGTTAGTGGCCCAGGGTAGTTTTTGGTGGCCCAAGGTAGTTGTTGGTGGCCCAGGGTAGTTGTTAGTGACGTTAGGGTATTTGTTAGTGGCCTAGGGTAGTGATTGATGTATTTTCAATTGGCTATTCCCAATGTTTGATTTAGTTAAAGAGTATTGGTTTTAATGGTACAGTGGAGTTCTGAAATTCCCTTATTTTCACCAAAGAACTGAATATAGAGTTTGGTCAGGAATGACCGAGTGGAACAGTATTCTGTCGTGGACTATTTTGTGTTTCAGAGTGATTATTACACGAGGACGAGTGAAAGGAGTTGAAGGAGGCCTACACTGAGGTGGTTGAAAGAGGCTGAAGAAGAAGAAGAACATCACACGAGGACGTGTGAATCGCAGGATGGCCGTGTCGGATCCGGTCAATAGTACGGACAGCAAACGAATCGTAAGCGCGCCATTTTGAGTATCACGTGGTCTGCGTGCGCTTATACAGAGTCGTGATGTTTCATCGGGGCGGCGAGGAGCGCATTCAATGCCCGACCGCCGCAGTGTGAAGACATCCCGAAACTGTACTCGATTCGTTGTGCCCAGTATAAGTGTAGTGAGTGTTTCAATTAAATTGTGTTTGATTTAATTTGTGATTTAAAATTAAAATAACCAAGTGAACCGCACCCAGTGTATTTTCATTGCACGAGACCCAAACTCTGCCCACATGATGCCTGAATCTGACGGAACAATACCGGTGGCTCCGACATATAAATACATATACAATAATTGCTCGTTTAAAGATATTAGATAATTTAGATTTTTGGAAATTATTTTTCCCTGCAAATAAAATACATATTACCGTATCTGACTAAAGGATAAGAGACCACAAAAAAGAAACGCAACACAACCCACTTGTTTAATGTAGATAGAAAAAATAATGACGGGTTGAAAAAGAGAAAGCAGAATTTTTACAAAATGTAGATATAGAAAGCTGTTTCATATCATTAAAGAATCTGACAATACCTACATAATATTATTATGTAAACGCTACACTTTATCAACATTCCCCATTTAATGTGTAACGTTATATAACAGAGCATGTAATACAATACATAATTATACATAGGATGCGCCATGATAACTGGCCAGCGATAATGCAGCACCTAGCAATAAGTAGGCACTTCACGCACTATCAAATACGTATGTATCCTAATATGCTATAGATTGTACTGCTTTAACGTAAGTAGGACTCAGTGACATCATTTAAACAGCTGGGGGCGGACTGGTTGAGTGGATGTGGAGGGCTGACAATAGACTACTTACTACTGATTGATGCCGATCATTAAATTGCAAATCTATTTAGGCCGTCCATGCTCCCGAAACAACTGTGTCCGGTGGGGACCTGTGTCTGACGAAAAGCTAGTCTGCCAGGGTCGCGGGACTGTCTTATATGTAAGTTATGTAACCGTGACCCTTGCGGGTAAAGGGCTCCGTGGATTTTAGTCGGTAGGAGTCTGACAGTCCCTTATGCTCCACACAGAGAGAGAAGACCCATTTGATTATTACCAGGCTAAAAAAAGGAGAGAAGCCATGACGCGTGGCCCATCCAGCCAGTCCTCAAAGAGGTACCTCACCGCCGGGTACGCGCCGTGCCGTGCCCGATTATGTTATGCCGGACGACATGAAGAAAACTATGGGTCGGTTCTGTTGTTCAACTTTCTGCCGAAAGAAATATTGCCGACTCGAAAATGTTAAGTAAAAGAAGTCGGTTAAAAAGTTAAGTGCTTCACAGAGCAACCCTGAATGACCACGGTCTAACCGATTTGAAAAAGTATAACGTCCTTGACTGACTATGGGTAAAATTGTAATTTTAGAGTCCGAGCACTTCGTAATTTACGTGATACTGACCAACACTATTGGCATCTTCAATACGACAAGGACTTCTAAGAAAGGGAGATAATTTGCTTCATTTATATGTGGCTCATTTTCATAACAAAGCTTATAAGTTATATAATAACGCAAAACAAAGGACAGAAGTGTTGTAAAGACATGTTCTGTTTACTTCAGCTGAACGGCCGTGTGTTAAAATCTTAAGTAGGTATGTCGTGTTATACAAATACATTAGGCCCCGAGTTTAAAGAGGCGCCGTGAGACGCTATTGTTGACCACTCTTCGGTTCGAATTTGCGTGGATTCCAGATTCTTTCAATGCACAAGATCCACCAGAAAAATTGTAGTCTCATTGAACTTTCTTGCAGCCTTAAAAACAAATTCAAGCGTTTCGATTAAGTGGACTTTTGAATCAGTTATAATTTTATTTTCTCAGCTCCAGCGCCAAGACAAATTTAAAAAAAAGGGAATCGAAAAATTTTGGGAGCCCCTGGTTTAGGCAGTAGGTATTCGTGTAATTTCTGAGACTCCTTTTACAAAACATGCAATGCAATCATTGATTTCCGTATCGCGAAAATTTATATGCACCTAAAACAGTTTCTTTTTTTCAGAATGCATACTCTTATTTAGAGATCTGATATTTACCTCTGAATTATATGCCTCCGAAAGCACGTAAACACTGATCTGATGTATGCCTCGGTAAGCACGTAAAGCCGTTGGTCCCGGCTGTCATTTGTAGATCTTCGACAGTTTTTACTGTTAGTCAGAAGCTCATAAGCCTGACAACCAGTCTTACCATGGGATATCGTATTGCCCAGTTACTGGGTTGTGGAGGTCCGATAGGCTGTTGCTTCATGCAAAATACTGATATTCAGCTGCATCTGGTTCGACTCGAAGCCGACCCCAATATAATTGGGAAAAGGCTAGGCTGATGATGATGATAATTATATACCCACATCACTGTAGGAGTGGAGGGTAGTATGGACTAGGAATCAAAGCCAGTAGACAAAACCTGATCTTGATTGACACTGGAGAGGCACTTACAATGGGAACTCAAGCAGTTTTAAGTTTTACATTTCTCCTGACATTAAAAATAAACAATCATAAAAAAGTTGTGGGTCAGACCCACACCTTTTTTTAAGTTGGCACAAATTACAGAATACCATTTCCTGGCAGGAAGTTCCTGTTATGATTGTTACAGACCAAACCTGTTTTATTTTTCACCCAAGAGCTATATTAAACATAATGAAATCACCCAGTGACATTAACAAGAACATTTTACAATACTTATTTCTGAATTTAACTGGTTATTTCTTAATCAATTTCAAATCTTCATGAAATTGTCAAAAGTCTCCTTTTATAACAGCAAAAGAAAGCCACAATAAAACATTTTTTAACAAAGATAAGAAAAACTGAAAACTTAACTCACCTCTTCATTGTACAATTTACTTAATTCTTTCTTAATAGGGTCTATGAGTTGTATTTGGCCGGTAGAAAATCCTATAACTAGCGACACACTGTCCGGTGTCATCGTGATGGTGTTGAAGTCATGACAGGTCGGGTTCGTGCCTTTGTACATCTTCTTGTCAACTGGCTTTGTGAGATCTGCCGCCTGCCGAGGAAGTGTGTAATATAGTGACATGCCCTGCCGGACGTACAATCGTATGAGTTTGGTGCATTATGAGGATTTACTTATTGATACTAAAGTGTTAGGCACTATACATTTTAATAGCACAGACATCACAATAAATAGCACCTACCCAGATACCCTAGGGAGTAAATGGTAACTACAAAAACTATGATGAAGAGAATTACTAAAGTTCTTAGATTATATCCTTACAACACTTTCAGCCTGAGAATATTGCCATAGTATATAAATAGATACTATGATTAAGCATAACATCACACTTGTAATCCCTGAAGGATTAAGCAGAGAAAGAGAGATGTATAATAATACTTGAACCCACATTACACTCAGTTATTTTCAAGTGTCATGCAACAGGGACCAAGCCAAAATAATCAGTACAATGTTCCTACGGCTGGGCCATAACCCACTTATTTTATGAGAGGGAGCAGGCATGTCTGAACAGTAATGTCAATTGAGTTTTCAATTTTATTTTTCAGTGCGGTTTCATATTTTTTATCTTAGTAGATAAGATACTTGAAAAATATAACACAAAAAATGCAAATGCTTGGTTTAGCTAGGAAAAATCAAATAGTGGACTAATTTCAACTTGTGCTGTTTTAAAGATGTTTTTATTCAGGAGTGTTACTGACACAAAACAAACACACCCACACAAAAATAATCAATTAAGGTTATTTATATCTAGATCCTATTTTTAGATATGGAGTGTTTGTTTTAGATATGAAACAGTTGCAAAATATGACTGCTGAAAGTGTTAGGTAATCCAATTGAGAACTGAATATTTCATTTCTATAAAAATTGAAAACTATTGTATAACTTGCTACTCTTATTAGAATATTCAAACAAGTTAATGAAAGTTGGTGATCAAATTAGTGGATCTATCAATCAATCAAATAACTTTCAATCAATCTTTACTGCTCTTTTGGGCATGCACTCTACTGTTATATTATTAAATTTATATCTATTTGAAATAAGAACTACATGCTACTTTACCTTTTTAACACCTCTGTACACATAAACATATAGTTCTTTGCCATGGTTGAAGCATATCCTATCGTCGGAGCCCGGACCGTCGGAGCCGGGCGCTCCAGCCCCCAGCCCCGGCGGCAGGCTGACCAGCGACACGCGCACATGGGAAGATCCGGAGCCACTCGTATAACCAACTCGATTAGGCCTGGAATACTCCGACAGAGTCATCAAGCGATATGTGCCCTCTCGCGTCACGAACTGTGTCTTCACGTCGTCCTTCCCTCCAGAGTCCGATTGCACAGCCATGTTAACATATTATCCTGTTATTATTCATGGAGTCGGCCGCTAGAGAAGCCCCGATTAGACGTGACACCTCACTCCAAGTACAGACGCGTGTTTGAGCGCTCGTACACAATTCCCATTATAGAAAAATACACTGCTGTAAACTTAATTCATCCGCCTCTTGGATAACAAGCGTTATTGTGAACGTTTTTGATTACAAAACGTCGAATTAGATTTTGTGTATGCAACTAAAAAGTCAGGTGTCAGACAACATGACGGCTTGTTGTTTATGGTAATGTGGTTAATTTTTAAATAGGGATTGGCTAAGGTGCAAACAATAAAATTCTGCCGGAGTACCATAGAGTAGTAAATGAAATCAAACTCCTCGACTATTTCTCAGAAAATCGCGAGATTTTTCGAATCGAAATCAAATCTATGCGTTTGTAGACATGCGTACATTGAAATGGTTATTTTTCTGGATTCAAATCCCGCTCTAATTACAATAAATTTTGCACCCCTCTAACACATGCCATGCTACGGCCAGTGCTAGAGACCCTAGCAATCACAAAATAGTTGAACTTCAGCAAGTCATCCCTAGAACTAGTTTACCGACATAGTCCGGGTTTGTTCGAGGCCCCCTGGGTCTTTCCAGCCCCGTCCAAACCTGTGCATGACATCGTCCTAGATCCTATCATGATCCTTCGTAGCGTAGTCCACTGTTTGTTTCAGCAAATCCATGGCTTTGTCCTCAAAAATTTTAATTAAAACAATAACAAAATGACAGTAAAACCCCTTCTACACGATCAGACCCACAGACCCGACCGCCCGACAGAGGTGACCTTGGTCCGGTGGGTGTGAAAATCTACCGTGTAGACGTTGGTCGGGCGACCGAATATGGGCGGAGTCAATCGACCTTTGGATGACCTTGGTCGGGAGCGCATCCGTCCCGACAGGCTGCGTCCGCGGTCGGACCCAACCGTCAGCCGACAGCGTTCCAGACGGTTGGGTACAGTTGACACGACCAAGGTCACCTCTGTCGGCGGTCGGGTCTGATCGTGTAGAAGGGGTTTAATTGTCAATAAAATCTCGTCTACTCGTGTTTTTTTACGGTCAGCTCAGACCGAGACGTGACGCTGCGCGCACTTTTCAATAGAGTTATTCAAAATGTAACTCTATTTTAAAAGACAAAAGATACACCTTTCGCAACGCAGCTCGACGCCGCGCTGCGCAGCGCGGCGCCGCGCACGTCGTTCAAAATCAGGCTTTGTTTACTACAAGAAAAGGTACAAATTTGAAGTATCGTTGCATCACGTCGCTTCGCGTCGCGTCTCGGTGTGAACTGTGAACTGACGCTTATGTCCAAAGTCCATTTTGGGAACCAAATGCGTGCAAACGGAGAAAAAAATCTTTTTCTCCGTTTGCACGCGTTTTGTTATGATTACGAGCGTTGGCAGACAAGTGTTTAAGATTTACAATGGAATATCGTTTTTAATTTCATATACCTACTCACAATAATCGCTTCATAGACCTGTTTCAGGAGTCTGCGGTTAGGTAAGGTCTAATAAGCAGCAATGCAAATTACAGATATTATGGAGATATTAAAAAGGTGTTATAAACTAAAAAAAAAACATGTTGATTTTATTCATTTACTATCATCTCACTTACATTCAACCTTTAAATCAAAAGTTAATATTAATTTTACTCTGCCTTTTCTTTTGGTTCAACAACATCCATAACTTCTTCATTTCTTTTCTCAGTAACTTCAGTATTGCTAGCTTCAGCTAACAATAAGGTTTCAACTTTATTAGCTCTATCAGTTGTATCATCTGTTATACCATCTGATTGTTCAACAGTTTTCGTTTTTACAGCCTCTTCATCTTCAGCACTTTGTTCTTTTTTATCATCAGCTACATCACTTGAAACATCTTTCTTGGCTTCTTCACCTTCTTTGCCTTCTAAGAATTGATCCCATTTGTTTATCCTCTTACTGATTTCAGAATCAGTTTCAGCAATCCTATACTTCGTTCTACCATCCCATATTTCAGCAGTGATCTGCCGCTTGCCAAACCACCTTCCATTGATAAGACCTACAACTGCATCAGCCATTTCTGGATCTTTCATAGTTATTTGGGCTACTCCTTCGGGATGTCTATCATAAATGACCACTTTTCTTACTTCGCCACACTTAGCTGACTCCTCTCTCAAGTCTTGCTGATAATCCAATATCAGCTGGACATCATGATCAAAATCAGTTGGATGGAACAAGTTTTTAACAATAACAATCCTTTCATGTTTAGATCTTTCTCCGATAAACTTTTCTGGTCGCCAGTCAAACAACTTCTGCTGCATTTTCTTTATTTTCTCAAGTTCCTTTTTCTTTTTCTTCTTCGGTTTTAGAGCAGGATTGTAATCACCTTTCATTTGGAAGGATGCTCTTTCCACTTTTATTTTATTACCTTTTAAATCACTACCATCCAGAAGTTTTAATGCTAGGTCAACAGATTCTATTTTGATGTAAGTACACAGTGCATCACCTTTGAAACAATTTTGTTCTTTATCCATATACAGTTTCACTTTCATCTTCTGATTAACAGGGTCACGTTCAACAAGGCCACATTTTTGCATAAAATTTACAAATTCTTCTTCCGTTAAATCTTGAGGTAGATTAGATACATAGACCTTGGTATTTGTCTCCTCCGATGGTTGGAACCACTGTGGTTCAGCTTTCCGTTTCACACCAGCAGCAAGCTCAGCTTTTTTTTGTTCTTTCTTTTTTTCCTCTACTTTACTTTTCTCTTTATCTTCAGCCGTATTGTCTATGAAGCCGTAAGACATTTGATATAAAGCTAAAAAGTCATCATCAACCTTAGGTATCCAGGCTTTCTTTTCAACATCCCAGAAAAATTTGGAGCCATCAGCTTCTGTGTAAATATGTGTATCATCTTCATAACTGTATTCTCTTCCGATTGCCTCTTGACCAGGTTTCAAGGTCCATGAATTCGATTCTTTGTCCCATTTATACTTTTGATGGTTTGAGGGGTCAGTATAGATAGCTTCTTCGCCTTCATAAGAAACATATGGTGCGTAGTCGCCCCACGCTGAATCGTCCTTATCTTTATCGGCTACGCCAGTGTTAGCAGATTCATCACGTGTATCCTCACTTTTAGAACTAGAATCTTCTCTAGAATCTTTTTCAATGGGTTCAGGCACATCCGTCTCTACTAAATCAATATTTTCAGAAGTTATTGATTTATCTAAGTTATCCGAAATATCAGACTTACTCGTTGCTTCTAGCAGAGTTTTAGCTTGTAGTTCTTCTTCAGCCAATTTTTGCGCTGTTTCGTTGGATAGCTTAATAATAAAGCCCGGTTTAGAGTTTTTATCTTGCCGAGCCATTATAATGTTTCTATTCCTTAGGTCGTCCTTAGGTACGTATCCATTACCAATAGAATAAATATAAGTAAATACAAAATTTGTACTTCAATTTACATTCAGTTGTGATATCGAATTTATCCACAGGAATTATTATCGATGAACCTAAGTTTATTTATTTTCCCGTACAGGTACAAGATGTCAAAGTCAAACCTCAAAAGCACACGTAGCGGTTCAAAAGTGAAGAATATCGTAGTGAAGGGAAAGGAAAATGTAGAAAAATGTCTAGACTTTTTGTTTGTTTAGTATGCTAATACGTTTCCTAGTCGATTTGAGAAAAATAATTAGCCGTGTGCTGATTACAGAGTTAGGATTTTTTTCCTCACATATTATAACCAGGTATCAATTCATTGTATCTTAGATAATGTATCTTAGTTCATGCGTTAATTGTGTTCTAATCAGTTGTAATTGTTAACGTTTATGTACTTTACATAATTCTACAAAAAAAAATATTATTCTTATTTTCTCCAGAATGGCCTTTTATACCCCCATTTGACCCCCATCTTCTCTTTTTTCAACCTATATAGAGTGTAGGTCTCATCCAACACTTTCTATTTGTCTTGTGTCATTCAGGGCTATTCAGTTTCTTCCAGCCATTCTTATGAGGTGGTTAATTAATAAAAACTAAAATATGTCCATAACATCCGCTTAGTCTCAGTGTATATTCGATTACGAATCTAAATTGGATTGTGCGTAGGCGTAGCTTGGTTGCTTGGCCTTATAAGCATTTATTATGCCTTTAAGCCAGGCCAAGCAATTTTATACATAACTAGCACTACGCCCGCGACTTCGTCCGCGTGATTTTCGAACTTTGCCTTTGTGAATTTCTTGAATTTTCTTTGCTATAAACCTCACGGAGCCCGAGACCTTTCCAACGAATGCAAAACCGTGGAAATCGGTTCGTGCGTTCTGGAGTTATAGCGTCAGGAAGGAAAACCCTAGAGATGGGTAGCTATAGCTATAACTAGCCAAATACCGGCTATGAGCAAAATAGCCGCGGCTATGATATCCGTCAACACGATAGCTAGCTATCGGCTACTGGTTGGCTAGATAACTGACATAGCTTGTAGCCGTTGGCAGCCGCGTAGCACTTCGTAGCTGCGTAGCCACTCGTAGCCGTGTAGCCTCCAGAGTATAGCTAACTGCTACGGTTTGTAGCCGTCCCGGTATTTGGTAGCCGGGTGGCGGGAGTAGCCAAAATAGCCGACAGCTGTGTGCGCGCTCACTGCGCTACGCGTGTGCGATCTTCATTTGTATCGCCCATCTTTTTCTCACAATATTCACAATAGATTAGACAAAGAGAGAGCATTATACTAAGTAATTTCGTTCGTTTAATAAACGAACTTATGAAATGCGATGAATAGAAAGGTGGTTAGTTACCGACAGGTTTAAAATAAATAAACATTTGATAGTTAGTATTTTGGTTATTTTTGGCGTGACGAGGATCGAATTCAGATCATTCAGTTGATGTTGCGTTTTTGAAGTCCTACCTAGCTACACCCACCGGAGCCGCGTCGCCGCGCCGCACAGCTTGTTACTGAACGCTATTGTTCAATAGCCAAGTAGCCAAATAACTGGCTAGCTAGCTGGCTATTACACCACAAATAGCCGGTTAGCTAAGCTATTGAAATTTCGGCTAGTTACCCACCTCTAGAAAACCCGACTTATTTTTATATAGTAGATAACGAACGAAACCATAGTTTCCTGGCAACACTGCTCTTAGCTGTCGTCTGTGCTGTCATGCAGGGCTGTCAGCTGACGTCGTTTATGTCATGTCGTAAAACGTCAACGTCAGTACAGTTTGATAGCAACGTTGAGCAAGGCAGTGTACAGTTTGGAGTTTAATAATTTAGAATTCATTGAAATTTGAGCATAGTCAATCTCCGTAATCAGTACATCAATTAGTTAAAAGCAATTTTTAAATAAATTTCACCGTTTCTATAGTATAGAGTTCGAAAAATGGAAGACTTAAAGGATGTGTATCTGACCCCCCTGCCGGATTCGCCTTACGTGAGGCCTTTTCGTTTCAACTACACGCAGGGAGGCAAGGAGAAGAACTGGGACATGCTGGAGGTACACGACAGCGTCGCCATCATCGTGTTCAACGTGACCAGGAATGTGTTAGTATTCGTGAAGCAATTCAGACCTGGTGAGCAGATGCTATTTTTTTTTTGTTTTTTTTTTTTAGCAGCAGAACTCCGCCCCTAAGATGACCCACTGACCGAAAGTCCCCTTATTTGATTATGACAAGCAATTTATACCGGTAAATTTAAAAGATTTTTTAACTACGTTCAAAAGTTTTAAGATACCATTATTTGGAGAATCTTTCCAGCTGTGTATAAATTACTAATCTTATTAGGATCGATCTAATAATGTACTGAATACCAGCACTTTACATATCATTGTCAGCCTTTTTGAGCTCCACAGTAGTGTAACTGTGCTTTGTCATGCTGATTATCACATGCTGAATATTTAGCTAAATTATCTGTAATCTCAAACAGCTTCTGATGAAATTTATTGTTCATGTATTTTCATTTAAGCTATATTTTTAGTAATTATTGTTTTAATGTTAAGTTCTTAGTTTTCCTTAAATTTTAGTTATCTTTTTCAGCTAAGATATTGATAACTCCCCAATTTCAGGAGTTTTAGTTGCTTATTTCCAAATTTGTATTATTAATTTTTTCTTTTCTGTTTATTATTGTGTATTTATCACTTATATTTTTTGTGAAGGCTAGTATTGGCGACTGTGTAAGTCCTAGTAGTTTTATAATTATATACCTTAAGTTTCCTGTACACAGAAGCTGTTGGAAAACCTTAATAAATAAATAGCAAATATGAAATTCTACAGAAATTTTCTAATTCTCAAATAATTTTTGTCAACAACAAAAATCACCCTAAACATAGTCTCTTAAATCGACCGGAGTTTTTAATCTGGACTGATGAGGACAACATCAATAGATTGTATTAAAAAAATACACCTAAAAGAAAACCAGAATTAAGTATGATTTATTCATGGTTAATGATTTTAATTTCAAAACCTGATAAGCAGTATCCCTACTAGATCAGATAAATTATATCAGTTGCATGTTCATATTTTACAACTGTTTCTCAACCGAATGAAACTCTTTACAAATCTTCTCTTTACAAAGATGGTATCTTTGGTTACTCAGCTCAGACATGTCAGCCTGACACTGACAATAATATTTTAATTAAAAAAAAACATGAAGAGATAAAAATATAATAAAAATAAACACTAAATTCTGCAAGTGGTTTAGATCTGTATATTTAGTACTTTTGTGTTTAATCTTGTAAATTATTAGCAATGGAAAACTTGGTTATTGCTCAAGTCTATAAGACAGAAATACAATACTCGCCTCAACTCAGACCATATCGCTTGTTCTATAGGCTGAATGGTCATCAAATGACACATGATAGTCTGACAATGTATGACTCTGTTTTTGTTCTGGTATTCAATATTACAAGAAAACGTCTGATTCTTTCTAAACATTTCAGACCTGGTGAGTAATTGACATCTCATACCTCTTGTTTCCACCAAGGTATAACACATTTTGTATACAAAACAAGGGAAGAGATAAATGTTTGAAACTGTCTACAAGTTTCTTACGATGACTTAAAAAACATCACATTGATGACTTGATCTAAGTCATTACAGTTTTGTTCTGATACTGTGCAAAGTCCCACATAAAACAGCCATTTCAATCACTCCTACAGAACAATAATTGGTTCTGCCTGTGTCAATAATCAGATAGTTTTTGACTGATCTCTGCAAATAATGTTAGATGTACTAGTACAGGGTGTTTTCGTTTTTGTCATGATATTCTGTTTTAGTTTTTGATAGTAGTTCTCAATGTTGAATAGAATTATGTGTTTAAATAAGATATATAAAAATATAAAGATGTATTTTTCTCTGCAGCAATTTACTACAACAGTATACCAGTACAAGATCGTCAAAGTAATGTGATAGACACAACAAAGTACCCAGCAACACTAGGCATTACTCTGGAGATGTGTGCTGGCATTGTTGACAAGAACATGTCCTTACAAGAGATCGCCCGGGAAGAAGTGCTAGAAGAATGCGGATATGATGTACCCCTCCAAGACCTACAGAAAATTTCGTCGTACAGGTTAGTTTCAACTTTTCAACTGTTTTTTAGCCTCATAAGTGCCACTCCCGGGCAAAGATTCCCAATACTCTTTCCATTTCTCTTGAACCTGCCGAACCCGCGTATCCTCCTTCCAGCTCTTAAACTTTACAGTTCATCATGCCATGTCCTTCATGACCTACCGAGACCAGTCTTTCTCAAGGCAACAGTCTTCAACTTTATTTCAATCAATGCCACTCTACTAAATTGGGTCACGGGAATCCGATTTTAAGGCTGCAAGACTTCAATGGAGGTCCTCTTCTTCTTATGCATAGAAAGACTTGTATCTACACAGAAGGGGCGCCCGCGCCCTTCTGTACGCTCTACGGCGGTGCACGGTTTGAAAACCCTGCCGTATAATTATGCGTTTTCTACTGGACAAGTTTCAGAGTAATTAATGGTTTACAGGAAAAATACATCTTTTTTAATCAATGCTCAATACAAAACTGTCTTTTTTGCTTATCGCAAATTCGGTCATGCATGTTACTACTTTTTTCACTTCTGCTCTGGGATGAGTCTGGCAAATACCAATTCGATGCAATTGAGTCGATTGACAAATGGGCTTAGAGGCAACGATGACAAAGCTCCAGAGCCTTACACTTCGGAGAGTGTACTCGGACTACGAAACTCTCTGCCTACGTCTTTATCCGAAGGAGACAACCCTAATCCCATATTAAAAGTTAGAGTGAACACGCTTCTTCTGGGTTAGCTCGCTCCGACCTGATCTTTGTCACCGCCGCTTAGGTCAAGAGCAAATCTATCTCAGGTCTATAGAAAAAATGTGCAGTGGAACTGTACAATTGGATTCCGTCGGCCACTTTCCATCATCAGACTACAAGACGTGCTTCATTCAATGCATCATCGGTAAAGCGATTTGCCAATTCTTTTATGGTGCGCTGGTGCGCACAGTTATGGGGTGGATTTTTTTTTAAGTCAGGAGTAAATAGGTGACTTCTAGGCAAGCGTGCATCTTCGCTTTCCATCTGGGAAGGCAAAGGCAGATAAAAAGTCTTCATAGTTCATAATGCTGGTAACTTGCATTGAATATGTAGGTGACGTAAATTATAAATAGGTATAACTAATAAAAAAAAGCTAATTCATATGATGCCTTTCCTGTAAACTTAAAATTCGTCAACTCAACTTTAATTTGACAGAGTTGATAAAACAATTCACATTTCAAACTAATTGGAGGTCATGTAAATTGTTTGATAGACCTATGTTTTCCACCCAGGGCCGGTGTTGGCGTGCAGGGCTCCCTACAGACGATGTTCTATTGCGAGGTCACCGATGATATGAAGAAAGGGAAAGGTCAGTACACCATATATAATACGCGAGCAAATTAAGGTCGCTTGAATATCGTTATTTGCATGAACACGTTGCCATTTCAGTGCACACAAGTGTGATTTCACACTTGTGTCATTTTGATTGAATTACTCTGTAGGTATTTTATATAAGTGTTTGTTATGTTATTAATATACTAGCGAGCAAAGTATAGAATCACTTAAGCTATTCGTAGCTAGTTTATAATAATTAAGTAAGGATTATTCCTGACCAACCCGCACTAGGCCAACGAGGTGGCGTATTGCCCACGCCCTCTTACAGGTAGGAGGTCAATGTCACAGCTAAATTACATTATGGACTAGTAATTTAAGCACAGATCGATCAAGCTAGATTTATAAAAGTGCGAAACATATTGTGCAAGTTAGAAACATATTGACGACACGGTTCAACGGTTGGTGCAATGTTGTAGTGTCTGGGGTTCGAATCCCGCACGGAACAAAATTATTTGTTTGATCTACAAGTACCTAGTTGTTCCGGGTCTGGATGTTTGTGTATGTAAGTTTGAATTTGAATATTTGTAAACGCACCCAGGATGTAAAGGCGATCCCTCACCGAGAGCATTCACCTGTAATGTAACGTTACAGATTCGAATATTTCATCAGTGAGGGGAGACAATCGAGCATCACAACGCGCACCTCGGCACCTGTATCAAATCTATACTAAATGTACGCGAATGTTCGTCAGTCAGGGAGGTAGTATTGTAATGTAATGCTCATAGTCGAATCTATAAAATATGTTACATTACACGCGAATGCTCTCCGTGAGGGAGCGCCATAAGAGAAATTCCTAGTGTGGGGGGGGGGGGGGGGGGGGCAACGTTTAAAAAAGTTAGTTGTTAAGACCTAACTTCAACGATAAAATAATAAATGCTCTCGTTATCAATATTTAATCGAGGACGCCCAACCCTGGCCTTGACATCATTCGCGAATACCATTAGTGACTGGCTAAATTAGGGCAAACATCACGAGCAATAAAATATCGTGTGGAAAAGATATTGTTATTAAATTCTCAGTACTATTCCCTCGCTGTTAGGTCATTGTGTTCCGTGTTGTCAAATATTTTCATGCTATCGAAACCTCAGTACTTACACCTATTTTATTAATTCTGATGAAAGAACCACTCACTAGGATTTTATTTGATGATTTTATACCCCAAAAAATAGGTAAACCTGTCTTTCATGTCCTTTTTTTATCTTTTGGTGGATCTTTTCATGTTTACTACAAAATTCAGTAATATTAAACTGTTGACACAGTCTTTTCTCAAGGGTATTGTTGGAACTGTATGGTGTACAAGGTCGAAGTTATTGTAATATTATGGCTATAGTTTTATAGGCTAGAGTAATAAGAAATTGCTAATTATTACAATAACGTTGAATAAGGCCTGGTGGCGTTGCCGCTAGCTAGTGGTGTATAATGATTGTAAACTTTTACCAGAAAACTTCGAAACTAAAAATGGTCGTTTTGGGATAAGTCGCCTCATAATTCCTGAATACAAAATAATTAATGTTACGTTACTAAAGGGGCACATCAACTAATAAGAAAAGACAATTAAAATGACCAAGTTTCTGAAAAAAAGCCTTTCCCAAAAACTCGTTAACTACCAAATCTGGGGTCGCGGGTACGGAATGTAAATGGCTATTGAAGGACAACGTGCATTTTAGTTAGTAAAAGTTTGACAGTCCCTCCTGGGGGGGACTCATTTGATGATACTACCACGCTAAAAAAAAATAATTACCAAACCTAAATCACCTAAATAACGCCTGAAATACGACAGTAGGTGATATTAGGATATCCGTATCTTTGTTATGTTAATGGAACTAAATCACTTATCTTTCCAAGAATCTACTGCGATATCGAACTCAATTGTTTGATGGCCTCCACATATTCGATTAACTACACTGCTTGCCGAGTAAATACCGCTTTTAATATTTATGATGGCATCGCGATTACCAGTTTCCAAGGGAACTTTCAAAGGTTATATTTCAGGGTAATATTGACTGGCTAACCGAAGCAAGCTATTTTCTGGCGCTTGCTTACTGCTTACCCCATTTTTATCAAAAATCATGTGCTAACAATCAGCAGCCACTATGAGATTTGAAATCAGATCACTGATAACGTCTTTATCTGACATTCAGAGGAAACTGCCACGATCAGTACACTTATCAAGCGCATGTGTGATTGCATTATGATCTTAGACGTGTCAGCACACATGTTCAGGCACGCCACCAACAAAATCAAAATCAAAAATACGGTGCCAAGCCTAGTTTGCCTCATTAAAACGCTAGGATCAGTTTTGAAGTTAACAAATAAGGACAAGCTTGTAAGACATCATAAGGCGTTCGATAAAAGCAGTTGTCAAATTTTCTAAAAAAAAACCGCCACATGCGCTCGCCATAGGGCTACTCAACAGTTTTTAGGGTTCCGTAGTCAACAAGGAACCCTTATAGTTTCGCCATGTCCGTCCGTCCGTCCGTCTGTCCGCAGTTTAGCTCAGAGACGCCCAGTACTAGAAAGCTGTAATTTGGTGTAAATATACGGATTTGTTGTGCCGATAAAGTGGTAAAATAAAATCTCGTAAAATATTTTTTTTAGGGTACCTCCTGTACACGTAAAGCGAGGAGGTTCTCAATTCGTCGTAATCTTTTTTTTAGGTATGTATTTTCCCCGATTTCTCAAGACGCCTGGACCGATTTTGAAAATTCTTCTTTTTAAAATTAAATTCAGCGAATCAGTTTAATTAGTTCGCATAAGTATTTTGATGGGCAACTACGGAACCCTACACTGTGCGTGGCCCGACACGCACTTGGCCGGTTTTTTTTTCAATTTTGATAGAGATCCTGTTGTCGCAATTGGTCTGGTAAGCCGGTCGATGGAGCCCCGCCTAGCAGGGCTCCTTTTACAGGGTGGTTAGAAAATTCCCATAAACTCGTAGTTTTGAAGGTGCATTGAAAAATGATTTTATCTTTTTCTCAATTCGCAGGTGGTGGCGTCGAAGATGAAATTATCGAAGTCGTAGAAAAATCAATAACTGAAGTAGAGAAATGGATATACGGCCCAGGACCACTAAACAGTCCGCCATCTTGTCTTTTTGCACTCATGTGGTTTTTACGAAACAAGGCAGACAAGTACAGAAAGTAGGTCAATTTGGTTGAAACACAGTGTATTCACGGCTGTTAATTATCCGGCCATTGATGATATTGGCGTTTATAGATTTGTTCATCGTAGCTTTCATCAATTCCCGCGGCCTTATCTTAGTTCTCGGTACGTCTCGGGAGGCCTAAATTAGTTCATTTTTTGGGTTTATCCGTTGACCGTTCCTTCTTAATATATTTTTTGTAGATTTCTGGATAAATGATGCAGGGTAACTACTTTGTTTTTAGTACCATCAATCTTGAGGCACGGTAGATTTGATTATTGTTTGTTCGTAATATTTGTGTACAGACGCCAGCACATCAAGCTACCACAATCTGTCAGATTTCTTTAATAGAATTTCAACCTTATCACAAGAATAGAAGGTTAATATTTGATTGGTAAAATCTGACAGATTCGGGTAGGTTGACCTGCTGGCGTCTGTACTTAAATAAATAATTATTTTTGTAACCATTTAGAAAATTATAAACGCCAATATTTCTACAATGAATTAATGCGAATATGGAATTGCAATAAAATATAAATAATATTATTTATTAATGTATATTTTCTGTCAAGTCAGGTCATTTGAGCGGTACTGTGGTGAATGCAAAGTCGTTGAAAACGACGGATGCTTTGTTTCATGTATGTAAATGTTTTTCACATTATTATAATGTAGGTAAATTGATTGCTTGCGCGTGTTACGATGAGTTAACTCCGGTCGTTATAAAAATGGTTTCACACACTTAACTTGCTACATCGTTCTCACATAATGTACCATCTCAAAATGAATGATGTAACAAGGGTTTTGAAATATTTTTGTTGATCTAAAAAGAGTGTCCATGGAGATTCTTGCCCGTTCTTCTCCATAGGGATCTACTTACTCCTTGGAAAAGGCGTCTACGGTACTTACACAGTTATTATGTCCTGTGTTTGACTGGAACTGTAGCACCATAATTTTTGCCATTGACAATTCAAAAGTGCCTGTAAATGGCCTACTTGAAAATAAAGCTTTGATTTGATTTGGCTGTGGAAATAATTTACAGGGTAAACACTTACAATTTACAGAAGTAGGTATCTGACTTTGGATTGCTACAACACTATAAAAATATCGCATTCTATTTGGATAAGCAATTTTCTTAAACAATGCAAATATTGGAAATATGATTCATGTTCAGTATCAATTTCACGTCATAATAAAAATCTGTACGACAAATTATTACCCAACTACGTCAGAATGAGTGGTTATTGTATTTTCATATCATTTCAAAACTTTGACATTGATAACTGCCAAGGTCAGTTCATTGTAGGCATGCAAGGTAAAGTTCACTATCTATGCAAAAACGAACATTTTTATGACGACCGGATGTTGAATTCGTAAAAATAACGATTAGTTATGAAATAGGTAGCTCATTATTAATGCTGATAGTACATGTAAATGGTGTTTAGTATATCTTGGTACTTCCTATTTGATTTTGAATTTAGTACTTTAGACTGCCTCTTATTCAGTTTATCTACTTTAGCTACAATTAGTCAAAATTGATTTTTGTGCGATCATTTGGAATTATCAGGTTTTATTTATTAAATGATATCGCTGTTGATCGTAATGAAATTGCAAATTTGACATTTGTGTTATAAACTGAGTTTATTTAAAAAATATTCTGATTCAGTACCAAGATACTGAACACTTCCTATATTTGTATCTGTACCTAGTGTCGCTAGGTTATCAAGTAATTATGTCATTAATTACGTAGACAAATTATTGCGTCGAGTTATACCTACATACCTACAATTATATTAATTTGGAGTAACGAGATCAGGTTTAATTGAAATAGAATTAATTACGATGAAAGTAATACAGTGAGTTAGAAATAATGGTAGGGGCGGCGAGGAAGGGATTTGTGTTGTGACTCGAGCGCGTCAGATTATTATAGGGGAGAATCCTTGCACCCTTTAATGTACCTGTACCAAATATCAACCCTTAATATTGTGGGGTTTGTTTGGGAGAACCCGTCAGATTAGTAAAAAAAATCAATCCGCAAAAATACTCGAGCGCGTCAGATTAAGAAAAGGTAGATTAATTACGTTCAGAAGAGTGTATATCTCAATAATCTGACAATTTGAGCATGGCATTTGGAAATGAGCGAGTGCTGAAGTTGTAAAACAAAAACGTAACGCCTGCTCGTTTTTTATAGCAATCAACGTTCCGTCTAATTAATTTTTATTATTTGTAAGGCGTTTTCGTTTTTGGGTCTTCAACCGCTTGTTACGCACAGCCCCCTCGAATTCATCGTCAGATTAATATGTAATGGTAATCAGAAATATAAAGCGCGCTTACACTGTAAATGGCTGACGCGCTCGAGTACTTCTTTACAACTTTTTCTTACAAAGTTTTAAAAATGTTTATACGCTCTCCCCCCACTAAAATAGAAAACTTGTCAGAAACTTTCTTCTTTTTAAAACATAATCTTTCAAATCCAATAGATTGCCATAGCGCTCGAGGAACTGCAGATTTAGAATCCTCGGCTCCCCTACTATAATTAATCGAGTCACCTTTGTATACATATATACGGTTGAATTTTATTTTAGAATTTTTAAATATATTTTTTTACTAGAGTACATGACATACAAATATCCATAGACCTCGAGTTAACCCGATAAGAGTGTGGTAACTACGTTTTAGCTCTCTGCAATTTCATTCATACAAGCGCGCAAAAAACATTGTAATTTAAACCTTATTCCAATTTAGCTAAGAGTTACATGGCTACTGTGTTCGTATGTCAAGATAATTCTATTTCAACTAGCAGAACGAATAGCTTGACAGTTGTATTTGATTAATCAGTTTCACTTGCATACTATTGTTGTTTCCCCAGTAGACTAAGTAAGTTTTAATAGTAAATTTATTCCTTTTAAAGTATAATTGTATTGTAAAAGACAAACCCTGCAAATGCTATGGACAAGTATATGTAGTTTTTTTTTGTTTTTCGTGAAGTTTCTTTTGCAAAGTGACAAAATTGCATTTTATATGTGACAAAGGTGATGAAAAAATGAAAATGTATCTAATTAAGCAATTGAAAAGCTTTATAGATTTTTAAATAAAGCATGCGTCTTTCCAGTCTACTAAAATTACTTACAAATAAGGTTCACTAAAGACTTTCTATTCAATTCAAACGGCAATAGCCAGCAATATATCGAATCTCCTTCTTTGGAAGCAGATTTGGCGGTGCTACAGATTTGTACCTCATTGTCGCTCAAAATAAACTGGTGCTCAATCAAATAGGCTTGTTGCCGTGTCTTACCAATTACTCCATGCAAGACAGCTCCGGAGATTATGTGTGGGTATCACCTTAAATCTTTGGTCATATAAAATCGTTTCTTTTAGCAGCTTTTCACGTAGGAAAAATTATAAAAAAAAGAAATAGAGAATCCGATACAAACAATAAGAAAAAAATGAAATGTAGGTCTTTTCAATTTTATATCACAAAAAATACATGTTATTGGCACTAAGCTACAATGAAACACTCCTTTGATTTACTCACCCACACTTCAAAAGTAACAATTTTAAACCGTTTTTACTTAGTAGCAGTAAGGGCTGTTATCCCAAATGAATTGTTACTACTGACTTGCAGTTGACGTTACAAACTATTATAGATTATGCTTTTTTTGCAAACAATAATGTGATAAAAAAATCGTGGTAGTTATATTTTAAAGACAGATTTTTTTGGCTATTTTATAAGATTATGCTATGTGAAGGAAATACTGTTCACACGATGATTTTTAGTGCTGGTTGTACCACAAATCCCTTAAACCGGCCACACACGGACTGCAAGCTGCCTCTGCCTAGCCAACTAGTCTGCTAGGTACACACATACACGGAACCGCTCGAGTAGTCCAACTGGTTCGGGTGGTCGGTGCGGTCTAGCAGTCGCCAAGCATACAGTGACCGCTAGAGCAGTCCGTGTATGGGAGGCTTAACGGCGTTTATAAATACTAAAACTCGCACCTTTTTCCCATAGGGGTAGGTAGAAGCTGCTGACTGCTACCTGTTATGATCCTTACTCCATTTGCTACGTCCACGTTCATGCATCTGGTCGTACAGTCAGCTTCAGAGAAAACTCACCCCCTTTGGCAGTGATGTCACTAATAAAGGTGGTGGGATTTCTCTGAAGCTTACCATGTAAGTATGCCGTGGTTAAAATATGGAAAACATCTTTCTGTCTGTGTCATTATCCAATGATTGGTTGACTGAGATGATGACTATTAAAGTGCGAGCGTAAGTGCTGTACCAATGATAAAGACATCTTTTGATATTTTATCTCGTGTGCTTATGACATTCCGCGAATGAAGATCGGCATCTTGGCATTACGAAATGCAGAGGGCTGGCCCGCTTTTGTTCGCAAGCACTTTATGAGCGGTAAATCACTTACGGTCACACTATAGAGAAGTATTAAAGAAATAATGCGCCGAAAAAATGAAAAAGCAAGAAAATGATGCTTTCAAAATATTTACAGAGGCTAAAATATGTTTTTAAATTCTTAACATTAGCGGTGCAAAGTCGGCCTAAATTTGTTTCTAGTATCTAGTAATTTGAAATCACTTTTCAGCTTCGAAATGAAGAACCTTCCAACGCTAATTCAAAATGGAACAATTTGTTCACACAAGGAGTGTTGATACAATTTGCTTGTAAATAATAACTTATATGTATTTAAATACTGGTTCGGGATCTATGCTTTTTGCTTTAAGGCATATTTTATGATATAATTATGATTAATTGGTACATAATAACTGTGATTGTATTGCCTTTCTGTGATTAAATCTTTGAACAGAATTTTGGAATTTTTATTTTGATGGTACTGTTCCTTCCTACTGTATATATTTGGTGTTACTTTTGCTATGCTTATTACAAAAAATCGTGTTTTACATAAGCTCGAATACTTGTTTCAAAAATGTAGGTGGCTAAACAACGAAAAAAAGAAAAACCATAATAATGCGATAAACGAACCTTTTGGCACGTGTGTATTAAAGAAACGAATGCCGTTCTTGGTTTTTCATTACATTTTCACAAATGTTTACAGCAACCTCTTGATAACGTTGTTCAAGCTCCTATTGAAACAGACTGGTCTAAGTGGTGAACGGAGCGACGGGCGGCGCCAATAAGACATTGGTTACTTTGTAAGTACGCGACTTCGCCACTGGTGGCGCTTCGTGACGTGTTTCAAACATTTATAAACATTTGATCTTATCGCTGCCGCCCCGTGCTAAGTCACATTCACAGCGGCAAGGTCGTAAAAGGGCTGAAACTATTCCTATAAGGGCTCGTTTCTAAAATTGAACATTACTAATTTATTATGTATTAGGGCCATCTTTTCAATTGGACACTCTGGGCATGCGCCCATAGGGCAAAGGAGATGTTCCAGATATGTATGGAGCCTATGGTTAGGTCTATGTACATTATATTGTAAAAAAATCGCTTTTTAACACATGAACCGTTTTTTTTTCAGAGCTATTTTCTGCATAAATCAATAGTTACCGTGTTTTTTATGTATGAACGTTTAAAAGAAAACCTAACGTATCCGAGGCGGTTTGCAAGTGAATTCAATTCGCTTGGCTGCTTTCATATCTTAGTCAGGCCTCGCAGCCCTAAAATACCCAGGGCCTCCAATTTATTAAAGATAGCCCTGGACGCCCTGGTATTGATACACAGTGTGAAGTACATAAAGTATTTAATCTGCAATACGAACTATAACACAATCACAAGTCTAGTGTATCCTGGTGAGATCCTCCACGACTTTGATGAGATCGTCTACGGTCGCGTCGCGCATCATACCGCCGCCGTCGTCGATCTGGAACAAGATGCTTTCTTATATTGTGTACCAGTTAATTAGCTATCGACTTTAGCTTGATGGGCTCATGCTGATCGGCACCTTCCGTTCAGCATTCGTTGAATAGCGTTCGCTGAATTATCTGAGCAAAGCCGAGTGGCCCAAGATGGGCCAACTACAGTGATGCCATGAAGGAAAAAAGTGAGCGGTGTTGGCACAGACACGGGGAAATTGGCATGAAATAAGAGTGAATAGAGAGGTCTATATAGCAGTGAGTATTGATTTAAGCAGAGGATGACGTACCGAATTATTTTGATTCAAATCTTAGTGGTACTAAAGAGGCCGATGTATCAAAATATCAAAAGATTTCAAACACCTTATAGACGAAGATTTTTAACCGACTTCAAAAAAACAAGTAGGTTCTCAGTTCGACCTGTATGTATGTATGTTTGTCCGCGATTATCTCACGTTTGACTGAACGGATTTTGATGCAGTTTTCAGGAAAGTGTTCATTATATTCTGGAGAAGGTTTTAGTATATAACACTAATAGAGATCCCGTGACGTTGCCCGCGTGGATCCGATTTGCTTACTTGGATCGTAGATTTTAAGGGACGATTGCATGTTTGTCAGCAATTATCTCGCGTTTGGCTGAACCGATTTTGATACAGTTTTCAGAAAAGTATTTGTTACATTCTTTAGTATATAACAATAATGGATATCTCGTGAAGTTGCTCACATAGATCCGTTTTACTTAATAGGATTGTAGATTTTCAGACGCCGATTTTATGAAGATTTTTGTTGATTATCTCAACTAAAAAAAACTTTTTGAAAAAAAGGGAACCGACTTCAAAACCAAACACAAAAAAACTATAAAATAACTTTTCTTTCGGAAGTCGGTGGCTTTGCTATTTTTATCTCATTGACATAATTTATGGCCACCGACTTCTGAAAGAAAACTTATTTTATAGTTTTTTTGTGTTTGGTTTTGAAGTCGGTTCCCTTTTTTTCAAAAAGTTTTTTATTTTTCCCTTTTTAGTTGAGATAATCAACAGCAAAAATCTTCATAAAATCGGCGTCTTTGAAAATCTACAATCCTATTAAGTAAAACGGATCTATGTAAGCAACTTCACCATATATCCATTATTGTTATATACTAAAACCTTTCCCAGAATGTAACAAACACTTTTCTGAAAACTGCATTAAAATCGGTTCAGCCAAACGCGCGATAATTGCGGACAAACATGCAATCGTCCCTGAAAATCTACGATCCATGTAAGCAAAACGAATCCACGCGGGCAACGTCACGGGCAGGGGGTGTCGACTTTGTTCTACGAACAAGATGTAGGTGGGCTAGAAAACAAGAAAGAGACATCAACATAAGAGTAAAAGAGATGAATTACATAATGTTGCCAACAAAAATCATTGACAAAAATACTATTTCACATTCAATCGAATAATAGGCTTATTAATTGATTTTAAAGTATGTTATCCTTAAAATTTATTTTTGCTTTTATTCTGATGCGAGAAAATGTTTGTTATGAAATTTTTAACATTTAAATTGATGAATACACACATAATACACAAAACAAAAAGGAGATAATAATATGACAACATGACAACACTGGAACGCCATATTGTCTATTGGCTATTTGACGTCATAGGAAAAAATGTCTGCCATCGCTTGCGCACCATTATTTACATCTTGTTCTTGTGTTTATTTGTAATAAATAAAACAGTTGCATTTAATTCTACATACAATATTGTTAATGTGAGTCGAGCTTGTTCCTCTGTGTCTGTGTTTTGGTGAAATCAAGTGCGTATTTGTGAGATATAGACCCGGTGTTGAGACAGTGACTCTTGTTTGATTTTGTGCCTTATTCCCGACTAGCGGCCCGCCCTGACTTCGTCCAGGTATAATTCTGTAAATTGCATCCCTACCCCTACCCTACCCTACCCCTACCCTACCCCTACCCTACCCCTACCCTACCCCTACCCTACCCCTACCCTACCCCTACCCTACCCCTACCCTACCCCTACCCTACCCCTACCCTACCCCTACCCCTACCTAAAGTGATTATTGTAGAGCTTCTCTATAAACAACATTTGACGTTAAATTATTTTCAGGTAACAAAATATACTGATGGTCGGGAGTCCCGACCCGTGATAGAGCAACGTAAAGTTGCCCATGCGTAAAACATTCTTTTCTTAAATCAATTCCTACTAATTTGAATGTTTGGCCCTGGGATTTGTTTATCGTTAGTGCGAAAGAAATTTTGACTGGAAATTGCAGTCTTTTGAAGGGTATAGGCAAATCAGTAGGAATCATGGGTATCCTTGGTATATGAGCTAATTCACCAGCTGCAGGGCCGGTGATAATCTTCGCTACTATTAAATTATCTTTTAGCTCGTTTATAAGAAGTCTCGTGCCATTACACATGTTGGGGGGGCTTAAGTTTCTGAGAAGCATTATCGGCGTGCCAACTTTTAACGACAGTTTATGAGGTGGTAGCCCAGCGGGGTTCAGGGAATTTAAAAATTCCTGAGGGTAGTGCACTGCGTCCTCAATGTTAGTGACGGTGTCTATGGATTTATAGCACTTAAATTCACCCGGTACTTTCTGCATAATTAAATTGTTTATTTCGTTGACTGTTTCATTTCTGGGAGAAACTATTGCTCTACAACACAGCCAACGAAAATCATTTTGATGTAAGTTTTCGATGTCAGGATATATAGCATCTATTAGATTATCTAAATTATGGACTATTTGGCCTAGAGACTCATCCAAAGTAACTGCATAATCGGTGCCCAAATTTAAAGATGGAAAAATTCCTTCTCCAAGTTTCAGCAGCTGTTGTGGAAAATTGCTATGCGTATTTCCATATAGATGAGCTCTCATATTGGTGCGCAAATTCAAATGTTGCACAGATGTCCAAAGTTGAGACGATTTTAAACATGCCTTCATAATATCTGCTCGCGTACCTCTGTTGACGACTGGAAGCGTTTGTCGGAAATCTCCAGCAAATACAAAAGTGATACCACCCATGACATTAGCAGAGCTTCGGAGGTCTTTTAAAGTACGGTCCACGGCCTCCACATGCGCTCTATGACTCATGGTGCATTCATCCCATATTACCAACGACGCGTCTTGCAGTAACTTACCAAGAGGCCCATTTTTCCGAATAGAGCACGTAGACCGTTGATCTAAAGATACGGATAGTGGAAGTTTAAACGTAGAGTGAGCAGTTTTTCCGTCGTTCAAGAGAGTTGCAGCAATTCCTGACGAAGCAACTGCAATCGCTATCTTCCCTGATTGCCGTATCTTAGCAAGTATCAAATTTGCGAGAAAAGTCTTTCCGGTGCCTCCTGGTGCGTCCAAAAAAAATAATCTCCCCATGTTATTGTTCACACTATCCACAATAGTCTCATAAGCATGTCTTTGATCTGGTACTAATTTTGGCACATTGTCATTTACAAACGCTGTTAGATCATTTCTGTTATACTGTTGTACCATTGTGTCAATAGTATTATTCTGGGTACGAACGGGAGGAGGTAATCCAAAATCACTTAAATTTTTGTCGTTTAATTCTAGAAGTTTGTTTTCTATTTCAATCAATCCTTCATTATAAATGACTTCAGTGAAGGGTAAAGTGTTATCCTGATTTTGTTGTCTGATACGATGTCTAATATCTTCACAGAAATGATCTTTGAAATTGTCCCATAACTTCAATGGTTCCGATGGTTGACAAAATAAAAGTATGACTACGAACAACTCCCTTAGTTTTTTTGGACAGTGTGATAACGAAGCTTCGGATAAAGTGTTACCCCAATGGTCATCATTTTCAAGTAAACCTCGATCACGGCAAGCTGCTTGATACGTCTCTTTGACAATACCGTTTACAGTTTTAAGGTATGCAAATGAGGTCGGACCGCGTACGTGGTGTAGTAGAATCCTAAGATAAAAACACTCTGATTGTGATGGATGTATCCCGTAGACTCTACCTAAAGCGGCATCTTTTTTTATCCCCGGATGTCCAACTACATCTTCACCACGCCTCCTTCTAGTGAATTTATTATTTGCCCATGTATAGTATTGCGGGACTTCATGATACAGAAGAGTTTTCGCGAATTCATCTTCATTACAGAGAGCAAAAAATGCCAGTAATGTGGTATTGCGTGGGTTTTGGACAACTTGATGAGCTGTCCCTGGTGTAAAATACACCCTTTGACCGTTCTCTAGATGAACAGCCAAATGCACTACAGTAGGATGCCGGTCGTGAATGGGAAATTCAAGTAAGCGCCAGACAGCTTCAGATGTGCTTATGTACCTGCCATTTAAATAGTTTTCGACCTCATCGTGTGGGTTTCTAAGGCTAAAAGTTGCCTGATCTGAACCTTTATTTATATACTTACATATATATTTAATGGCTTGGACAGAGTGGCAATACTCCACGTTTATATGAGCGTTAAAAGTCTTAGATAGTAGCGGGGAGTATGGAACAATCCACCTATTATCTATCGTCATCATGTTGCCCCTGATTTGTAGCGTAGTGCTCCGACCGCCATTTCCTGTATCGCGCCTACGATAAACTGGATACCCATCCTCTCCGGTCTGGGTATCGTTCATGAAACGGCGAGGGTATTTTTTTGTGCAGACACCGTTCTTCATGCATGATGCAGATAAATTATGTTCTCCGCAGGGTCCATGTACCATATTTTTAATAATAATGTCGTGTAGTACCGGATCAATTTCTTGATCGGGTATCTCCGCAACTATGACACTGTCGATCTCATCTGGTTGTATTTTAGTTTCTAGCCAGAACAGCAAATGACAATGAGGTAAACCGCGCTTTTGCCACTCCACACTTGCCATATAACATTTTACTTTACCGAATATCTGTTCTTTGACAAATAATTTGATGAACTTCTTCATCTTTAAATGAAATACACGTGAAATTATGTCATGACGGTCGAAAGACCGTTGTCCTGGTAGCAGCTCCGCCTTAATTTCAGGCCATTCGGGGTTACATGTAAAAATGACAAATAAGTCAGGTCTACCATAATTTCGGACGTACGTCATCGCGTCCTGCGTTTTCTCGTGCATGAAACGCGGAGAACCCGTAAATGACGATGGCAATATGACATGTTGACCGATATTTGATGGGTTAACATTTGCGTCATGATTTAAGGCATCTCTGAGATGAATGTAATCATCAGCCCTCAGTCTTTGTTGATTCCGAGAAATATAATTTAATCTTTCCGATATCATTTTCGCCATCATGTCAACACAATATTGACTAAATAAGTCTCTGTAATAATGTAACGGATTAAAAGAGTTAGTTCTAAACATTAATCTAAATGCATAAAATTGCATACACGAAACAGTTTTATTACGCGCAGAACCCTGCTGAGGGATAGTCAAATAATAACCGTCTTCTCCTGTCATAAATATTATAGGATACTGTAGTAGATCATAGGACCGATGTAGCTCAGAAACTCTTTTGAGCTGTCCGTCTCTACCGTGTAAGACTATATCCCTGGGACCTTTGTCTTCATCGACCAAGAGAACGGCTACCTCGTTTACAGTAGGAGCATTATATCTGCCTCTGTGTGCTGTCTGTGGAGTGCGATCTGAATGAATAATTAACTTTAAATTATCTGAGGAGTTGAGTTCTAAGTTTTGTTTAAAACTCCGTATATACACATTATGATTATTCAGAGCGGTCTGTAATTCGCGAATTAAATCCATTTTTAAGGTTGGTGCGATGCTTGATCGCAACGATAACTGGTCTGCATCCGAAATAAAATATATTTGCAAGAACTGTGGGTTTTGGCCTGATGGTGGTAAAAGGCTACCAATGAGATGATACACCTGTCCTTCAATTTTAAAAGTGGGCATAAAATTACCTTCCCTGATTTCTTTTGCGCCAAAAGAAGTCATTTGAAAAAGACTATTGTATTTACGTATATTTGTAAAAAAATTACCAGATAATGGATGGTTATTAGTTAAAAGATTTTTTATTGGTTGTGGCGGCTCCTGAAGGTTAGGAAGACAGACTTTACCTGAAGCACAGCACATACCATTAGGTTCGTCCACCCATTTCTTGGCAGAGCAGTTAGAGCAGATCTTATTCATGACTCCAATTTGGACGGACGCTTGTTGTGCATAATCAATCTGCGGATCATATCTGAAAGCCAGTCTGATGCTGTTAGCTAAAATTTGATTGCGAACTCTATTTGTGGACAACTGCTGTCTGTCTGCTTGAGCTCTAAGTCGCTGCACACGATCGACACTCGACTCTCTTTCGCGCAACTGAGTGGTCCTTATATTTTGTTCATGAAGACGTTGGGAACGCTCCAGCCTCGACTCTTGAGCGCGTAACTCGGAGGTTCTCAGACTTTGTTGTGCAAGGCGTTGCGAACGCTCGACACTTGACTCTCGTTCGCGTAAGTCAGAGGTCCTTACATTTTGTTCATGAAGACGTTGGGAACGCTCCAGCCTTGACTCTCGTGCACGTAACTCAGAGGTTCTCAGATTTTGTTGTGCAAGGCGTTGAGAACGCTCGACACTTGACTCTCGATCGCGTAAGTCAGAGGTCCTTACATTTTGTTCATGAAGACGTTGGGAACGCTCCAGCCTCGACTCTCGTGCACGTAACTCAGAGGTTCTCAGATCTTGTTGTGCAAGCCGTTGCGAACGTTCGACACTTGACTCTCGTGCGCGTACCTGAGAGTTTCTCTGATTTTGTTCAGCAAGGCGTTGTGAACGTTCAGGTGAACATTCTCCCATACGACGTATTCTTGCTGCCCGTGCTTGAGAACTATGTTTAGAAAGTTGAGACCTGGCTCTCTTAGGCATTTTCAAATGTTTAAGAAAATGTTAATAGTTATTAATATTCTAGCTCTGAAAAAAACTGTTGTTTAGCCCTGAAAAGAACTGTTGTTTAGCCCTGAAAAGAACTGTTGATTAGCCCTGAAAAGAACTGTTGGTTACCCCTAAAAAGAACTGTTGGTTAGCCCTGAAAAGAACTGTTGATTAGCTCTGAGAAGAACTGTTGTTTAGCTCTGAGAAGAACTTTTGCGCAAGTGTAGTTTTAAGAACGAAATCTAAAAAAAAATCGCAGGAAAATTATTAGACTTCGCGCACGACCGCTGCGTAGGGAGCCGACCACGCGTCTGAGCCGCGCGGGTACCTTACTCATAGATCTAAACTCCCCTCCCGCACGCGCACCCCCGCCTTGGTGACGCTCACTTCGCAACGGGCCGTGCAGCAGAAATCGTGATATTTTAATTTCGCCATAACTTCGAAACTAAACATCCAATTTTAATCATTCAAAGACCAAATATCATCTACATTAACTGTACTTAATGATGAAATAAATTATTTTGATAAGGATTAATAGAATGAGTAAAATAAATGCGTTTAAAAGTAGTCCAAAAAAATTCAAGATTTTTGATTTAAAAAATGGTTGTTGTGCCTCACTCGACATAGATAGGTATAGTGTGTCGCGGAGTTTTTTGTAGATATTTATAAGATCTACAACTAATTAGAACATTTCATAGTTCTATCTTTTATAGTTTAGGCAGCGTACGCAAAATAAGTAACTTTTCTGGTTGATTTTTTACACCTTGTGTCCGAAAAACCCAAATATATTACGGAACCCTATTTATTTCCAAAATAAAATTTAGTCTATGTTACTCGTGGATAATGTAGCTTTCGAATAGTGAAAGAATTTTTGAAATCGGTCCAGTAGTTTTTGAGCCTATTCATTACAACCAAACAAACAAACAAACAAACAAACAAAGTTTTCCTCTTTATATTATTAGTATAGATGAGTTCGTAGGAAGAAAACACTAGAATCTGTGCTATGTGTGGAACTTCACCTTCTAAAGATACCAGCATCACTTTACATCGGTTTCCGAACCTTAGTAAAATAAGACATTGTAGCTTATATGAATAAAGAAGTCAAATGAAATCGTTTGTTTTACTAAACTGCTCCTTACTTATTATCTTTCAGCATTTTATGCACAAGTACATTGTGTTTCTCGATAGTAATTTGAAAGAAACTATCGAGAAGCGCAATGTACTTGTGCATAAAATGCAATACAAAGAACCTGTAATGTACTTGTAGTATTTGAAATTCCCGCCCTGGATTCTACTGCCATGTTTTCGTGGGCTAAACATAGATGGCGCTGGTCGGTAAGAAAAATTTTCCTCACAAAATTAGTACAGAGTCGTCATTCTTCCCCTTTAGGGGTATATATGTTCTGTGGTCACGGGATATTTATTAGTGTTATATACTAAAACCTTCTCCAGAATGTAATGAACACTTTCCTGAAAACTGCATCAAAATCCGTTCAGCCAAACGCGAGATAATCGCGGACAAACATGCAATCGTCCCTTAAAATGTACGACGCAAGTAAGCAAATCGGATCCACGCGTGTTATATACTAAAACCTTCTCCAGAATGTAATGAACACTTTCCTGATAAAAAACTTTTTGAAAAAAAGGGAACCGACTTCAAAACCAAACACAAAAAACTATAAAATAACTTTTCTTTCGGAAGTCGGTGGCTTTATTTTTTTTTATTTTTTTCATTGACATATGGCCACCGACTTCCGAAAGAAAAGTTATTTTATAGTTTTTTGTGTTTGGTTTTGAAGTCGGTTCCCTTTTTTTCAAAAAGTTTTTTATTTTTCCCTTTTTAGTTGAGATAATCAACAACAAAAATCTTCATAAAATCGGCGTCTTTGAAAATCTACAATCCTATTAAGGCTCAGGTCTTGTAAAATACACTCGCGCCGAATTATTTGCGTAACTTTGCTTGTGATTTTTGAACAAAATAGTGCAATAGCTTGAAATATTATTATTGCACATAAATAATCATAATATAAGTAACAGCTAGTTATTTTTTTTAAGTTGATTTAAGTGGATTATATACGGTAAATCAAGCGTTCAAATCAGCTCTTTCCTGCCCAACGTCATTTCGAGTTACGTTGGTGCACTCAATCTGAGACAATGAAGAATTAATTTAAAAATCTGACCAGCGCATAATGACCGCAATATCCTCGTCTTCAAACTGCGCTGATTAGTTTTTTATATTTATCTTTCATTTTCTAAATTAAGATGGCAGAATATTATCAAAATTCTCGGATTTTATCTCTCAATAAATAGTTTTTTTCATAAGAACTATGCATCGTAGGTATGTAATATTTAGATTATTTTGATGTCGACAGATCAATAAAGCAAATACAAAAAAAAAATTATACCTAAAGCGCTTTTTTTCAACAATAAAAAATATCTCAAATAACCTCTCAAAAAGTGTTTATAAACGAGAATTGCAAGAGAAATTCCTTAGTGGCCGGTGGACGGCCGGAGCGATTGGACGTGAGGTCCACGACGAATTTTTATTGGTCCCTCTCGCTCGCACCTTCTCTCGCTCTAACGGTGATTACGCACAGTTACGCATCTCAGGTTGCTCTACTTTATTAAATTGAAATATATTTTTTAACCGACGGAAAAAAAGGAGGAGGTTCCCAATTCGACATGTATATATAAATATATATATTTTATTTATGACCATTCATTACTTTTTCTTACGTGGTCCAATTTCAAAAATTCATTTTTTTTTTGTTGTACGTAGTGTATCTGAAAGTTGGTCCCATTTAAATATCAAAACTAAACGCGGCCTATATGGGTAGAAAAAAAGGAATTAATTGTCAATTTTCCTATAGAATTTTCAGTAGTGAACCGATTCTGTTGAAATAAAGTTAACATAATGTAGTCCTGAGGACATTATAATTATACTATATAGCAGATATATGGAGAAGTAACTAAACAGGTTCGAGCGAATTCCGACCTTAATGACATTTAAAATTTAGTTTGTTTTTTCTCACATTCACGTTTGCTAACATTGCTCCTTCATTAAAATCCGGTTTTTGCATAAATGTCAGTAAGGTCGAAAATCGTTTGAACATGTTTTTTAAATTGCTTAACGATAGCAAGTAAAAAAAACAGCTTCAAGCGATTTTCGACCTTATTGACATTTAAAATTTAGTTTGTTTTTTTCTCACATTCACGTTTGCTAACATTGCTCCTTCATTAAAATCCGGTTTATGAATAAATGTCAGTAAGGTCGAAAATCGTTTGAACCTGTTTTTTAAATTGCTTAACGATAGCAAGCAAAAAAAACAGCTTCAAGCGATTTTCGACCTTATTGACATTTAAAATTTAGTTTGTTTTTTCTCACATTCACGTTTGCTAACATTGCTCCTTCATTAAAATCCGGTTTTTGAATAAATGTCAGTAAGGTCGAAAATCGTTTGAACCTGTTTTTCAAATTGCTTAACGATAGCAAGTTAAAAAAACAGCTTCAAGCGATTTTCGACCTTATTAACATTTAAAATTTGGTTTGTTTTTTCTCACATTCACGTTCGCTAACATTGCTCCTTCATTAAAATCCGGTTTTTGCATAAATGTCAATAAGGTCGAAAATCGTTGAACCTGTTTTTTAAATTGCTTAACGATAGCAAGTTATTGTATCACATTCACGTTCGCTAACATTGCTCCTTCATTAAAATCCAGCAAGGAACAAAAGCGTTGGTTACTCTGTCTCCAGGTGGTAATGGACTGTGCCTATGACAAGGAGTGCAGTCCTTGGATGTTACTGTGGTACCCCGGCCAGGGCGGGAGGGACTGTCAGACTTGTACTGACTAAAATCCACGGTGTCCTTCAAATAACCCTTTCATGTTCCGGGGTCACGGTAATGAGATAAGTACCGCGACGCCAGCAGGCTTTAGCCCTCTAGAGGGGGACCCCGTCATCATGCTGACGCTATTTGAGGCGCTCGTAGAACACAACGCGCCGTCGACCCGGGCATGACCCATGACTTTTTTTACCCGACTGCGCCAGGAGGGTTATATTTTTCGAGTGTATGTATGTATGTATGTATATTTCTTTGTGTTGCTCTGCAGCCTAAACGGCTTGATGGAGTTTAACTTGAAAGGTGTCGTTAGATTCGTCTTAAACGTGAGAGTGTCACTGGGTACATAAAACTGGCCAAGTGCGAGTCGAACTCGCGTGCAAAGGGTTCCGAACTAAAAATTTTTTTTTAAGATCTCTCACATTCTATCAAGTGGGGTGTCAAATCAAAGGATTTTAAAAATGGTTTACCAATATATATATATAACTTATATGTTTCAATTTAATTTGGACTGATAAATGCTAACAAAAACTAAAAATAGTAAAATAAAATAAATATTTAAAAAAACAAAAAAACCAACTGCGTAAAAAAACTAAAAAGAAAGTAACAAGCCCAGTAGTTTAGAATTCACTCATTCACACTCACAGTCGGGGCCCCTTGGGAAGATTTGATTGGTATAATTTGAATGGGCCCCGATTGTGAGTGTGAATGAGTGAATTCTAAACTACTGGGCTTGTTTCTTTCTTTTTAGTTTTTTTACGCAGTTGGGTTTTTTGTTTTTTTAAATATTTATTTTATTTATCATGGTAAAATCATCAAATGAGTCCTCCCACCCCAGGCCAAGCAGAAGGGACTGTCAGACTTGTACTGACTTAAATTCAATAGCCTTTTACGTTCTCGGTTTACAAGGGTATACAAAGCGCCGTCGACTCGGACATGGTCCATGGTCGGACAGCGAGTCGCCCATTACGCGCTTACGATGGCCAGAGATGACCGTGACCGAGTCACCGTGGGCGTCTACCACTGTGGCTGGGATGTAAGGTTTACGCTGTCCTCTCTCTCACGCGTTCCGCCTCTTCCTTCGCCAGCATCACTGCTGCACTGACCTTTTTTTAGGTTTAATTAGTTAAACACGATTGTTATTATTATTATTAAAACACTTGTGTGATACTCGTATTATTACAAACCAAGTCATTAAAACTCCTTATTAAGCAACAATTTCTATAACTCCTTTTAAATAATCCTTAGTAGAGCAATGTTCTTACCGCATCAAAATTGTTTTATAATAATTCAGTAGGCAGGATGTATGCGGGGGGTTGCGGGGAGGGAGCCCGAAATTTGACGTACGTTCGACTGGCCGAACGCGATTCTATTTTGTGCAAACCAAGACTGAAGCCTTAAGCAAAACGGATCTATGTAAGCAAATTCATGAGGTATCCATTATTGTTATATACTAAAACCTTCCCCAGAATGTAACAAACACTTTTCTGAAAACTGCATTAAAATCGGGTCAACCAAACGCGAGATAATTGCGGACAAACATGCAATCGTCCCTGAAAATCTACGATCCAAGTAAGCAAAACGGATCCACGCGGGCAACGTCACGGGATATCTATTAGTGTTATATACTAAAACCTTCTCCAGAATGTAATGAACACTTTCCTGAAAACTGCATCAATATCCGTTCAGCCAAACGCGAGATAATCGCGGACAAACATACATACATACATACATACAGGTCGAACTGAGAACCTACTTTTTTTTGAAGTCGGTTAAAAACTGCATCAAAATCGATTCAGCCAAACGCGAGATAATCGCGGACAAACATACATACATACATACATACAGGTCGAACTGAGAACCTACTTTTTTTTGAAGTAGGTTAAAAAGAGGGAAAAATAAAAAACTTAAAAAAAAGGGAACCGACTTCAAAACTAAATCTAATCGGGCGTCGGTGGCCATTTATGTCAATGAAATAAAAAAAAACAAAGCCACCGACTTCCGAAAGAAAAGTTATTTTATAGTTTTTTTGTATTTAGTTTTGAAGTCGGTTCCCTTTTTTTTTTAAGTTTTTTATTTCTAATACTCTAAATTTACTAACCTGTAATCCCTGTACCGTCTCCTTTTGCATTTCCCGGCTAAGATCTAGGAAGCTCTCGATGAGGTCTCCATCGATGAAGCCCTCAGCAGGCTCTGTCTTGATATCTGTGTTGAAGGATCGCCAGAAGGAGTGAGGGATCTTGCCCACTGACTTGATCGTATGTGTCAGCCTCTCTTCTAGTTGGTGCAGGAACTCGTATAGCTCTTGCGGTAATTGGACTACTAGACCTGTTGAGAAGAGATAATTGATTAAATCGGGTTTGACGCAGATTGTGCACTTCGCAAAATGTGCACTTCGCAAATTGAGCCCTCCTCAAAATTAATGTTATTGGTTCAAAATAAAAACCCTTTGCTTACAATATTTTTTCATGTGAAAATAATCACGTTCAGAAAACTTTTGATTATGTATTTTCAGTACATGTCAGCTATACACATAATAAAACCACTCCACTCATTGCTGGCTACTACCACAACATCCACGACGCAGTGGATGTTGTGGTGGCAAATAGTGTAAAATTACAGACTCGTATCAAATGCTTGCCTCAATACACCTACCGAAATGTGGACGAACTTTGTGGCACATTGTGGTGTACACTCTAGACCGAGAACTTTCTCTCACGGATCGTTTCTAAAACTACCGTAACGGGACGGAATACCGAGACTAGACGAGCGCTGCCATTAAAATTTTTCGTCATCAACATCATCAGCCGGAAGACGTTCACTGCTGAACATAGGCCACCACGCCGAACAACAATTCGCTACTTTTTTCCATCGGTTGTCCGCGACTCTCACGATGTCTTCGGTCCACTTAGGGTCGATTTATACTAGCACAGAGTCGAAGCGCATCGAAGCGCATTTTCTAAAACTGAACATAACAATTTCAACCTTAACTCCACAGCGTAACGCACACTTTACTTCTAAGATTTTCACGATTCACGATCGGCGTTGTTCGCGCGCAGACGCGCGAATTCTGACGAATGCGCGCGACTTTTTTTAAATCTTAGAAGTAATTATGTGCGTTACGCTGTGGAGTTAAGGTAGAAATTGTTATGTTCAGTTTTAGAAATTCGCTTCGATGCGCTTCGACTCTGCGCTAGTATAAATCGACCCTTAGTGGGAGGCCTGCCTACGCTGCGTCTTTCTAGAGAACTTTTCTTCCCTATCGGTAACCTTTACCTTCGTGATTTTATTTATTTATCTAATTAAGAACACGTACAGCTATCATGAAACATTTCACTTACATATGGAGCCGGTAACAGTGGCCAGTAGTACTGGGTTGGTGACGGGCGCGGCCGTGTCGGCGTGCTGGCCCACGAGCGAGCCGGCGCGCATGACGTTGACCATGTCTCCCACGTGGAACTGACCCATGTACGACATCTGTTGACGCTCCTCGTCTGTCGTCGCCGCACTGCGGACAGATATGGCTATTGAACTTTTTGTACAAACTAATGCATTATTAAATTAAATCAATTGCACAGCTTTGTTAAGCAAGTTGAAAAAGGTTCAACAAGAGCCAACAGATGATCAGTATGCTTGGTGCGAGTTTTTTCACGTTTACGCAATAGTAACCTATAACAGCATTTTGCGCTCTTATTGGCCTGCTCCAAAGCCGTGAGAACTCTCAACCATTGAGAAAACCGAACGCGGTTAAACGTTATTATCGCGTAAACGTAAAAGTACTCGCACACAGAACAATAATATTAGGCTTTTTTTTAATCATCCACATGTGACGGATGTCATTCGTCGATTATCAATAAATTCTAAGTGCAAACAATTGAATTTGTATTGAACTGAAAAAGGTGGCTCCCGCTTCATTTTTTTGGCAATGGAACTGCTAAAGACTGACTTTCACGTCATTTTGAGTGTTATGTTGTAGATTTCGAGAGTGTTGGTATCAACTTTGCCGAAAACATGATCTTTTATCCATCACCTTTATATGAACCTCATTACACAAGCTCTTTTCAAGCATCAGTACAACGAAAAAAAAAGTAAAATAAAATTCCATACCTGTCTTTTTGGCACACAAAGAGGTTGAAACTATTCTCAGCGCCCAGGAACGTGTCATCATCTAATATCTCGACGGCCGTCATCCAGTTGGGGCTGTAGTCACGTGCTATTTCTTCGAAACTACCCTCCATCTACAATATTAGAAATAAATGTTACAATGTAGGTGATATCCAGGGTCTTTCTTTTAAATTGGCCAAAAGGGAGAAATCAGCATCTATAAAGCCCTTCTCCCATTACGATACGCACAGGCGACTCAAGTATCGGAGACTAGTCGCCACCAGGTATCTCACATACATTTGAATGCAGTCTCGCACACTACGCTACTGGTATCCTACGCGTCCGCGACTAGTATCGCGCAACTCGCCGTGTCGGTCGCTTGGGCGTCGCGTCTTTTACGAGTCTCGACAAGATGGCACTATGCTCTAAATATTGTATTTTATTGATGTATAGCAGGCTTTAATAATGTAACAAGATGCAGATAGGACTCTTTAGATATTCGGTAGAAAGATAAAATTTTATTATCATCATGTTGTAGTTCTTGTGCTGCTACAAAAAGTCTACAATTTATGTTTCTTTCAATATATGGATGAATCTAGAATTTTCTACTCTTGCGGTGACGTCTTCTGTTTCTATATAACAGAAAAACCGCAAGTGCTTCTTCGTCACTTGAATCGCTTGACATAACGTCCGTCCACAAAAATCGAGTTAGCACAAATGATTTTAGTCATTTTTCAGTAGCATAATATGCGAGCGTCGAGTGGCGAACTAGTATCCAACCAGTATTCTACTCGAGTATCGTACCCTACAAGTATCGTAATGGGAGAAGGGCCTAAGAGATACGGGAAAACTATCATAAGAACCTTTAGCTGTTTTTTGATGTTGACAATTTGGCCTTTTTGTCTTTTTGGTCAAGTGTGAGCTGTCCACAAAAATTAGTGAAATTGGGCATTTTTTTAAATGCTAATCGACTCTGTTTCATGTAAGGATTATTTCATTGAATCAGTAGAGAAAAATCGGGACGGCGGAAGTTGGTCAAAAGCACATTTTTTCATACAAATTACGAGTATATGAGCGAAAAAAATATCTTTTATGCATTATTATATAGCTGCAAATTACATGACTGAATGTCAAAGTGTTACTGACATTTATATATTTTAAACAATACAATTATCTGCATATAGCCAGTACAATAACTATTTTTTATTTACACAACAGCCTTTAAACCTACGTTTCATTTATAGACTCACCTGTTTATACTGCAGTAGAGATAATGATCGCATGAGATCTCCTACTAGTATGAAGTCGCCCTTCACCTTGAGGTATAACGCTACGATATTGTTGAAGTGACTACATTCGAGCCGCAGCTCCTTTTCTGAAGTCCATTCGAAGAGTCGTACCTGGGAAATTGTTACAAAGTTAAATACGAAGTTGTAGTATGAAAAATTCATAACCCAGTTATGTTCAAGTCTTACAAAATAAGGGGCGAGCCTTCAACCATATACACTTAAGAAAATATCTGAGGATCAGCGGAAACAAAAATTGTTTTTTTTTCAGTTGTGGTACCCCCATCACAGGATACATAACCGTAATAATTAAAATACTGCTAAAACGTTATTTTTTGGAGAAATTCAAAAAATCATAATTGAACACGGATCTTTTGGAACTTGAAGATATTGAGAGAATGTATGATTAGTAAACATATATGAAGTCTATAAAATATGATATTGGCGTTAGTTTTCAGAGTTGTCGCCCAAAAGATCCTTAAACATTTACAGGTATTTAACAAAAAAAGTCTGTTGTCCTGCTCTGTGCAAAGGCCAGGAGTGGGACAGAGCAAGCTAATAAAAATACAAAAACCAAAAAAAAGTATAAAAACTTACAGTACTATTGATGGTAGCAAGTAGTTTCCCGTTGAACTCAACTAATGTATAACAGCCTCCTTTGATTTCCTTCTCCGCTATCTGAACGAGTTTCCCTTCTGACCAGTGGAACAATAGGATCCTGCCCTGTTGAATGAACATAGAATAAAAAATATCAATTAAGCCAAATTCGGTATACAATTTATCTAAATCACAAGGTTTAATGCCAGAACATATTATTATACAGGATGTGTATGGTCAAATCCAAAACTACGAAGAGTAACGTAAAATATCCAGGAGTCTCGAGTCTCATTTTGATGAAAACTAAAACTGCGTCGTTGGTATTTTTTTAATCAGTAAGTATTCCTATCAATATCAAAGTATTCGTTCAGTTAAATTGGAAAAAAAGTAGTTTTTAATTATTGGTTTTGAATTCTGGGAAGTTGAAATACGGCAAAGGTAAAGAAAATATTGAATTAAAAGAAAAAAAAACTCATTCAACTTTTAATGTAATGTCTTCGATTCATACATTACCCATACCTTGTTTGAAATGATGCTCATTATTTTTTTCAACACAATAATATTGTAATGCTGAGTGCAGTACGATCGTTGAGACGTCGCATCCAGTGAAGCAATGAAAACAATGAAATAATTTCATTTTGATCAGTTATGTTATGGTAAGATAAATAAAAAAGAATTTTGGTAAAAATGAGCTTGTTTCTTATATTTGCCGTATTTCACTTCCCAGAATTTGATCTTTATTGGTGACACTATCGAATGGTGTAATAATACAGTGTTTATTTTAAATTTATTTTCAACAATATAATATTCAATCATGCAATTACAATTTTAATCAAAATCGGGCGCCACGAGTATTTTTCGCTTTTCCTAATAGAACTGAATTTTGCTATCCACGCCCACTTGAAAAATTCACCCTGCTTATGAACGACTAGCTTTTGCCAGCGGCTTCGCTCGCTCCCCCCCCCCTTATTGCCTATGTTACTCAGGACCAAAGCAGCTTTCAACTGGTGAAAGAATTTTTGAAATCGGACCAGTAGTTTTTGAGCCTATTCATTACAAACAAAGTGTTCCTCTTTATAATATTAGTATAGAAGTATAGATGTACTTAATAATAAGATGTATCTACCGAAAAAAATAATATTTTAAATCTAATCTAATATCTTTAAACGAGCAATTCTTGTATATTTATATATATATATATATATAATCAGGATCTCGGAAACGGCTCCAAGGATTTTCATGAAAGTTACAGATTAGGGGTTTTTCGGCTCAAGGAATCGATTTATCAAGGTCCCAGCTTCGAGAAAAGCTCGGTTCCCAAGATATAGACATTTTAAAAACCGAGCGAAGCTCGGTCAACCAGATATTTATCTTTAAACGAGCAATTCTCGTATATTTATTTATTTATATATTTATTTAAAATCAGGATCTCGGAAACGGCTCCAAGGATTTTCATGAAAGTTACAGATTAGGGGTTTTTCGGCTCAAGGAATCGATTTATCAAGGTCCCAGGTTCGAGAAAAGCTCGGTTCCCAAGATATAGACATTTTAAAAACCGAGCGAAGCTCGGTCAACCAGAAATTAGTCTAATAAAAGTGCAAACTTTTGCTACTTTTCAATTGGCTATTGACCGCATCTCTCTAGAGTACTTAATTTCATACTGCTCAGTTTTTTCTCCATACCTCTACCTAAATTTCTTTAACAGGTTTTTAACTATATTCCAACAACAGAAGGTTCATATTCGAAAATTTTACAGAGGAAAGTGTGATGTGTTGGTGTCTGTACTAGACAGACTCATACCTGTTTGGGTTCCGATTCCTCTGGGTTAAGTATAGCTGTGCCGACTGCGTAGTAGTAGTTAGGATCGTCGCCCAACTTGCAGGAGACTAGCGACATCGCGTATTCGTTGGTCATCAGTTGATGTGCGTGGAGTACTGTGGAATGAGAACTGATTAAAATAGGCTTTATACCTATCTGGTAAAATCCTACAAATATTATAAATGCGAAAGTTTGTGAGGATGTATGTGTGTATGTAGGTATGTTTGTTATCTTTCACGCAAAAACCACTGAACGGATTTGGCTTAAATGACATGGCCGGAATTTGTATAGAGCGATGCCCTGACAAAAAATATTAATGTACATTGACAAACAGTACCTCATATTAAAGCTTACATTTATTTATTTATAGTAGTTTAAGTTTTATGAACAGAGAACAGGCGAGAGATACTATAAACAGGATTTTAAAAAAGTGCCTGAACATATTGAATAGCAATTTCCGATTGCTATTCAAAATGTTCAGGCACATTTTTTTCAGGCGGAACAATAGGAGAATTGGTATTTTCAGTAGATAGAGGCCGTTTCTTCACTAGGCGCGTATTAGATTTGTCTCTTCATACAGACTGGTCAGTTCCGTGTGGCTAAAGCCGCGGCCCCACCGCAGCGCATGCTGTGGCACGGGCATACGGCGCATTTTAGCTGCGTGTATTAATTTAGTTGACGACGTGGATTTAGGTTTCCACTGGAGTATACACGACTATGTTTATCGTGGTACGGCGCACGGTGAGCCTACGCACGTGCCACTGCAAAACCGCCCTACGATAATCGAGCTGTACATAGTCGTGGGTCATATTCGTGTACTCCAGTGGAAACGTAGACCCACGTCGACAGCGTTGAGCTATGTAACCGCCTATTCGAGCAAGCCACGCGTGTATCAATGACGTCAATTCGTGCGTAGCTTCTCCGTAGGTTGCAGTGGACACAACCACATATATTTTCTTACAAAGCGAAGCTTTCTTACACGTGCGTAGCCTCTCCGTGCACTGCGGTGGGGCCGCGTCTTAATGCTCAGTTAACTATTTTTGTTAGACTCTTTTCAAAAGTTTCAGATCACCAAAGCAGGGACAGACGCAGAGAAACAGACAATAAAACACTAAAATGATATTTGTTTTTTTTTATTAATTAATTATATAATTGAGTGCAGGTTTATCAGCTGGTAGCGGTAGTGGAGGTAGTGGTAGATCATAAGCGATAGCAGGATTAGCAGTTGGTAGAATTGGAAGTGGTTCAGGCAATGCAGGTTCATTTTTCATAGTTAGACATCTAGCCTGTTTAAGTATATTTAATATCAAGACAGTGCCGGTTAGCTTGTATCCAACAGGGATGATATACTTGCAGATTTGCTCTCCGATCCTGTAACATAGACATTTTAAGAGTAAATGGAAGAAATAATACAGGTAGTGTAGTAAACGTGGTTAATTATACTTGATAATAATTCGGGTGCAATCTCAGATACACGCTAACCTGATTGTGGGATTTCATGAAAAAATATTGTTATGTACTGATTTCTATAAGTGTGTGGTATCAAAATGCGTAATATGAATATAATTACGATTTAGGTACGTACCTCTTCTAAGGATAACCATTCAGACATTGTATTTTGTAGCTGCGGTATTAAAGCTGTTACAACATTATACACAATACAATTCAGACACTTAGACATGGTGACCGTCAGAATCCAAATCGTACATCTATACAAGTCCATTTTACACAGCAGAATACTATTAACTTTGGAAGCGTAAACGAAAGTCTGATAAATGATAGCGTGGAGTCGGGTTAAAACATCTAAAATCCAATACAGTAACGAACACAGTAATAACGCAAGACAGTTTTGACAGTTAAGATCAACTGTCGCAGAAACGTCAAAATAAGTCTAGGACATTTGGATACGCACTTTTAAATTAGTGACCGACCGAAATTTCGGTTTCGGTTTCGGTTTCGGCCGGTTTCGGCCAAAATATCTAGTTTCGGCCTTAGTTTCGGTTTCGGCCAAAATATAGCCGAAACTTTCGGCCTCGCCGAAACTCTAGTGTCCATGCATTTTCGTGTGCCGTTCGGCATAATTCTTAGCTAACAACGTGCTTACGTGCCGGCGGGGCCCCGGCTCAGTTCGCCACCGTCCATTTAATCGTGAGATGAAGTTATTTTTTGAGTTTACTGCTTGTAAGTCTTGTATATTCATGTCATAATAAAATATATTTGTTTCGTACTTTAATGATTAAAGAACTTATCAATTGTCAAGGCAGTGACTGTATTCGAAATATAAGTTAACGGTTTCTTCTTTGAAATAATGTTATATTTTTTTTCAACTCAGTAATTTCCTATTGCTGAATATAGTGCGATTGTTGAAACTACAAGTCCAGTGAAACATTAAAAACAATGATTTTTTATAATTTAGAAAAGATTATGGCTCATTAAAAGTTAAATATCATAGAAAAATAGCAATTTCTTAAAAATCTGCTATTTCAATACGTTACCCGTATATCATTACTTCCTAGAATTTTATCCTTATTAGCGACATTATCGTTAAGAGACAAGGTGTGATGTTTTTTTTTCCAAAATCAGCTGGATCGATTCTTGGCCAGGATTATTGATTTTTCTAAAATCCAATGATGCAGTTTTAGTTATCTTCAAAATCGGTCTCGAGACTCCATTCAACGTTTTTCGATATTGGGTGAGTGGGGGTAAGTTGGAATGAAAATATGATGAGATGAACAGTGTTGAATTGAAACTGTTGTCACACAAAGGCATTCAACGCAAATGCAAAAAAAATTGTTTTGGGTAAAAAAGCATGGTCAAGTTGTTTCTATAATGTTGAAAGAAATCTTTATGAAACAATATTTTATGAAAAAACTGTATTTAAAATTGGTCTTTATGAAGAAAACATGTAGGGGTAAGACGAAATGCCCAAGGGGTAAGAATGAAATACTGACTAAAATAGTCCTTATGGTTATGACCATAAATACGATTTTATTCTTACCCCGCTTGATGGAAGACTAAAATCTCGGATAATGTGTCCGTACGGAAAATGTCAAAAAACACACGAATGCTCTCACTTAGCGACTGACGCAGACTGGTATGGGGCAAGACAAAACGGTGTCTACAATGATGTGGCCAGCATTAAAAGATTTCCTTTATATTCAGCGCTATTGTATCTTTTTTATCTTTCCCCGTTTTTCATCTTACCCCCACTCCCCCTTCCTCATAGTTAAGGATATACCTAGCCATCCACGCCCAGTTGAAAAATTCACCCTTCATTACTTAAGTGTTAATAAATTAAAAAAAAAACAGAAAATTAATCGAAATTTTAAATGTGTTAAAAAGTTTCGGTTTCGGTTTCGGTTTCGGCCGAAACTGAGAGCAAGGCCGAAAGTTCGGTTTCGGTTTCGGTTTCGGCTGAAAAATCAGTTTCGGTCGGACACTATTTTAAATATATTATCGATTTATAAAGTGGTGCGTTAGTCGCGTCAAGACGCGCGCCATTCGAAAAGTGGTAAATTATCGTAATAATAAAATCATTTACGTACAATTCTAACAGTCACGGGCGTTTTATAGGAATTTTAATATGACCATCAAGCATAGTTTACAAAGGTACACTGATTGTCATAAGCGTGTATCCAAACGTCGATGCAATTGTCTCTTCCTAGCAATGAATCAAAAGGGAAATCACCCTTAAAACATTTAATTTTTAGGAATTTTCCTCGCCTGTTTTAGAGAATCGTAATTGTTGCGACTATTTTTTATTTATTTTAGAAGAATTTTTAGTATAATTGTTATTAATGTACAGTATGAAATTTGGATTGAGTTTTGAGGGCAGAATCCGGCCATGTCATTTGGTTTACAGATAGTTTATAACCTGGATTAACACAAAGGATAGTTTTTATCCCGATTTAAAAGGATAATATGGAAGGAATAGGGTTATTTTAGTCAGTGTGTCTGGTAATTCTTTCCGCTTTACAGCTTTTCGGTTTTTTTTTAGGGTGGGAGGACTCATTTGATTTTTACACCGAAAAAAACGCAAAGGGCAGTAGAAAGAACAGGGTGAACTTAGTCTGATACTTTCTTCTGGGGTAGAGCAGGGGCAGTGTTTTCTGTATTAGATCTTACCTTCAAAAGTATGATTATCGAGAATAAGCAAGTTGTGTATTTCTAAATCCAGTGCGTTGGGTGCGTGTTTGGGCTGTGCTAGCGGTGCTCCGGACGTGGCGGCGGCTGCGGTAGAAGCGGACGCTCTCACGGACACGGCTGAGCTGCCGCCTCCTGTGGTCCACTCCAGTTTGTCCACCCGCATTGTTATCACGCCGAAGGTCTACGAAGGAATATTGTGTATTTTAGCATAGTATGAGGTTAATCAGTCTACTGCTAGAATTCCCATAAATTCAAAAGCATGTATACCTGTGAAGCCTCTTGATAAGCGATCCGTCTGGGCGTCTCCCCGAGCGGCACGGTCCGGATGTGAAGCTTCTGTATCTCGTCTATGGTTCCTATGGTCACCGTACTGTCTGTTGCTAGCGCCAAACTACACAAGCAAATTCAGTTAACCATAAAATAAGCTCACTGAAAGAAACTTCCTTAAAATAATCTTTGAAATATAATTTTACAAATCTCTATTGCAATCGGGGCTTGTGGGTCATATCACCAGTCGCTTCGCTTGCATCGCCCGCTAGTCGAATTGCCATTTAGACGGTCGATTTGGCCGTGCGGGAAAGCGACAGAAAAGTCGACCTATGTAAATATTCTTTTAGAGAGAAATCACAGTTACACGCACATATGATTTTTCTTATATAATTTCGACTCATAAAGGCGACATTCGGTGGAGCACGAAATCCAGTCACGTTGGAAGAACTTTATCGTGATTTTGGATCTTTCACTTCGGTAAATTGCAATTTAAAGTAACGGAAAGGAAAAAAATGTTAGACTATGCACGTAAATGTGATTTCACCCGTAAAGATCAAAAAATCGTAAGTTTAATGCAGCAAGGTCGTCACTCACCTGTCAGGATAAGCCTGTGCGTTGAGTGAGCACATGTGTGTGACCTCCTTGAGGTTGACGTTAGAGAACACTAGCTTGTGGTTGGACGAGAAGATCACTGTGGGCCGGTCTGAACACGCGAATATATTCGTTGTGGAGAGGGATCTGTCAACAAAATATATAGAAGTAGAAAGAGATATTTACAAAGCCCAATCAAGAGTTTAATTAAAACTGGATAAAAAGATCCAAAAAGCAATAAAATAGAGGTAGAGCAGTAAAAATATTGCGCGTTTAAACGCCCCTTGAGAAATATGGTGCCCTAAAGTGACAGGTTCTTGCAATGGGGATGGCAACTGGGGAACTAATGGCGCTAGTATAGCTTGTTTGCTCCAAGCATCGTCATTGGTTCAAATCAGTTCAAATCTTAAAGGTACTTCAAAATAGTACTACGTCATTGGTCGGATTAGGTCTAAGCAATGGTGGCGCCATCTACAATTAGCTTTGACTTGCCTTCCCCATTAATTCCAGAGGAATTTTCAACAATTTAAGTATAGATGATTCTGATTCCCAAATCAAGCAATTTATTTTTATATTTTATAGCTTGCATATAAATATGACTATCCTTTGTTCCAACATAAGTCTACAATCCAGAAACAAGATGTATGTGTGCATCGAATTGCACAATTATACATCCGTATGCAATTCACTCTCACCTGAAACTCCTGAGCACCGTGGGCTGTGTTCCGAGGGTAACCTTCTTCTTGTTGGTGAGCACCCCAGTCTCCTGGTCCACTGTGAAGTAGAACATGGACCCATCTCCCAGAGCACACAGCAGGTAGCACACACCCTCCAGGACGCAGATCAGAAGAGAACGGGGGATTATTTCTGGAACAATGTAAGCAGTAGAGTTTTTTTTATTTAACTATAGGATTGTGTTTGACCACTATTTCGTCTGATGGTAAGCGAGGATGTGTGGCCGACGGTGAAACATCCTTGCCTAGAAGTAACCTATTGACTGTTTACTTGAAGACCATAAGGTAATAGCTATAAGGAAGAGACTTCGGCAGAGAATCCCACTGAGTATAGCCGCGATAGCTGGCAAGAGCGTCAGGTGTACTGAATAGTTAAGCCTGGTGACAAATGGCAGCGAAATCTTAGTCTCTTTGGCTAAAGAACCCCAAAAAAAGGGCCCCATTTTTTTGGGGTTTTTTAGCCTAAGGGACTCTTCCTTTGGCTAAAGAACCGTTAAAAGAGCCCCTTTTCACGCGTGTAGCTAATTATTAGAAACCAGAGGATAAGGTTCAACAATTTATGAACAGTTATTTATCCACTTACCTCCAGACAATTTCTCTGTATGCAATGGCCTGAGATCAGGTAGTTTCAGCACCCTCACAGAGATATCGGTCCACAGACCCACGCCAAGAAGGGCCTCCTCCTCCCCGGGACCCAGGTCCAAGCAGGCCACTTCCTCTTCCATGCAGACCTCACTGAAGACAAGAACTAATGTGTAGTAGATGTGACTATCAATATTCATGTTACGGCGAGTGAGGAACGCCGTAAGGGCTCCTGTACACGAAGCTGCCAGCGCGCCGCTTAGCCGTGTATACCTCCGCGACTGCGCCGACAGAGCGCCGACGCCGTCGAAAATCAAACATTAGCGAATGGCGGCGCAGTCGCGGAGGTATACACATGAAAACGGCGCGATGGCGGCACTGCGGCAGCATCGTGTACATGAGCTCTAATAGAGGTGTTGGCGCTCCTATAACTTGTAAATCTAATTAATCCATCAGTTACAATATTACATGTGTTTTTCTTTTATAATCAATGAATGAATATTTACAAAGATAAAGAATATCAAAATTCGAGAGTGACGTCAAAAGCAAGAAAAAACCGTACTTGTTTGTGACGTTTTGCCATTGCCACACTGTCTTTTTTTTTGTAATTTGACTTCATCGATTTTTTCAGTAAAATACCCTATTACATTGTATCAACTCACGCGATAAGCTCCAGCTTGTGGTCCAGTATGGCCACGAGGTACAGCCTGGGCCCGGCCGCGGCCACGACCCGGCGCGCGCTGCACGCCACCACGGACAGCGCGCGCGCGCCCGACACGCGCCACTCGCCCACCAGCGACCAGCCGCCCGGCCCGCGACCGATCAGGCGGATACCTTCATCTGTTACCTAAAGGGAATTTAACAATTTATGTACACAAAAAACAGAACATAAAACAACGCATATTTAAAACTATAGTATGTACTATCGACAAAGTTGAATCATGACCCATTTTGACAATAAATCGTTTGAATCCGTCAAATTGACAAAGATCAAATTCGTTACCATGCATATGTATGTTGCGAATGTGGACCTTATTGTATTTGAAAGTCTTTAAGAAAATAAGCTTATGGTGGGTCATGATTCAACTTTCTCGATTGTACAAGGGTACTGCTTATTTCTCCCAGCAGACCCATTAAAGGAGAAACGTCAAAGAGATGTAGAAAATCAATGCTAAAAATCGAAACCTTAGGGACTTTACTCATGGCGCAATGCGATGCAATGCGACGCGATTCGAACGAATTACAACTACAAGTGAAAATCAACCTTGCCACTAAGAAATAAAGATGCAATTCGATTGACTTGACGTTGTCGTGGCCATCGTGTTTTGTTTTTCATCTACCGATAGATAACAACGTATTTTATGTCTTATGTCATAGTGGTAAGGTTTATTATCATTTGTAGTTGGAATTCGTTCGAATCGCGTCGCATTACGTCACATCGTGCCAGGAGTAAAGTCCCATAATATTAGATTAATGATAATGATTGGAATCTGAAATTTAAGGTCTTAAGGAACGTTTTGCGTTACACTAGAATCACTTTTAGTATTAAAAATAAAAAATGTTCGAAACTGACTTTTGATGACAAAACATTTTTTTTTGTACCCGGTCTAATAAAATTGCATAGTAAATTTTTTTTCAGGACAGTCAGTTAAAGTAGGCCGGAAAAGTTTTTTTGAAAACGTGGTTCCGCAAAAAAGGGGTGTACTTTTTCTGGGTTAAAATGTTTTTTGCTATAATTCGAAAAACATAGGACATAGAAATTTTATTTTATTTTTCTGATATCTGTTATGACTTGATGACCTTGCCTATCATTCGATTTCGGCTTGACGTCGACTTTCAGCACACCCTGTTACACAATGAGCGCTTTCACATTAGACAATACCAATATCGACAAGATTTCAGTGGGATGAATAAAATAAAATAAAAATGAACTTACTTGAACTAGTTGATTATGACAGACATTTCCTGTGTAGAACGTCTGTCGGTCTGCAACAAAGCCTTTGATTTCCGTCTCCTCTACTTCTTCGCCATTTAACGTTAATACCCTGTTAACAAAATATGCAGCCATTACACTACCTTGCCGCTGTGAGCGGTGGTTTAGCGCGGGGCGGCGAGAGATATGATCAAATGAATAGAAATGTTTGAAACACGCCACGATGCGATTATTTACAAAGTAATTAATGTCTTATTCGCGCAACCCGCCGCACCGCTCAGCGCTTAGTCCATATCAGTTAATCAAATGGTTCGGTTTTATGGTTTGATTTCATTTCAATTTGATAACTAGCCAAAGGGACTTTCAGACTTTTACCGTGGTACCACAAAAACTTTTAAACGTCTCTCTTGAACACTTGTATAAAAAAACGTCAGATTAAGACGTTGAAATAAGGTCCATTTTGCAGTCACACTTTTTAGACAAGTGTTCAACAGATGTTTAAGTTTTTGTAGGAAGGCTGTTTCTGACTAAAAAGTCACCCTGTTCTTTCAAATGCTCTTAGCGTTCCAAGAGCACGGTAACCTGCTTTGACAGTCCCGCAAACCCATCCTCAAGTCATCGGACGGAGAGCTATCCATTACTCGCCGTCCGCAAACCCGCGCCTACGTTGACCGGAAATGGCTCCTTGAAGGGAGGGAGAGTCAGACTTGTACCGACTAAAATCCACGGCAATCCTTCGATAGCCCTTTACGTTCCAGGGTCACTGTTACCTGTTGAGATAGTCCCACGAATTTAATATAGCCTCAGATGTAAATAAACCCTACCTAGTTTGTCCCACGAAGGCGAGTACAAGTGTATCGTGGTACGTCTGGTTCTCTGCTACCGTGAGTGCCCACATGCCCTTGATGCCCGGCAGGTCGATAGAAGCCTGTTCTTGAATGCCGATGCCATTGCGAATGATGCGTAGAGAACCCATCTTGAAAGCACCTGGGGAAGAAGATTTTTGTTAGTTGGGACTTGAAAGAGAGATGTGAAGTGACTTGATAGTGAGATGTTTAATCATGACATGTGTTATTAAAATTTAACTTCCGATTTTTACAAGCTTTATTTCGTTTTTAACCAACTTCAAAAAAAGAAGGAGGTTATCAATTCGACTGTATTTTTTTTTTTTATGTTTGTTACCTCATAACTTGCGACTGGGTGAACCGATTTTCATGATTCTTTTTTTATTCGAAAGCTGGTGCTTCCCGTGTGGTCCCATTGTCACCATTTCAGGATCTGATGATTGGATCTTGGAGAAATCGAGGGCAACCCTCAAATTTTATTGGCTGACACATAGTTTTTCGCAAATCTTATGAAGTAATTCAAGTATTTGCGTATGGAAATCATCAGCTCAGGTACATGAGATGATGATTTCCATACGCAAATACTTGAATGAAGGTACAACTCCTGAAGTAAGAAAACTATGTTTGTGTTTGCATATCTCCGGAACTACAAGTCCGATTCAAGTAATTCTTTTTTTGTTGTACTAGGTATCGTTCAACTTAGGGAATACTGCATACATCAAAATCGGTTCAGTAGTTTTTGAGATAGGGAATGAATTAAAGAGATGTTAACGTTGTTATTACCGGTGCTACGGATTACAAAATTCTAGTGCACATGTAAGAAAATGATGTATTTGACAAGAATTTTGGTTGAATATTTAAACTAAAAAGAGTAAAATAAAAACTTTTTCAAAAAAAAATGTGACCGCCTTCAAAAACAACCACAAAAAAGGGTAAAATAACCTACAAAACTTTTCTTTCGGAAGTCGGTGGCAAAACAGACAATGAAATTAATAAAAAAAGTCACCGACTTCCGAAAGAAAAGTTTTGTAGGTTATTTTACCCTTTTTGTGGTTGTTTTTGAAGGCGGTCACATTTTTTTTTTAAAAAGTTTTTTACCTGTCCCTATTGTCTGTAATGTAATCAAATCGGTTTAGACGCAGATAGCCCAATTCGCAAAATGGCAACCGCCAAAATTCGCCATTGTGAGAATTTGGATTTTTGAGAATTTGTCATTTGACACATTTCTCGATTTTCGATTGAGCTGAAATTTTGCACTAATGACTTGGACCTGGAAAGTGATCATAGGAACCTTTTGTAATGAAGAGACGCAATCCCATCAAGTTTGGACTCGTTTGATTTGTCTTTGTACTTTTCTTAAGATAGATTTTCTTTTTATTAACTAGTTGTGATTATGATTTTTTTCAAAATAAATATTTTTAACTGATTAACTTTTGGGAGTGGCCGGGCCACGTAGAACGTATGTGCCCGGAGAAGTGGGCAAAGATCTTCACTCACTGGATGCCTGAGGGAGGACATCGCCGTTGAGGTCAACTGCGGCGGAGGTGGTGTGACGATCTGATCATGTTCGCGGGGCAGACATGGCCAGAAACCAGGATACCAAAAAAAACTTTTGCCGGAAGATGATAATGTCTTACCAGAGCAAGTAATAAGCTGGTTCTGTCCCTGTCTCTCCAGGTCCACGACACACATGTCCACAATGGGCGCCAGGCTGGTGAAGCTCTCCATCGGCTGCACGTACTGACTGGCCTCGTCCCGCGACACCGACAGACGAACCAGTGCGGAGTCTCCCAGACGTGAGCCCACGAACACCACGCCGTTGTCCAGGTAGGTCATACATTCTGGTATTGGGATGTCTCCTGCGAAAAAAAGGTTTAGTTAGAATAGGGTAGTTTACTGCAATAATAAATTGAACGTAATTAAAAACGAATTCGTCAGTATTGAAAAATAATGAAGTAGATTTTTCTTTTGTTTTTTATTAAATGAATATTGACAATGATAGAACGCTTCGGAATTCGGGAGTGGGACGTGGGCGTGTGACGTCATAATGCCTGTAAAATTATACCATCCGAGTGGCGTTTTGTGATTTTCAGAAGCGTTGTATCTTCGTCAATTTTGGTTTGCGTATAAGAAAAAATACGTGTGAAATATTTTTTGATAATATTTATCTTTCGGACATTTTTTTTTATTTTTTGATTAATTTCGCCTATTTGAGAGTTGGCACAGTAGCTGAGCGATTGACTGCTGCGTTGCGTGTGCGAGTCCGATACCTACACGGAAAAATATTTATATCAGCTACAAGTAGTAGAAGGTCTTGGCTAAATAATTACAACCGCACAGGCCGATCTTCCAGGTTAAGCCGCACTTGCAGAAGTTGGTCCGTGCGTGGGTGACTATTTGTCATAGCGAGTTTCTTCCGTTCGTTCTCTATCAACAGTAAATACAGTTCATATTTGCATGCAACATACGGGACACGTCGCTACGTGTCGCGGAATGCCGACGGAGATAACTTTGCAAGCAAACATACTGATGATAGATTTCAATGTTCTTTACCGCATTGTAAAATGCCGCCGGGTCCGGCCGGTTGGTGTGAATCGTACCTTCCTCGGTAAGCACGTAAAGCTGTTGGCCTATTAGTCAGAAGCTCTAAAAGTCTAACAACCAGTCTTACCATGGGGTATCGTATTACCCAACTACTGGGTAGTGGAGGTCGCCCTATGTAAAATACTGATATTCAGTTGCATCTGGTTCGACTGGAAGCTTACCCCAATATAGTTGGGAAAAGGCAGGCAGTTGATGGTACAAGTACTAGGTTCCATGACTTACCCAACAATTCCACCTTGAGATCTTTAACAGCCTGTGTGCCGTCCGCTTTCTCCTGCAGCTCGAGTAGTAACATGAACAATCGTCCAGCGATGTCTCCCAGCAGGTACCGCAGACCACGCGTGTCCACGCGGCAATAGCAGTTTATTGGTGTGAGCTGAAATTGTACTGGAATTTAGACCTTAAACACAAGAACCACAAATGTTCGCCTATTCTATTATCGCGTGCGAATGTTCTACTCTTAGTATTCCGAAATCATTAGGTCGCATCCTAGAAGTGTCGAAAAAAGCACGTAGTTGAATTATCAACCTTTGTCGCTAAGCAGTGCGAAAATCAAGCGCGCGTTGTAATAAAAAAACTCTCGAGTAAATCCGGGCCTATAGTAAACTAAGAATAATGGAATTATAAATAAATGGAGTACTCTCTTTCGGGTGTACCTTGATCTGTGGTGGAGCAACAGCAACATAGTTCTGTCCATCATGATACACGATTGATTCTTGACCTATTACTATAGCGCCGCCTGTAAAGATTTCAATTATTTTAATACTATTACAGCTAAACCATTTTTACGGGATCCCTTTAATTTAGTTAATTGGTTCTAATATATTTTGGTATGACTAGAGTATTTATAAATAAATTAGTTATGCATAAGCTGTTATGCGTAAACAAATGTTTGTCATGTTACATTATGTCTTAAAATTTTATGCAACTGATAGGGAAGTCTTTTTTACATTGCAGTGAGGCACGGCTATTATGAGCATCTCTTTTATTTTTGTCAGTTTGCATAGCAAATAGGCACTAAGGTTAGATTCAGTCACTCACCAAGAGGGCTAGGCACAGGTATCAATATTGAAGCTTCAGTCTCTACATTATCCTGTTTCCATGGTATCTTCATGAATTCTTTCTCCCTTAAGTTTATTTCATGAGTCTGTAATAAGCATCAAAAATCTTAATACCATAAGATTCAAGTTACCAATGTATCTCTTTTGTATTTTATCTGAGTTACCTTAATATGTCGGCCATTGAGATCTTGATGTATTAATATGATGGTGGGATTTGAGCAGCCATGTAAAAACTCTACATCAAACACATTTAGCTCTTCGAGTCTATAAATAAAAAATACAGAACTTAGAAAAAGCACAGCATACATTTTAAAATGACTTTTATCAAAATGTTCTTTCACAAAGCCGACTTATTTCTGATTTACAAAATTAACATTAGCCACAGCAATACTTACCTTAAACTAGCAGCTTTTAGCTCTGTAGAATCTTTATCAAGTGGTATGATCTTGAACAGACCGTCATACAGTCTTAGACCAATCACTCTGGCTTGTGGATCAATTACGGCAAGGATGCCATTCTCTGCTGGCTTTCCAATTCTGTCTGAGACATTGCCGTGAGCCCTGGTGACTACTTCTAGTTCGCCATTGGCTGCAGTTCTCCATTCTAATATCATGGCATTATAGCGGGCTGTCAAGATGAACACTAGGTCCTTATTCTCATGCTGAAAAGGGATATTGAGTTTATTTTTGAAATGCACATTAAGGCTCACAGCCCTTCAAGATAACTGAAATAATATGTTCTTTCACTTGCATGCAATGTTAAGCTCAGCAATCATAAATTCGCTAGAGTTTTTCTAGCACATATTTTAAGAAAAAAAAAGACAATCATGAAGTACTCCATTTAAGTACTATTCAGTGGTAACACAACAGTTCAGCAAAGGGCATTTATTATGAACAATTAATATATTTATTAGGGCTCTTTTTATAGTGTATTGAATGGCTCATGGTAAGGGCACAGCAAGTAATTCAAACTTAAATTACAATTATACTATTTAAAAATATTATTATATTAAAAATAAAATTTTGCATAAAGAATACTATCTAAGTAATTCAATAGTTAGACAAGGAACTTCCACAGTTAACAGTATTGCTTGTATGTTGCAAACTCTGAAGTAATGTGTTACTGGGTTGTGGAGGTCAGATAGGCAGTCTCTCCATGTACAAGACTAGTATTCATATTCATTTTGGAGCCTTTTACTGATAGTTACTCACTGGAGGCCTGAACATCTTCATCTTGGCTACCCTCCCATACAGCCCAACTTCCTTCATCGGACGCAAGCCCTCTGGAGTCACCAGGTACATCTCCAGACGAGACACCTTCGCCACCAGAAGGTTCAAGTCCGTTGGCGAAGTGAAGTTGCCTAAAGGACATTATTTTCAAGTTATTCAATCACCAACCTGGGTTGGCTAGCAGAACATAACAAAACATTTTACCTATACGACTTGATCATGGTTAAAAGTTAGCAATATTGTTTTCAAAATCTGTCTTTAAATACAATATTTATTACATCATTGGCTAGTGTGGTGAATTGGTACTGGCAGCTTATTTATTTAGCCTACAAGTACTACAGTACCTAGAGACACACTAATATACTAAAGAGGTGTCTACAATAGAAGCAAAGCAACAAGTAAAATTTAATGGATGAGGAGCAAAATCTTATTGGAGTAGATCCTTTTCTTAGGCATTTTGACTCATCAGACATACTAAACAGGATACAGGGTTCCTGAAGCTGTTTGCAAATATCAGGAAACCACCCGTCTGATCGATAATGCAGTTACATGACGTGCGACAGACATAACCCTGAGATACGTATAATTATGTATACCTATGTTCACCCTTTATGCTTTGATAGACGCTCTAATCATGATACTAGATGCATATTAGGGCGTGAATTATTATAGATTTAATAACATCACAATATTATGGCGCAATTTTATAACAATGTTGTTATATTTGTTTTCAAAGCGTGCAGTAACAACTGCGATCTATTTTAAAATCTCTCTCTGAAATCAATGTATTGTTGAAGTATGTGGACAGCAGCATAGTAAAATACTATAGGGGAGGCTTTTTCTGCTCCAAATATCAGCAAATGGAACAATTATATGAAAATAGCGCGATGATATTGTAGTCATTTTAACCTCAACATGACAATAACACAGATGAAAATGGACGTTTACCGGTAACACATGATATCACGGCGGTAGGTTTTTGAGCAGTAACCACGTAGTGGTAAGCCATGATGATATTTCACTAATCACACATCAATTTTCATCAATAATTCAAGATTTTTATTTTGTATTTCTGACTGCTGAAAACAATTCGCGGATAGAGTGGCGGGTCCACCGGTCCACAGACTACTTAGAGACTTAGAGATACTACGTATCACCGGTCGCTACTAGTTGAGTGATGGGAAAATCTGAAATATGGGCTGTGTTTGAAAATCGACTAAGCACCGTTCTTGATTTCGACGGTTTTACAATTAATCAAGCAAAGAATTAAAAAGGAAAAGACCTGAAAATATAATTTATTACTATTAATACATATTTCACTGTACCTTTTTTATTTTGGCAATAAAATTACTGTTGACAATCAATCAAGGTCTGATGGGTTATGGTGAACGCACACCTAGTCGCACCGCAGTCTCCGCAGTCCCCGCATTTCGAATTATTTGTATGAAGTTCTATGAAACCTCGCACACTTACCCGCATCGCAGTATCCGCAGAATCGGTAAGAAAACGGACTGCGAAGACTGCGGTGCGGCTAGGTGTGCGTTCACCATTAAGCTGCGAACATATTATCGGACGCGTCCGTCAGCCGCGGCTGAGGGACGCGGCTTATTGAAATCTAGCCAGTACATTGAATACTACACTGTGCAAACTATCGGTGGTAAGACGCGGACGTGACCTTGAGCGCTCGGACGTCCGAACAGAATCTGGCCGGCTGGATGTTTTGTGCATCCGCGGACGGCAGCGGACGGTGTGAACGGGGCACGGGACGCGTCCGCGGACGTTTTGAGAATATGTGTTCTGTGGTTTCGAGTGTCACAAGCAAAACCGCGCTCGCGCATTGACACCAAGTGAAAGGACAACATAGGGCAGCTGCTGCCAACTCCATAAATTCGTCCTCGCTATCGCTGCTCGTCATGCTTCCCTTTTGACAAACATAACTACAAGGAATGATCGAAGTGTCTACGTAGTCTATGGATCGAGTAAAGACGTCCGAAGACGTCGTCCGAACTACCGTGCACACTGCTAAGCCGTGTCCCTAAGCCGCGGCTGACGGACGCGTCCGATAATATGTTCGCAGCTTTACGCTCACAACTCGTCTCATTAGACATTTCGTCTCTTTCCCAACTCGTCCGACGCATATTGGTCAGTTCACACCGAGACGCGACGCGAAGCGACGTGACGCAACGATACTTCAAATTTGTATCTTTTCTTGTAGTAAACAAAGTCAGATTTTGAACGAGCTGCGTTGCGAAAGGTGTATCTTTTGTCTTTTAAAATAGAGTTACATTTTGAATAACTCTATTGAAAAGTGCGCGCAGCGTCACGTCTCGGTCTGAGCTGACCGTATGACGACGTACAGTCAACGTCAAAGATATCGGGAAGAACAGACTGTAGGTATAAAAAGACCTCAATAACTTAACCCTTAAATGCGTGATTTTTCCAAAACTTTTGAAAAAAACATATTTAATGCAAGATCGGTATTAAAATAAAGGAAAAATAGTAAAAAAAATCTAGCATCCTCTTTTTTTTTTTTGCAAAAATGTGTATGTTGTTTTTATACAACATTGCGCGACCGGTGAAGTTACGTAAGTATGGACGAAATAAAAAACAAAATTATTTTATAATTAATTTATTTATGTCTCATTATGATAATTATTTATAAAAACAATTATTTTATTTAGTATCACACAGTTGCTCTTTGAGGAGTGGCTGGATAGACGTCACGGCGTCCTGATCTACCGCATGACGCAGGTCCTCACCGGACATGGAAGTTTCGGGAGGTACCTGTGCCTGATAAAGAATTAGGAAAAGCCTGGGTGTCACTACTGCGAAGATCGCCCGGAGGACACGGTGGAGCATACGGTGCAGGACTGCCCCGCGCGCGGCAGAGCACCGCCGCCGCCGTGTCCTCACGGCGGCGATCTCTCGCGCCCGTCATTGGTTGAGGCCATGCTGCGGGGCGAGACGGAGTGGGAAGCGGTCGCCTCCTTCTGCGTAGCAATCATGCTCGCGAAGGAGGAGGCTGGCCTCGTGAGGGAGAGGACAGCGTCCTCCTTCTACCCCAGCCGCAGTGGTAGACGTCCACGTCGCCGGACGTCGGCAGACGAATTCCGGCCACCGAAGGCGCGAGCATGCGGGCGACAAGTAATGGGCGACTCGCTGTCCGACCACGGACCATGCCCAGGTCGACGTCGCGTCGTGTTCCACGCGCGCCTCAAAGAGTGTCAGCATGATGACGGGGCCCCCCTTTAGAGGGCCAAAGCCTGCCAGGGTCGCGGGACTAATCAAATTACCGTGACCTTGGAACGTAAAGGGCTATTGAAGAACGCCGTGGATTTTAGTCAGTACGAGTCTGACAGTCCCTCCCGCCCTGCCCTGGGTAGGCGGACTCATTTGATGATTTACCACGTAAAAAAAAAGTATCACACAGAGATACCTTACACTCTTGGCACATTTTCAAAGTAAAACCAGGGCATTTTGGAAATTTGCTGATCCATCTGGTTCTTCTGAGTCATCAGGACTTTCTAAACCCTTAGAAATTTCGCTTTGTAGTAGCGTGGCATGCTGAAAACCAAAAGAAAAGCCCATCACCAATCATGTATTTTTTTACCAAGAAGCGCGCAATGTAGTTTTTATACAACATACCGATTTGTGTTATTTTGTACTAAACGTGTAATTTATTTCTATGTTTTATGCGTTTACCATGTATTTGAAGATATAATCAAGCAAAATAAAATAAATTTATAAACTTACCTAATGTTTAGCCAAGTCTAGACACTGCTTCAAAACAACGTTCGCGCCAAAACCTATGTTTTTGTCAAAGTGGCATTTGACATTCCATATTTAAAAAAAAAAGAAATATTTTTTATGACCTATTATAAAAAAGTATATCGTATATCGTTCAGAAACACAAATAATTAGTCAAAATAATTAAAAAATCATAGGAAGTTATTTTTAATCTATGGTTTTTGGAATGTTGTATTTATACAACAGTGCGCATTTAAGGGTTAAAATAAAAAAGGTTGAATACCGAGTTTATTATATAAACTAATACCGAGTTTATTATTTTGCTAGGTGTTTACATCCGGGCACGCCGCAATTGCGGCGGTAAGACCCCTCTTTGAGGAGTGGCTGGAGAGACGTCACGGCGTCCTGACCTTTCGGATGACGCAGGTCCTCACCGGACACGGAAGTTTCGGGAGGTACCTGTGCCTGATGGGGAAGGAGGAAACGCCCGGGTGCCACCACTGCGAAGATCGCCCGGAGGACACAGTAGAGCATACGGTGCAAGACTGCCCAGCTTGGGCGGTGCCCCGACGTGTCCTCACGGCGGCGATAGGCGGAAACCTCTCGCGCCCGGCATTGGTTGCGGCCATGCTGCGGGGCGAGACGCAGTGGGAAGCGGTCTGCTCCTTCTGCGAGGCAGTAATGCTCGTGAAGGAGGAGGCGGGCCGCGAGTGAGAGAGGACAGCGTCCTCCCTCCGCCCCAACCGCAGTTGTAGGCGCCCGCGGCGTCGGACGTCAGCAGATGATCTCCGGCCACCGTAGGCGCGGGCAGCGAGTAAAGGGCAACTCGCTGCCCGACCAAGGACCATGCCCGGGTCGACGGCGCGTTGTGTCCCACGCGCGCCTTAAAGAGCGTCAGCATAATGACGAGGCCCCCCTCTCAGAGGGCCAAAGCCTGCCGGGGTCGCGGGATTATTTCCTTACCGTGACCCCGGAACGTAACAGGCTATTGAAGGACACCGTGGATATTAGTCAGTAGAAGTATGACAGTCCCTCCCGCCCTGCCCGGGGCCGGAGGACAAAAAAAAGGTGTTTACATCGCAGTGGTAGATGCCCACGGCGATGGACGCGGACGTCGATGGACGCAAGACGACGCCACCGTAGGCGCGGGCATGCGGGCGGCGAGTAATGGGCGACTCGCTGTCCGACCATGGACCATGCCCGGGTCGACGGCGCGTTGTCTTCCACGCGTGCCTCAACGAGCGTCAGCATGATGACGGGCCCCCCCTCTAGAGGACCGAAGCCAGCCGGGTTCGCGGGACTTATCTCATTATCGTGACCCCGGAACATAAAGGGCTATTGAAGGACACCGTGGCTTTTAGTCAGTACAAGTCTGACAGTAAGGGATGGGAGGACACATTTGATGATTTAACTACGCTAAAAAAAAACTAGTAACTACAATAAATCAAAAGTAAATTTGCTAAACCGCGGCGAAGCCGCGGGCAGAAACCAGTTTGTGATAAAGATGAAAAACTACGAAAAACAGATTGAGATATATTGATGAGCATGTCTGTACATATGCATCGGACGAGTTGGGAAAGAGACTAAATAGAGCATGAGACGAGTTAATGAAAATGACCAGATGCACAATGTGACGTATTAGTGAATGTGAAGGAATAGGGAGAGACGGAATAGCTAATGAGACGAGTTGTTAACGTAACCACCGTGTGATGGGCACATCACACCTCTAGTTTGAGAGCGTTTGAGAGGGATAAGGAGTTTTTGCTTAGCATTGGGAGTGAAGTAAGCAAAAACCAAAAAGTATCTGGCTTATTAACTTTTGCAAGCTTTTTGAATTTTTATTCTTTGATTGACATTAAATATTAAAGAATAATTTTTCATGACCATTACATTTTATTTTCATGAGTAATAATTTATTCCAACAGGTATGGTAAAAATAAAAAACAAAGTTGTCGAACTTATACCTATAGATTTATTATTGTATATTTTTGTACTATATTTACAGTTATAACTTTATTATAATAATAAATCAGTCTTGACGATTGCTTGGCGGCACACTTTCGAACAGGACTTGAGTCAGGAATGTGAATTTTCCTGTAAAATAAAATTAATACATTTTTGAAATAGACGATTTTATTACAGCTTGGCCAGAACGGATTGAAACGGAACTAAAATTTTTATTTCTAACAGCGTTTCAAAATCTTTGATATTTGATGTAAACAAAGACCGCAGGTTTGTTAGATGACAGACAGTGGCGACTTCCGGTTTTCTACATTTTTATGTCGAGCTGTATAGCTTGACATAAAAATGTAGAAAACCGGAAGTCGCCACTTTCTTCGCGCTACCAGCACTTTGAATGATTTTATTTTATTATTTTTCACTTATTACGTTAGTTTTATGGCACAATAATAAAACAAACAAACCTGCGGTCTTTGTTTACATCAAATAACAAAGATTTTAAAACGCTGTCAGAAATAAAAATTTTAGTTCCGTTTCAATCCGTTCTGGCCAAGCTGTACTTCATCGCCAAATAGCAAGGAGTTGGCAAATAGTACGTTATAGTGATGTGAACACGTAAGTTTTTTTTATCCACTTCGGACATACAGCTTGGCAAATTAGAGTAGAAAACCGGAAGTCGCCACGTGCTCTCGCTACCAGCACTTTGAATGATTTTTTTTTTCACTTATTACGTTAGTTTTATGGCACAATAATAATCTAACAAACCTGCGTTCTTCGTTTACATCAAATGTCAAAGATTTTAAAACGTTGTAAGCAAACAAAAAGATTAGTTTCTTTTCAAGACGTTCTGGCCAAGCTGTACTTCGGACAATTTCAAATGTCAATGTTTAGAATGATTAAAACCTCTTTTTTATAAAACCATGTTTTTCTTTTAGGTCATACTCACTTAAAATAGCAGTCGGAGTTTTCTTATAATATACAAATACAGTATATACGCTGGCGCCCATGAATATGAATCCCACAGCCATCAAGTATTTCAATGATGGGTCGTGTACTATTGGCAATATTGATAAAAATATTGCCACTATCAATACAAAACATGGTACCAATGTTGGTACTCTGTAAGGCCGTGGTTTCTTCGCTTGTGTTTTTCTAAGTACTAACAAAGCAACCATTGCTAGTCCGTAGAAGAACCAGAGGAACCAACTGGCGAATTCTATTAGCGTCTTAATGTTGCCAACTAAAATGAATACTGTTGTTAGTAATGCCTGAAACAAAAAAAAAGATCCGTTAGTTGTTTGAAGAGGGTAGCCAGACTTATTTAATTATGAAGTACTCTTTCACCAGTTATCCCCCCAACCCCTGTTTGATGCAGGTAGGGTTTTATTTCTACTAGCGAAAGATTGTAGGTTGCTACTCCTTCATTTTCACCCAGAATGCAAAGCTCAGCTCAGCAGTTGAGTTTGCTGCTAGTGAGAGTGACTTCTGTGAGTGTTTAACATAGGTCGCCCAAAAGAGAACTTTAAATCAATACTTACTTGGAAGGCAACAGCAGGAGCTGGTGTCAATCTCTTCACATTGACATATGAGAATACTTCTAACATGTGACCACCTCGCGCGGCTGTGTAGCATACTCTGGAATTAAAACAAAGTATTTTATTTTACCGGGCACGCCGCAATCGCGGCGGTAAGACCCTCTTTGAGAAGTGGCTGGATAGGGGTCACGGCGTCCTAACCTATCGTATGACGCAGGTCCTCACCGGACACGGAAGTTTCGGGAGGTACCTGTGTCTGATGGGAAAGGAAGAAACGCCTGTCACCACTGCGAGGATCGCCCTGAGGACACGGTGGAGCATACGGTGCTAGGACTGCCCCGCTTGGGCAGGGCACCGCCGTGTCCTTACGGCGGCGATAGGTGGAGACCTCTCGCGCCCGGCATCGGTCGAGGCCATGCTGCGGGGCGAGACGGAGTGGGAAGCGGTCGCCTCCTTCTGCGAAGCAGTCATGCTCGCGAAGGAGGAGGCGGGCCGCGTGAGGGAGAAGATAGCGTCCTCCCTCCAACCCAGCCGCAGTGGTGGACGCCCACGGCGTCGGACGTCGCAAGACGATCTCCGGCCACCGTAGGCGCGGGCATCCGTGCGGCGAGTAAAGGGCAACTCGCTGTCCGACCATGGACCATGCCCGGGTCAACGGCGCGTTGTGTTCCACGCGCGCCTCCAAGAGCGTCAGCATGATGACGGGGCCCCTAGAGGGCCAAGCCTACCGGTGTCGCGGGACTTATCTTATTACCGTGACCCCGGAACATAAAGGGCTATTGAAGGATAATACCGTGGATTTTAATCAGTACAAGTCTGACAGTCCCTTCCGCCCTGCCCGGGGTGGGACGACACATTTGATTATTTTACCACTTTATTTGGGAACGGTTTAAATAAACCTACATACAGCTTGGCCAGAACGGATTGAAACGGAACTAAAATTTTTATTTCTGACAGCGTTTTAAAATCTTTGATATTTGATGTAAACAAAGACCGCAGGTTTGTTAGATTTATTATTGTGCCACAAAACTAACGTAATAAGTGAAAAAAAAATGAAATAAAATCATTCAAAGTGCTGGTAGCGCGAAGACAGTGGCGACTTCCGGTTTTCTACATTTTTATGTCGAGCTGTAGTAAGGTGACTAGATATCTTAGCGTCATAATGAGAGGCCACCAATAGAACTAGAAGTGGCGTTTATAACAGTATTTTATTTTTGCGACGATTCCTCCCAGTTTGTCTAATATTGTTCGACAAAAATAATTTGAATATTTTTTTCCATATATTTTAATTTTTAGTTAGGGGAAATTGCATAAAGCACGAGACGCGTCATGCGCAAGCTCGCTTACTTAAACTTGATGGGGTGAGCGTGTAAAAACTTTTTTTTAATTTGGTAAAATCTTCAAATGAGTCCTCCAACCCAGGGCAGCGCAGGAGGGACTGTCAGGCCCGGTATCCACCAAAGCGGAGAGGAGAGGAGATGTGTTTCAATAACCAATCAGATGTCAACTGAAGCTAAGCGGAGAGGAGATGTGGACATCTGATTGGTTATTCAAACACATCTCCTGTCCTCTTCGCTTTGGTGGATACCGGGCCTTAGTTGATACGGTCTTTCAACAGACCTTTACGTTTCGGGGTCACGGTGGTTCGTAAGTCCCGCGACCCCGGCAGGCTTTGGCCCTCTAAGAGGGGGCCTCGTCATTGTGCTGGGACTCTTTGAGGCGCGCGTAGAACACAACGCGCCGTCGACTCGGGCATGGTCGTGGGTGGAGCGTGTAAAACCTAGTACGTTTTATCTTACCTGGTAACACCAAACTGCACACTCATAGCGCATCCAAACGTGGCTATAGCGACCCCCAGCGGTATCAAGAAACTGGCGGGACCCAGCACCCTCGTCCCAAAGGCCACAGCCACCGCAGGCACTGACGTCATGTCACCGTAACTCAACACCGTCATATAAGCCACGTTCATGAACACGTACAGCGCTGTTATTAGCGGCACAGCGATTGATATGCTGAGCGGTACGTTACTGAAAGAAAAATGAAATTGGTTAATGGAATCTTGGATAGTTGGGAGGATGTAGGGTTTTGGTTTAAAGTCTGAATTTTGCCAAGCTTTGTCATTTGTTAAGAATATGCTAATTTACGGAAAAAAAAATTGTCCTAGTTATTAGATTATAGTTAGATTTTCAAAGGTTATTGGACCGTATTTTTCTTTCTTTACGTAGACCAAAATCAACAAAGATACAACACAAACTTTAAAAAATCACAATAAGTCGCGGCGGTCGGTATAATTTTACATTTTGCGTTATAAGATCCCAAGCCCCCACTCCCGAATTTTGAGGCCTTTTATTTTGATCAATATTCATTGATAAAAAAAATAAGTAAATGTGTCCATTGTTTTTTAATAGGTACTCTAACTGACAGACAATAATAAAATACCTTATTATATACGTAGACTTGAGCGATTACGTACATTTAATACCCAGGTTGGACACCAATGTTATTAGGTTTTTCAGTCAACTTTTTCGGAAGGCCGTTATCTGGATTTGTACCTAATTACTTGCAATAGAATCGTCGTCTATCCGTTTACTTGTAAGCCACGGTCTAACATAATATTGGATGAACGGCCGATAAATATTAATGGACAGGCCTTTTCGACAGGATTGCGTTAGTGACAGCACTAATATTATGGTAATATCAACGTTCACTATCCGCTTATCAGGTGCGAACATCATTAATGACTACAAAAAGGCTTATAAATATTAGTTCCGTGTCTAGGTGATCGTATCTATTGATATACACACAATGTTGGGAAAAAAGCAATGTGTGCCTACTTCCTGTATCTTTATTACCCTTCTTAATATTGAAATGTAGGGGGAATTATACAACATAAAAATATAAGCACTGCATGAGATTAGTATTATGGCCCCAACTGAGTCATTCACATTTTGATGAAACTCCACCATACTGAAATACATGTGTTTCTTTAAAATAAAATATTAAATCTTTTATGATACTCGAATGGAATTATAAACGAGGTGCGAGACCGCAAATCTCAGGAGTGGTACACTAAACCAACGATACGGGGCCGCGGCAAACTACGAAGAAGATGGCGGGACGAACAGAATATCTTTCTTGAGAATTGGAAGGAAATAGTGCACAATCGTGGCTATTGGAAGCTGAATGGTGGGATGCTTTTTTATTGTGGTAATATCATCAAATGAGTCCGCCCACGCAGGGCGGGATAGGAGGGACTGTCAGACTTGTACTGACTAAAATCTACAATGATCGCACAAAAGCTCTTTTCAAAAAGAAATGGAAAAAGAAATAGCACACAATTGTGGCCGTTGCAAGGAATGGAGGGTGGCCTTTGCCCAGCGGAGGGAAAGTACAGGCTAGTAATAATAATAATAAAATTGTGATACTCACACTCCAGGGTTAATAATCTCCTCAGTGACGACCGTCACACTGTTCCATCCATCGTAAGCCCACAGACCTGAGTACAACGCGAGGGCGATGCCTCCAGGACTAGAAGTACTGCCTTCAAAACCTTTGTTTAAGTGCTCTGTGTTTCCTGTAACGATAGAAATTAAGTTTCATAATATGTGTATGTTTCGCCATTTTCGACTTTAGGGACTAAGAAATAGAGTTGTGGGTCTGTCTTTAAAGGGTTCAGTGGCTTTGGATCCAAGGAACAGGGGGGATTTTTAGTTAGTAAGAGAGAGTGACAGTTTGGGCGGGAGGACTCATACGATGATTTTACAATCTCATACAAAAGAAATCAAGATATTAAAACATTTATGGATGTGCACTGTGCAAATCCTGCTATTTTTTTTAGAATAGATGTTAGTGATGATTGTTGTATAAATATGCAGTATTTTATAGAGAAGGGTTAAGCAAATAGTCAACCACATTACGCCATTTATGTTTAAAACCTGGGACTCAGATCCCCCAAAGTGTATACCTTTTCCATCTTCCTAATTTATGTCGTTAAATAATATCTGGTTGCATTAGAATAAAAAAAATGTAAAGTACCTACCTTTTGCAATTTCATAGATTCCTCCTCCAATGACGATTAGACAGGCAAACACTTTACATACACCAAATATATTCTGTACTTTTACGAATAACTTCACGCTCGTTATGTTGATGTAGGTCATCACAACTGTAAAAAGAAAAATATTATTTTTAAATAGGTCTTGTGTGGAGGGTAGTTTATTATTTAATTGCATACAGCACTCATTTCTGCAAGTATTATATTCTGATTAAGAGATCGCAGAAAAGATATTTCTCTGTTCAATGCATGAGTTTCCAACACGGTTAATTAAATACTTACAAATTAGCAACACTTAAGAATTAGGTTTTCACAGTTTGATTTTTCCTTTGAATGTAAACTTTATTTTCGTTAGAATAAGGTTGCTATGTTGCTTGAGATGACATTAGAGATAAAATATGTAGTATCCTTTACATTCCCCGAGGAATTAGTCCCACTTAGCCCTTAGGGTCAATTTATACTAGCGCAGAGTTGAAGCGTCAAATTCTTTACAAGTTACGAAGCCGCACTATTCACGATCAGCGTTGTTCACGCGCAGACGCGAGAATGCGCGCGACTTTTTAAAATCTCAGAAGTAATGTGTGCGTTACGCTGTGGAGTTAAGGTTGAAATTGTTATGTTCAGTTTTGGAAAGACGCTTCGATGCGCTTCGACTCTGCATTAGTATAAATTGACTCTTATTTTAAACAATTGAAATAGGTGAAAATAAAACAAAGACAAATTAAAACTTATATGAATTTTAATACCAAACTTAACACAATCCATTCTATTATTATTTAAAGCATTAATTGGCACATTTTGGTTGAATTTAAAGTATCTGAGTGGCTACTATGGAATGTACACTATAAAATTACCAGTCTAGAAATTAACACAAATATTTATTTTATCTAGTTAAAATTCCAGAAGTAAGAGAAACACTGCCAATATTTTAAGAGACATTTTAGTCAAAAAAAGAGTTATTTTTTCCTTCTTTTTAACTGCTCTCCCAAACAATGTAGTTATTGCCACTATTACATATCTTTTAACCATCTACATAATTACAGGTCACTATAATTTCTTAATGTGCTTATCTCCAAAAGGGATAGACAGGTAATAACAGTTAAAGATGTCTAGTGGTCTACTGCACTGCATACATTACACAGACTCTAATGTATATACAGTAAAGCATTGATGATTTAAGGATGGTGGCTGGCAGTGGATGGATGCGGGCTGCCCAGGACCGGGATGGTTGGCGCTCTTTGGGGGAGGCTTACGTTCAGCAGTGGACGGCAATAGGCTGATAATGAAAGCATTGATAACTGAGCTTTATAGTTTGTTCCATAAGACAGAATTTTCAACATGGTCACATTGCTGTCTTCAAAATACAAGCTATCAATATGCCAACTTAACTTCCATATGGTCATAAGGATTAACAGTAACAATTTTCATGTCTTTCAAAACTTCTATTATTTGATATGTCTCGGTTGTCACTGGTATGTATCCATTGGAAGCTTCATTGAGCTGCTCAGCCATTAGTTGCTGGAAACAAAAAAGGCTATGTTTAAAAATCATTTAGCTTAAGGGCGCATAACCAGAAAGTTGGCAACGTCGCTTATAGCTGTCAAATATTTACAAGTTTTAGTTAATTTGGCAATGTTACTGTTTGGAAATAAGAAATATGGCTCTGTAGTGCACTAGAAAAATGATATAGGAATTCAATTAAAACACTGAATTTGATGTTGTACGAAATAAAATGCGTGAGAACTTTAAACTTATGGAGTTTATTGTAAAAATATAAAAATACAGTCAAAAGGTACCGTTTCATCTAGCAATCAGCACAAGAAGAAGAAGAATGTTGCCACAACACAAAGAAAAAACTACCAGAAAAAGTGTTGCAAGCTTATTGACTAAAATTATTACTAAGTATTTTCATTAACACTAAAATAAATCTATATGTTTAGACTGTCCTAAACATAATTGGGGGCGGCAGTAACTTACTCTACAGGTAGTTGACACAGCCGTTTTATTGACCTTCTATAAACTTTGTTATTCATTTTGATATCAGCCGCTCTTACTACATTGTCTCTACCTGGATATGTTTTTACAATTCGAGCCATATTATAATTTAATGGAGTGGTGTTCATATCCTTTACAATTACCAAATCACCTTCTTTAAGGTTTGGTTGAGGATATTTCCACTTGGGACGGCTTTGAAGCTGTGTTAAATAATCATTTGACCATAATTTCCAAAAATCTTGTTTAAGTTTGGTACAAAGATTCCAAAATTTTAAACGATGAACTGAAACATCTGTTAGATCAACTTCAGGATAGCTAGCCAGAGCAGTTCCAATCAGAAAGTGTGCAGGAGTTAAATAATTACAATCATTTGTAGTTGCAGAAAGTAGAGGCCTAGAGTTCAAAATTCCTTCGATTTGTACAATGACTGTATTGAGCTCTTCATAGGTTAAACATTGGTTCCCTACTACTCTCTTTAGATGATGTTTTACACTTTTAACACCTGCTTCCCACAATCCTCCAAATTCGGGTGAATAACTGGGTATAAACTTAAATTTTATATAATGTTGAGAGCAAAAACCATTAACAGTATCCCTGTGGTTTTTGGAGGACTGTAGGTCATACAACCTTTTCATTTCATTTGACGCTCCTTTAAAGGTTTTAGCGTTGTCACAATATATATTTGTGGGCATGCCACGCCTCGAAATAAAACGCTTGAGACATGCTAAGAAGGATTCAGTTGTTAAGTCCGATACGAGCTCTAGATGTATAGCTTTTATAGCAAAGCAAACGAAAAGCGCGATGTAGCATTTCTTAATGATAGGATTTCTAACCCTAGCAACCTTCATATCGAAGGGTCCACAGAAATCAACGCCGACATGCTGAAATGGCCTGGACGCTGTGATTCTTTCTTGCGGGAGTGAACCCATCAACTGTTTAGCAGCCTCAGCTTTTAAACGAAAACACTTGACGCATTTACGCACCACTTTCTTGACCTCTCGAATACCGCTGACTATAGAGTACCTTTGGGATAGAGAGCTCAAAACTAACCTAGGGCCTGCGTGTAAGAGTCGCAAGTGTTCTCTTTCTATTATGAGATTAGTTACGTGAGAGTTTTTCGGAAGGATAGCTGGATGCTTTTTATCGAAAGACATCTCCTTGGCATTATGGAGCCTACCTCCTACTCTAATAATACCTATTTTATCAAGGAAGGGATAGAGGCTACCTATTCCTGTTTTTATATTTTTTCCAGCAGAAAGTAACTCTACCTCTCTAGCAAAATGTTGCATCTGCGTACAACGCACGATGACCGACATAGAGTCGCGAAGCTCCTGAGGCGATAGGTTACCGTCCGTTATTTTATTTTTATTTTTCGAACAGTTGTTATAGAACCTGTAAATAAATCCTATCACTTTCTGTAATTTATAAACGCTAGAATATTTTTCAAATAGCTTTGTTGAAAACGATGGCTCCACCTGTGTCAAGTTACACGGTACGTTTAGCTCATCAATCTGTTCAGTGTCTGTGGACAAATCAGACGAATTACAATTTTCTAGACTAGTATGTATATGTGTCCTGTCTGATAGGTAGGTTGGCCCGTGCCACCATAGCTCACTTTGCTGCAGCTTGTGCGGCAAGACGCCCCTCGACAATAAGTCTGCAGGGTTGTCACAGGTCCTAACAAATCTCCACTGAGTTTGATCGGTCAGCTCTACTATTTGCTTGACTCTATTGTTGGCATAAACATTTGACTTTACATTGCCTGCTTTAATCCAAGCTAGCACTATCTGGGAGTCGCTGTACAATAATGTATCTAGATGGGAATACCTACCCACCAGGACTCTACCAACCCTATGTGCCAGCTGGGCCAAAAGGAGAGCACCATTGAGTTCAAGCTGGGGAATCGTTCTACTTCTATTCAAAGGAGCAACACGGGACTTGGAGCACAGTAGATCTGTCTGCACTGAACCATCATTTTTAAAAATTCTTAGATAGATACAGCAGCCAAAGGCTTTTATTGATGCATCAGAGTATCCTACCAACTCTACAGAAGAAACATCATTACTGTTCACACACCTACTTAGTTTTATCTTGCCCATTAGCTTTAAATTGTTTAGGAAATTGCTCCAGTATATTAACTGATCCTTGGGTACTATGGAGTCCCATCCTATTTGCAAAGACCATAGCTCCTGCATGAATATTTTGGCTACCACTATTATTGGACCTACTAAGCCGAGAGGGTCAAACATCTTCCCTATAAAGCTCAGAATTTTTCTCTTTGTGTTTAAATTATGTTCCTCATCAAAATTGGGGCTTGAAAAAGTGAAAGTATCTGAATTTATATCATACATTAAACCTAGAGTCTTTACTAAATTATCCCCACTCATGTCTACATGTTCAAATTGTTTTTGCTCAACTGGAATACCCTCTAGGACATCAAGGCTATTTGAACACCATTTGTGTAGAGAAAAACTACCTAATTTGAGAAGCTCTATCAATTGGGATTTTAGCTCATGCAGCTGCTCTATATTATCTGACCCACCCAGTATATCGTCGACGTAGGTACTCTTGATCATTGTTTCAGCAGCAAGTGGGTATTTGTCCTTATAGCGTTGAGCTAATTCAAGTAGGCATCGAGTGGTCAAGAATGTAGAGGCCTTCAGTCCGTAAGTGACAGTCTGAAGCTGTAAGCAGCTGATAGGCTTCTTAGGATCATCTCGCCATAAAATATTTTGAAGGCAAGTATGGTGGCTATTTATCATCACATTGCGAAAGGCCTTTTGGACGTCGCAAATTATTGTGTAAATGTAGGTCCTGAACAAGATAAGAATATCAAAAAGCTCACTCTGTACCACGGGGCCGTTCAGCATGACGTCGTTGAGTGACACCTGGCTGCGGGACTTCATACTCCCGTCAAACACAACGCGAAGTCGGGTTGTCTTACTTGCCTCGTTGATAACAGCATGGTGTGCCAGAAAGTAAACAGGATCTTTATCAATATCGTAATTAGCAATCTCTACCACCTTAGCATGTCCTAGCTTTACATACTGATCTATGAACAATTTATACTGCTCTAGTAACAGAGGATTTGATTTAAACCTTTTTTCTAACATCAGAAATCTTTGGTAGGCAACTGAAAACGAATCGCCAAGCTGCAATTCTTCCAGAGGTGTGATGAGAGGTATATCAACATAGAATCGATTATCTTTCAGGCTCATAGAGCCCTGAAAACTTTCTTCCGCCTTTACAAACTCATCACAACTCGGCTTCATAGGCTCAGGTATTTTTTCAGAGAGCCAAAAATTTTCCATTATATTTTCTAATTTTTTATGATCATTTATAGCAAAATTTGATACAATATTACAAGTTACATTACTCACTTTTTCAGGAATATTACCACCAACTACATACCCAAATAAGGTGTTTTGTAATACCGGTCCATTTTGAATTTTAATACAACCATCTAGCAAAACATTGAAATAAACATCCGCACCCAGTAACAAAGAAATCTCAGCTGGGATATTGAACTCCTCATCTGAAAGTTTCACATTTTTTGGTAAATTCCACCCGGATACATTTATAAATTGTTGGGGTAATTTTGTTGTTATTTTGTCAACAATGTGACATTTTAAATTTAATTTTACATTATTGTGGCATGGAAGCACACTTATATTCACAAGTTTATTGATTTGTGTTTGTTTATTACCTATACCTATAATATTATGGGTTTGATTCATAGCAATCAACCCAAGTTTGTTTACAAGGCTGGTTGTAACAAAAGATGCCTGACTGCCCGTGTCAAGCAAACCTCGGATAGAAACTTTTTCACCATGTTGATTTAATAAATTAACCTTTACAGTAGGAAGCAAGATGTTGTTGGAAACAGGGTTAGACAACAAAGTCACTGCAGGCTCAGTAGGAGCAGCTTTTTCTTCATGCAACAAAGTGTTGTGCCCTAATTTACATATTTTACATTTGAAATTAAACTTACATTTTCCCCTGTGTGTTCTTAGACATGTGGTACATAAATCATGGTCCCGCACAAATAACTGGCGGACCTCTAGTGCTGCTGTTTTGAACTCCGGACAGCTGAAAAGAGCATGGTCACTTTTGTTACAGTGTTTACACATTTCTTTTACTTGTGAGGCAACATTGGTCACCTTAGATGGGGTAGATTTATAGAACCTACTTGTACTTTCATTGCAAGTACTATTGGGGGGTAAGCTATCCTCTAACGCTATAGCGCGCTTTTCAAGAAAGCTTAAAAAATCTGCCACGGAAGGCAATTTTCCTAGATCCTTATCTAATTGATAAGCCCTATTAGTAATTTGATCTAATTTTCTTGTTAGAATGGAAATTAGCAACATATCCCATGTATCGATGGGCTGTCCCAGATTTTTTAATGCATGCAGCTGTTGCTGTACATCTGACACAAAAGACCTTATTGAGGCTGCAGTGCCTTTTTGCATTGTAGGTAAATCTAATATACCGCTAATATGATTTCCTATTAACCGCGTTTTGTTGTCAAAACGCTTCTCCAACAAGTTCAGTGCTTCCTTGTAAGACTGGTTGACTAACGGCAAATTGACAATGACTGCCAAAGCATCATCTGTTACATATTTTCTTAAATAGAATAGCTTTTGCACATCAGATAATGATCTGTTATTATCAATAACAGCCATAAATAAATCAAAGAATGGCTTGAATTTAGTGAAGTTCTTCCCGTCAAAGGGTGTTACATCAATGGTTGGCAATTTACAAGTGGAAACATTATGACATTCTGAGACTGATTTTTTACCTATCTGTTTTAAAGAGGCATTAATTTTAGCTAGCACAGAATAATATTGTTCTTCTATTGGACCAACCTGTTCGCAGTCGTTTTCGTCAATACTTAGTATATCCAATTGCACCGCTTCATAGTTCTTGAGCGCCGTGATGAGCTTCTCCTTGCGAGCCTCCAGGATATCCACGGTAGCAGAGGCAAAACTGATGGGGTCGTTCACAAACGTCTCAATGCGCGTGATTGTAGCCTTGCATTGGCCACGAAGAAGTCGATGTTTACGCAAAGCTTCTTTGGACTCCGCCATGGTGGAACGTATGTAGGACGCAATGTTTTATTTATTCTACGACTTACGAACACTCCGCGCACTTTATATCTAAACCGCACTTTATAATTCGAACTTTATTGACACGGAGCCGGTTCGACGATGTTTGTTTACAAACTGTTGACACTGACAGCACTGACAGTGACAGCTGAGTGAATGACTCCGGCGCAATGGCCGCCGGACGGATATGGACCGCGCTCACCTCTCGCACGAACTTCACCACACTCAAAAATGAAAATGTGGGTAATTGAAAAAAAGCCAAACTCGATGTGCAGAATATCGTAATTTTTACGATTACTCGATGATATGATGCTGTATCTTGATGATGCTTCGCTGATTTTCGTTCTAGCTTTGCATAGAACGAAGTTGCGGCCTCGTACAAATACCGCCAACAACAGCGACTTGTATAGCAAGCCGGCCTCGACGAACACGATGTCTCCACAAAACTTGCGAAGCTGCTCGGCACTGATTTTAAACACTAATCGAAGGACCACCGCACGCATGTACGAAATAAAATGCGTGAGAACTTTAAACTTATGGAGTTTATTGTAAAAATATAAAAATACAGTCAAAAGGTACCGTTTCATCTAGCAATCAGCACAAGAAGAAGAAGAATGTTGCCACAACACAAAGAAAAAACTACCAGAAAAAGTGTTGCAAGCTTATTGACTAAAATTATTACTAAGTATTTTCATTAACACTAAAATAAATCTATATGTTTAGACTGTCCTAAACAGATGTTGTAACCGTTTAAGGTGGATAAAAGGGTTGATTCCCTTTATGTCGAGTCCCGTTACGTCGAGCCGAAAACCTTGTCTCGCTTCTATTACCCCTACGTCGAGTTTAGTTTTCTGTCCCGTTTCTATTCCCTTTATGCCGAGTTTATTTACCACGCTTCTATTACCTTTACGTCGAGTTTAATTATATCATATTTTAGAAGTACAATCACGTCCAATGAAATGAATACATGCACATAATTTAGAATTATTAATGATTGGAATTGTTATTAGGAGAACTTGGGATCCAAGAGCGAGCGAAGCGAGCTCGGGACTTGTGGGCACCCCGACACGGACAGGTTAGGTTCGAAGGGGATGGCGGGGTCTGAAAGACCCCGCCATCCCCTTCGTGTTAGGTTACTTTAAACCATGCACGCAGAAATAGGAGCCGCGCGGAGCGGGGCTCCGTTGAGCTTCCTTTTTTAGGTAATCTTCACCTATACTTGTATTAATATTATTATGTTTTTATGCCATTGGCTTTTAATTTACATTCCTGACTGTACTTGTTGACCAAACTCGACATAAAGGTAATAGAAAGCGTAAAATATCAATACTTTGGAGAACAATAGACTTCCAGACTCGACGTAACGGGACTCGACATAAAGGGAATATATCGAAAATGTTTCCAAATGCTTTTTTTTACGTCTAAAACTATATATTCGGTGTTACGATATTAATTATTGCATTCCCTAATCAGTTTTTTAGTGCACTACAGAGCTATATTTCTTATTTTCATAAATTAGGAAAATTAATTAAAACTTGTAAATATTTGACAGCCATTTGCGACGTTGCCAACTTTCAGAATATGCGCTCTTAACTCTATGGTTGTTAATTCTTTGGTTGAAGAGTGGTCTGTTATTTAGCCTACAGTCTACACCATTCCACTCATGGGCAAAGCCTTTACAGAAATATAAGTCTTCCAGTTTTTTAAATCTAAGGTTAGTGTGTTCTTACTACCTACCATTAATTATCAAAATCATTAATGATAAAAGAATTCCAAATTAAGCATGGATGCTAATTTGTAAACTTTAAAAGGAGTACATATTTTTAGACCTCATTTTCAACTGGGCACATTTTTTTCTTGCTCCAAAAATGGCTTATGATTTTCTTGTAATATTCTCAATTCATTTAAATTGCTGACATTATCAAAAACTAAGATCAAACACAAGCATTTAATTCGAATAGTTTGTCAATAAACTTTTTTATTATAAATAGGTATACTAGCTTTTCTCAGCGGTTTTACTCGCTGTTTGATTTCTATCGGTTGTAGAGTGATATTATAATTATAGCCTATAGCCTTCTTTGATAAATAGGCTATCCAACACAAAAATAATTAATCAATTCGAACGGAAGTTCCTGAGATTAGTGCGTTCAACTGAATAAACTCTTTAGCTTAATAATATTAAGTATAGAAAAGCACTTTAACTTTTCATTCCAAATTGTAGATCATGGCGCTGTAGAAACGGGTTTTGTCAATGGGAGAACAGACAAAATGGCAGAACGTAAAAGATTTTTTTTGATTTAATCATAGTTATGTTTAAAATATAAAAAAGATATGTTTCTATTCTTTCATGGCGTAAGAATCGTGTCATATTTCTGCAAAAAACAGTCGATTTGTATAGAAATAACAATGAAATAACTTTGTCTTTTCTTGGTAGAATAGAGATAGAATCACCATGCTATGCATGCTGCAGACAACTCACCCCCATAATCTCAATGAGTATCCCGTCTGAATTGGGAAACATAGACTGTATGAGGCCGTGTAACTCTGTTTTCATCACTAGGAACATCTCCTTAGCTTTGCGGATGTGTTCCGGTCGTACTTCACACTTGCTAGCCCTCGGACGGGCCTTGGCTTCTTGTGATACTGTGATTAGGGATTTTAATCTGAAATCAATTTAGTTTCTTAATGTTGAAATAGGTGTGGTCATTTATTATTCTCTAAGTAAATTCTTAAATTATTCAATAAATTGTTAAATGTTTTAATGAAACAAAAGTCATAATATTATTAATTAATTGTCAGGACTATTTTATAATTTTATTAGTGTTAAAAGTTATAAAACTTTAATTCTTAAGTAGCAGCCAAAACAAGTATTTAATCATTTTTATACCAAATTAGCAAGCCTTTTCCCATCTAAGTGTCTTCTATGTAAGTTTATTCCTTATCAGTAAAATAAGACAGATAACAAACTTTCAGCTCACCTATTTATTTCAGCATTAATATCATTTATGGAACCCCTCATAAAAGCAGTATACTCCTCCACCTGGTTAGTCTTATCTTTGATTTCTTTGAGGAACTGGCTGGTAAGGAGGTTATCATCCACTATTATCGGAGTATTCGAATTTTGTATCTGTGTTCCTAGGCCTTCGACATAGCATAGAGTTTTTTCGTTTATTTGTTCTAAAGTCACACTTGGCGCTTCCAGTGGTGCATTGGCGATAACATAGCACTCGTGCTTGCAACGAGCTTGTGTTTCTTTTATTTCGCGTTTCACAGCGTCTCTTGTTTCATTATTACGATCAGAAGACATTCTAAAAACAAAAATAGTCTACAGTTCCATTGTGAAAGCACAAATAACTTGAATATATAAATAAAACTAGTTTTACTTACTTGCAATAAGTAGTATTATCAACTTGGACACTTTTATTTATTTAATCACAAGTAAAAGTTGCTAAAACTTTAATAATAACACCAAGAAAGAGAAAACACAAACAGCGCGTCCAGTTTGGTTTGAATTTTGAAATTGACATGACAGTGACACTGACAGTTCTAACCAGTAGAACTAGTGCGGCGCGCCAACTGGGAAATTATGTGTGTACCAATCGTTTCCTTAAGTTCTAATCGATTAAAATAATCGTTTGAATTGATACGGTAAAATAAAGTAAATTTTTAGAATACTTACACAATGCAGATATAGAGGCCAATTTAATAGCTATTTCTTTATAGTCTGGATCTAAATTTGGCGTAAAAGGTTGAATTGCGTATTCAGCAAACGTCATGACGATTATAGCGACCTCCGCTGGTCTTAAAATGACAACATATATCCATGCACATATAAATGAGGGCAACGGGCCCCAAAATTTATGCGTATTTCCAAATGCTTCTTGAAAATAGGAGTATTCAGCGCCCGATTTTCCGACCACAGTTCCAAGTTCAGCAAAGGACAACGCTCCTGGGAAAAGGGAACATTCGGTAAGTACGAGAAATTCGATGTAACACTAGGCAGAATTTTGATATAGGTAAAAATAGGCGTCTTACCTACACCCACCTAATAAGGATATAATTCCAGAAACTGTCCATATTATCAGGCAAAGGGCAACAGATCCGGAATGTTCGAGCGCTGATGCTGGAGACACGAAGATGCCAGAGCCAATCATGACTCCAAGTATCAAGTTGACTGCTGAGAATAGACCCAGCTCCCTCTTCAGTTTGACGGCACTTCCACACGCTTTTGCCATGCCATTGCCTGTCTCACTCTTTTCTATCAGTTCCGCTTCTTTGTCAGTCATTTTTGTTTACCTTTAACAATAAAAACAAAACATTTTAATGGGCAGCCGTTATCATATTGTTATGATGGATGGCAGTGTAGTTTTACATTGTTGTACGGTTGTACCGTACGTATTTATTTATTGTTATAATAAAACGACTACATTAAGTTTTATGGATTTATGCTCACGCGGTTTCACAGATTGCAATTTTATGCCCAGCTTATAAAAATACACGATATGCGTTGGTTTTGACGTTTTTATACATATTGTCACATTTTTACATCTTTAACTTTTCCAAGTATTTCATCATTTTTAAAACGGAAATGCGTCTAAGTTGTGTTAATGAAATCTAATAGTTAATTTGCGGAACAAACAAAAGGAAATGACTAATAGATCGTTAGTCTCAGTATGTCAAGGACAAAAGGTCGTTCGCTCTACCGGACTTATCTATCTTTCTTCTCTCATCTAACATTTCAGTGCATTCACTATTCTTTGAGACCATTAATTATGAAATGATTGCTGCTAAGCGTTGCAAATTAAAGATGTTTGAGCCATTCACAGTACAGTCTGTTGTATATTTAGTCTATGGCACATTAGTTTTAAGAATAAAAAATGTATTGTCTATGGTCTTCCTTGATCACCTAAGCTACGATGTAACGGACGCCATCGTGTAAAGCTCTCAATAAATTATAATCCGAATTCATCTCAAGAAGTTGTCTTATTACAAGAACCCAGCCAGCCCCAAGCACAACATGGTGTCAGAATTGGTCTCAAAAGGTGAGAAATTTGTAATTATTCAAAATGTCTGACAAAATCTTCATTGCGAACATAAGGCCGCTAAAGATAGAAAATGGCGACAATGCTGCCGAGAAATGGAGGCAATGGAAGCAACGTTTCGAAATATTCATGGATGCTAACGAAATCAGCAAATGTCCAAATGCTAAACAGACAGCAATTTTACTGAATACGATTGGTGATGACGCGCTTGAAATATTCAATAGTTTCAACATCGACAGGACACAAACGAGCGTAGAAATAATTTTGAAAAAATTTGATGACAAATTCAGTCCACACACCAACTTAACAGTTGAAAGATATAACTTCTTCACGAGACTACAGAAGCAAGACGAAACTTTGGAAGAATACCTCACAGTTCTCACTAACCTATCGACCGCATGTGAATTTGCAGCACTAAAAGATTCTCTTATAAAGGATATGCTCGTCATTGGTATACAAAATACACATATAAAGGAAAGACTTCTTCAAGAAGAAAATTTGACAATTGAAAATGCCATGAAAATTGCAAAAAGTCTCGAACTGTCTCAAGAAAGGTCAACAAAACTCATGTGCAAAACTGAAAACAAAGAAACAGTGCAAGCAATCAAGACAAGTAACAGAAGCCGTTCACAGTCCAGGTACAACAAAAATAATCATCACTACAGGAACAGATCATCATCGTCAAGCAGAGAGCATAACTTCAACCAAAGACTAAAAACACCAGACAACAATGTATGCAGGAGGTGTGGTCAAGTACACAAATACAAATGTCCAGCAGAAGGCAAGACTTGCAACAATTGTAAGAAGAAAAACCACTTTGCAAAATTTTGTTTCTTCAAAAATTCAGGAAATAATAATAATTCTGGTAATAATAATCATAGAGTAAGTACAATTCACTCATTATCACATCCACAAGATAATCAATTTGTCATACGTTCCATTAACAAAAATTTTAACAGTACAGGAGACTGGCAAATTAATGTTTATTTTCAAAATTTCAAAGTCAAATGTCAAATAGATACAGGAGCTGACACAAATGTCATATCAAAGCATACTCTTGAAAGAATTAGGTCTAATACTCAGGAAAATATTAAGGTAATAAGAACAAATAATAAAATATATACTTTTTCAGGAGAAGTAGTGCCAAATTTAGGTACTTGCATCTTAAATTGCTCATTTGAAAATGGAGTTTCAGCAAGATTATACTTTACTGTGGTAGATTGTGAATGCATACCAATAATTGGGTGGAAAACATGTGAAAAACTTGGTATTGTAAAAAGAATATTCAAGATTGAAGACAGACATAGCAACAGGTCAGTACAAAATATTGTGTCAAAGTACGCTAGTACATTTGAAGGTTTAGGTTGTTTACCTTACAAGGCTCATTTAGACATTGATCACAGTGTTACACCAAAAGTTTGTCCAGTACGTAAAATTCCCTATTCTTTGGAAAATCGCCTGAAGGATGAACTAAAGAGTATGGAACAACAAAAAGTCATAGAAAAGGTTGAAAAGCCAACAAAATGGGTAAATTCTATAGTCCTAGTAGAAAAACCTAATGGTAAGTTGAGGATTTGCCTGGATCCGAGAAACTTAAATGAAGCTATAAAGAGACCCTACTATCCATATCCTACATTTGATGACCTTAGATCTAAAGTAGCCGGAGCTTCTATTTTTTCAAAACTGGATGCTAGTTCAGGATATTGGACTATTTGTTTAGATTCAGAAAGTAGTGACTTATGCACTTTTAATACACCCTACGGTAGATATAAATTCCTTAGATTACCGTATGGCATTAATTCCAGTGGAGAAATATTCCACAGAACCATGAATCAATTGTTTGGAGACTTACCAGGTATAATAATATTTGTCGATGACATTCTTGTCTATGGGTCGAATGAAAAAGAGCACAACGAAAGGCTTGAATTACTGTTCAAACGTGCATCTGAAGTAAATTTAAAATTTAATAAGTCTAAATGTCAATTTGGTATGGAGGAAATACGCTATGTTGGTCATATTTTTAACAAAAATGGAGTGTCACCCGACCAATCTAAAGTCGAAGCAATTTCTAATATGTCTAGTCCAACAAATGTTAAAGAACTCCAAAGATTTCTAGGAATGATTAATTATTTAGGTTCCTACATTCATAACTTAGCTGAAGAAACCACTATTTTGAGAGACTTGCTAAAAAAGCAAAATACTTGGCAATGGTTAGATCAACATGAACAACAATTTAAAAAATTAAAATCATTAATATGTCAGTCACCCATTCTTGTTCATTATGACATCAAGAAACCTATTAGATTGTCTGTTGATTCATCAAAAAATGCAGTAGGCGCTGTAATATTACATGGTAAAAATCCTATAGCATATGCCTCAAAATCACTAAATAAAAGTCAAATAAACTATGCACAAATAGAAAAAGAGCTTTATGCCATTGTATTTGGTTGCAATAAGTTTCACCAATACATATACGGTAAACCTGTTCAAGTCGAAACAGATCATAAACCTTTGGTCACTTTATTCAAAAAACCTTTGTCAGAAGTCCCTACAAGATTACAACGTATGATGATAGCCTTACAAGCTTATCACTTAATTGTTTCTTATACTAAAGGAACAGAAATGTACATTTCGGATACTTTGTCACGTGCTCCCATCAAGGACACTAACCAAAATCAAGAATTAGTTAGCCTGGACGATTTAGACAACGAAGTCGAAATTCATATTAACTTATTAACTTCTAACTTAGCTATCACAAAAGAAAAACTGGATAAAATTTTACATCACACAAATCATGATTTAATATCACAAAAACTTAAAGAATATTATAAAATAGGATGGCCTAAATGCAAAGAACATTGTGACAATTTAGTATCACCTTATTGGAATATTAAGGAAGAAATTCATATGATTAATAATTTACTTTTCAAAAACAACTCTGTCATAATACCTAAGTCTATGAGGTCTGAAATTTTGAATATCCTTCATGAAGGTCATTTAGGTATAGAAAAAACAAAAAGTTTAGCTAGAGGAGTAGTTTATTGGCCTAACATCAACCAGGACATAGAAAATAAAGTAAGACAATGTGAAACTTGCAGTATTTATTCTTCAAATAAAACTAAAGAGTCAATGTTATCTCATGAACAACCACTATTTCCTTGGCAAAAACTAGCCACTGATTTGTTTGAATATAAAGGCAAAAAATATTTACTTGTTGTAGATTTTTATTCCAATTACATAGAAATAGCAAATTTAAACAAAGACAGTAGAACTTTGAATGTCATAACACACTTAAAATCTATTTTTGCTAGACATGGTATCCCATTACAACTTCTAAGTGATGGAGGTCCCCCTTACAACTCGTTGGAATTTAAAAAATTTCTTCTTGATTGGAATGTTGAACATATTGTGTCAAGTCCACATTTATCTAGGTCAAACGGACTCGCTGAAGTTTCTGTAAAAATTGTGAAAAACATATTAAGAAAATGTGATGAATCAGGGTCTGATCCTTTCATAGGATTACTTCATTATAGAAATAGTCCTAGAGGAAATATTGCTTCACCTGCTCAGTTATTAATGTCAAGAAATTTAAGAACTAAATTACCTAATATAGTAAGTAATCTAAGACCTAAAATTGTAAAATTTTCAGAACACAAAGTAAAGAAACACAGTAATTTAAATAAAACAAAATTATATTATAACAAAAATTGTAAAACATATCCAACATTTTATAATAACCAACAAATTTACTTTAAGAAAAATCCAAAAGATATCATATGGACTAAAGGTACTATTGTTTCAAAGACAGACTTTCCTAGATCATTTATTGTTAAAGATTGTTATGGTACAAATTACAGAAGAAATAGTCAACATATTCGGATAGATTATAAATCAAGCAATAATAAGTCAAATAATAAAAAAGTCAAATTCAAGGACACTAGACAGACTATGAATCAAAATAATTTTCCAATTCCAAATAAAACAGACAAGTCGAAGTCAGAAACATTTCTTCAAAAGTCCAAAATAAAAGAAAAAGAGGATGATAATTGTATATTTATTTTCACTCATTCAGAGTCAAATCCTTTGTCAAAGTCTATTACCAAAGAAAATAATGATTCTGATTCCTTTTTGTCAGTAGAGTCAGATCATTCGTCTCAGTCAGTTACGGAGGCAAGATCTCCAGTATTTGTAAATGTCGAAGAAATAGCATCACCTGATAGTCTACATGAATATAATGAATATGATGACCAGGTTTTATTGGATACAAATGAATCATCATGTAATTCTCAAAGTCCTATTACTAGTCCTATGCTTGAAAACTTACCTCATACCTCTGTTAATTTAGAAAAGAAAGATTGTAAACAAGTTAAAAAAGAAATGTCGCAAGCTGAGTATAGCTCGAGAGGTAGATTAATAAAAAAGAGACAGAAATTAGATTTATAAATTTGATATTGTGTATTAATATTGTATAATGTTAAAATATATTGTATTATTATAATTTAATTTATCTTAGCTTTATTCATCAGTTTAAGGTTATTGATAAGTGTCAAATTGTCAATGTCATAATTTTATAAATGTCAATGTCATAATAATTTTATAAATGTCACATCAAACCTTTTGAAAGAAAAAAGGGCATGTTGTATATTTAGTCTATGGCACATTAGTTTTAAGAATAAAAAATGTATTGTCTATGGTCTTCCTTGATCACCTAAGCTACGATGTAACGGACGCCATCGTGTAAAGCTCTCAATAAATTATAATCCGAATTCATCTCAAGAAGTTGTCTTATTACAAGAACCCAGCCAGCCCCAAGCACAACACAGTCGTTGCTAGTTGCTACTTACTTACTACAAAAAAACTCGTGAGCAACGTTTAACAATGGTTCAGCTACCTACTTGTAAGACATAAATTAGTTCGCTGAAAGGAATTCCGACGAAACGGTTCATCGTACAAACGAGTCAATGTCAAATATACATTGCTGGCTCTCCAGCTATAGCTAGTGTATTTCAACTGGGTAATGAGCTTCATGTGAAGCTGAGCTATTATATGGTCATAAGGATGTAATTGAGTTAACAGTGGTGAATGAACTTCGCTAACACGTGGTAGGTACTTGTAAAGGATCATAGGTAGGTAACCAAGAGGTCGCATGGGAACATTTTGACCTCATCGTTATGTGAAGGAAGGTGACCGGTGAACTCACTTAATGCCAATCAAGATAATATGACATTCATTGGTTTTTATGACTGAGTAATAGCAGATCAAATTCTTTATTCGATTTTTGAGGAATACCAAGGTAGGTATGTACGTAGAATATCTCCCTGAACAAAAATGTAAACATTTAATGACACATTATACTTTTGCCATTCATTAATAGTTAACATTAAACTAATTTTAAAATATGACATTTCTTCAAAATTCAAAAATCTACTTATATAAATGTCATCTTAATTATGACATTTCTTCCTGAGTTATCATTACTAAATAATTATTTTAAATTATAATTAACATTATTAAGATTTTTATGAATTGGTAGTAACTAATACATAATTATTAAAATGACATTCCATTGAATTTATTTATTTTAATAAAAATAAAAGAAAAATGCGTTTAAAAATGATTACGATGATCGATTATCCACACCACACTATACGATTCAACGCAATCTCGCAACGTAGATTTACTTATAGCCCAGGAGCCACCGATCCTGAAAGCTCCGTGATCACGGATTCTAATATTTTTAATAAAAAATATAAGTTAACGTTTAGACGAACAAGATTTGCTTGGTCGGCGTGGATTTGATTGGCCGGAAATATTTTAATTAAATTTTTTTATTATTAAATTTCCATAATTTTTTTCCGTCATCACGGATTTTGATTAATCTTATATAGAATTGTGTGAAATATTCTGTTCAACAAGAAAAAATCCGGCCGACCAATGATTTTTAGCCGGAAAGGTCACGCATACCTATTTGAATGGTGTGATAAGGGGTAAAATTTATCCATTATCACGGAATCCTTTTTTTTTTTTTTTAATTCACGCGTTTTAATGTCACATTTATGATTATTTTGGTATGCGTGCTTACAAACTGCCGAAAGTATCGCGCATACCAAATTTTAACTCTCCGCTTTTTAACGGTTTCTATATTTCTGTAAAGAGTGAGTGAGACAGATTTTTGGTTCAAGTTGAAACCTTGCATGAGTTCGTCTCTTTCTATTCCCTACGAATTTAACATTTACCTGCCTCAAAGATTAGTAATCCAAAATTCAAAGACGCAATAGTTACTTTTTTACATAATCATTGGACGGACACTACATGTAGCTCAATTATTAAAGACAAAAAAGTTTTTTTAACAGTTGAAGACAAGTGTTTTGTGTACACTCATAGTAATGGAATAATAACTCGAATACTAGATGAAAATTATGAATGCTACCATGAAGAAGCTGATACAAGAATTTTTTTCCACTAGAATAAATGTTCGCCTCAACAAAAAATCCTCATAAAATCATTAGATACTGACGTGTTAATTATTTGTCTCGGAAACATACATAAATTCAAAGAGCAAGAAGTATGGATCACAACCAAAACCAATAACGAAATAAATTACGTAAATTGTACACAACTTGCAGAAAAGCTAGGTTCATCAGTCTGTCGAGCTCTACCGGGCTTCCATGCTTTTACAGGTTGTGATTATACAGCAGCTTTTGTTCGTAAAGGAAAAATTAAAGCCTACAACCTCCTGTTAGAAAATGAAGAATATCAGAACATGTTCGAGCATTTGACAAATCCGGAAGACATAAATGATAAAGAAAAGACAGATTTAGTCCAAAGATTTACAAATGAAATGTATAACGTAAAAAATAATAATGTTAATGCGGCAAGATTTGAATTTTTTTTAAATTTTTTGCAAGTACAACCGACAAAGAAAAATTTTACAAAGGTATGATAAATTTCAATTCAAATAATATTCCACCATGCTGGAAAACTTTAACGCAAAAAATATTACGCACCATTTTTGTAAACGCAATGTGGCAAAATGCTACTGAACCCATTTGTACATTATATGATCCAACAGAATGTGGATGGCAAGTAAATTAATCCAGTAAACTCGAACCATTGTGGTACATTGGCCCATCAGCACCGTTAAAGGTTGAGGAAATATTAAGTTGCCAACAGAATAAGGAAGAAAACGAAGAATCAGAAGAAGAGAGAAATGATAATTTTGATGATAATGATGTAGATGATTATTAATTAATAAACTTGAATTGAACATAATTTTTGTATCAACCTTCATTTCTTATATAATCAACCCAAATAAAAATTTTCCTGTATTTCCTCTTTTCCATATTAATTAGTATAATAAATAGTTAAAAACTTGAAGAAGAGACCAGAGGTAGAAGAAAGACTAAAAGAAATGTCATCAAGTAAGTGAAATCTATAATAGTATGATCCTCACTCACACAATAAAATTTGGTATGCGCGATACTTTCGGCAGTTTGTAAGCACGCATACCAAGATAATCATAAATGTGACATTAAAACGCGTGAATTAAAAAAAAAAAAAGGTTTCCGTGATAATGGATAAAGTTTACCCCTTATCACACCATTCAAATAGGTATGCGTGACCTTTCCGGCTAAAAATCATTGGTCGGCCGGATTTTTTCTTGTTGAACAGAATATTTCACACAATTCTATATAAGATTAATCAAAATCCGTGATGACGGAAAAAAATTATGGAAATTTAATAATAAAAAAATTTCATTAAAATATTTCCGGCCAATCAAATCCACGCCGACCAAGCAAATCTTGTTCGTCTAAACGTTAACTTATATTTTTTATTAAAAATATTAGAATCCGTGATCACGGAGCTTTCAGGATTGGTGGCTCCTCGCCTATTAAGTTGGTATGGTATCGGTATGTTTTGACTTTTCCAATAGTAATATTTTTAAGTTCTAACAAAAGACTAATAAAATAACACAGACTAATAATTTGGCTACTTTACTACAATCCCCAAGACAATATACTTATTTACTTGTCACTATTCATTGATCAACACAGTCTGTATCAAATTGGCATTATTACTACACATCCTACGATATTTTACTGATAAGAAACTATTGTCTGTTAATTTTCTGATAAAACTACCGAACTGTGGAGTGTTGATTACAGAAAACTGACAATATCGCCTTTATCTACCAAGTTATCGATTTGTTAGTTTAGTTAGTTTCGTAATTAAAAGGCGTTTGAAGATGGTGTCGAGACTAATAACGATTGGTAACAGACTAATACTAATACTGATACCTAATTCGACTGGATGGCCTCTTTAAAGTAAGTACAAAATATATCTATCGCATAATATCTGCATTACTATTATCTGATCCAGACATAATTAATTTAAGGTTTAAGAACGAGTTGTGAACTTTTGAACTTTAAACGTGTGTAGTATTCATCATTTTCCTTATAGTGTTTGTAAATAAATCTGCTTTATCAGTCGTAACTTATTGCACTTCGGTGATAAGAGTTTCTTTACTATTGTATTCTTTACTACCAATGGGGATGGCAACTCAAAGCTAATCGTAGATGGCGCTGCGATAGTTGGTCCCCACGTCTACCTTGTACAAAAAAACAAACAAGATTATTTGTTATAAAAATTGAGTATAAATACAAAACAAATATGGAAAATTATTCGTCCATGCAAGTACTATATACTAAAAGAAGAATTAAGACGCCGCGGCGCATCTACAAGAGAAAAAAAGTGATTTAATTGAGTGGTTATACATTTGATTTTACCGTAATAAATCCACAATTACTTGTAGTTGAGGTTTCAATTTTTGAGTTTAGGTATGTTTTACCTGTCCTCTCCTTTATCAAGAATATAATGCTGCTTTTGACTTTCTATTTTGATAAAATATCATAATGTTTTAAGTCAGTAATTTTAACCTTTTTTTCTATTTAGATTCGAGAAATATCACAATATATTTAATTTCTTAACACCACAACTATTACAAAACTCGTTCCAGGTGATAATTCTTCGATTTTCGAGCGATGCAATACTGGTACATAACCTCCAAAAGAAAAGTAGATATTATTTTGAAGAGTGTATTCCATCATTTTTACAGCTTATTACACAACATCTAGTCATTTTACATCAATAAATGTTTTTTTTTTCTGAAAATTCCTTTGATTTTACAGTTCTTTGGGGACCAAACTGTCATTTTCACTTTGACACTTGCCTTCCCCATTACTACGTAGTATCTTTCGTTTTAACAACAATTATGAATTAATGCAATAACCTAAAACGGTCTTAGTACAAAAAAGTTAGACTGTTGAACATTTGTCTAAAGAAACTGCAAAATGGCATTTGACATTGTTAGAGCGGTCCTTTTGCAGTTACACTTTTTGACACAAGTGTTCTGTAGATGTTTAACTTTTAGAGTATGACGGATAATGTTTATAAAACTAACAAAAGTTATACAAATGTTTGTATTTTGATACGTCATTTTAACTTATCTGTCAGAATAGCTGACATCGGCGGCGCGGGCGTTGCCAAAACAGAAGAAAAAAGAAACCTTTTCCACCAACGAGGAAAAATAATCTTTTTTTGAGTAATCTACACTAATATAAAGAAAATGATTTTTGTCTTTAATGATTTAACTCAAAACTACTCGACCGAATTTAAAATTCTTTCTCCTATACATAATTATAGAAAGCTACGTTATCAACGAGCTAGTAATCATGAGACTAGGAAAACTTTGACAGTAGGTATCCGTCGTACCACTAAAAGTTTAACATGTTTTGAACACTTGTCTAAAAAAAGTGTAACTACAAAACGACTCATAAATCAACGACAAATACCGTAAAACTTTTTTGTAGCAAGATCGTAAATGTTTGATTCCAAGTACACCACATTGCTAATAAAGATTTTGAATCAAGATCTACTAATTAAGTAATCTCTACTAATTAAGTTAGATGCACACGAAGATAAGACTTTTATTGACACTCCTTAATGTCATAGGTAAGTATTTATGTAATTTAAAAAAGTCTCGAGATTTCTGAAACATGTCTTTTAATGATAAAGATTATTAATATTTTGTTTTGTCAAACATTGCGGTCTTATCGCCTTTAGACCACCTTTAGACTTGATTAGTTTTTGGTTGTACGTGGTTGTACTCATAACACGTGGAATTCATGTGAAAATGATAAACTGTTTTCCAATGTGTTAGCAGTTTGTGGGCGTGCTAACTAATATTAATTTGGTTAGGTCAGGTTACGAATGGTGTTATTTTAGAAGTAAGAATATTTTTTGTTAAAAATTAGAAAACGCTAAAAGTACCTACCTACAACTTATGTTTTTCCTTTACAACTACTTTCCATTACCTTACCTTCACAAACTATATCCTTTACTACAATCAACTTTGTGTAAAGCATTGGCCAGTTGTAAATTCCAATAATTATAATACCTACTCAAATGGCACTTCATTGTTAGAGTACAGCAATTATTTCTATTTGACCGATAAGGTGCTTATTGCGTATAACAGCTGTAGCTATATGGGAGTATGAATATGACTCAGATACGTTATCCTGCAAAATACCTAACATTTGTGTTTTCAAAACAAAGACCAACCAAATTAAATAAATAATTGACAGTGGCACAGTGTGGAGTAAAGTACCCGCTGCGGAATTGACATTTTGCTGACCAACTTTGGTATTTTTTTGAAATGTAATCGTACATTTTAATTTTCAAGTCTACATCCTTGCCCTCTATATTTTTTGTACTACTGGCCTCTAGGATGGGGATGACTAACACTGACTAATAGAGGTCATGTGACAACGCACCACCCCTTTTATTGAGTGATAATGAGGTCGGGACGTGTTTAGCACGAGTGCTGTGACGCATTTGTCTGGTTCGATAAGTGTATACATAGCGATACTTGATTCAATCGTACCATTTTGGCGAATCTTCTGTATTTCAGGTTCTGTTTTAAGCCTCGTAGAACCTGTTTTTTTGCTTTGTTAGTGAATACTTTAGTGGCCAATGAGGTTTAAATATTACCAGCAGTGCTCTCCTTTAAGGTAGAGCTCTGCCCTAAGGATGAAACTAGAGTTTCGTAATTCACTATGCTGCAATTCACTGACATGATTGTGTCGATTTCACGATTGTATACCAATCTATGTCTCTTGAGCTCATCGCCGTTCGTCACGGTCGGTCGCTCCTAGAATTCAGCTTAGAACTTATCTTTTAGAGAACACTGATTAGGTGATGATGATGAGTTTTGTCATCTTGGTGGCTCATTATGCTTCTTGATATTGACGTTTAACACGCCCTATGTTCATTTTGGCAATATACCGATGTGCGTATGTCTATTAGGTACTAACTCGGATTTACCAAGGTAAGGTGGGGTCTAAATGAGAAGTCACGATATCACGTTTTACATGTTTGTTTCTTTTAACGGATTCTTGTAAGTCTATTTATTCTTGATGCTTAGAAGATAATATAAATATGCTAAACACGAAACGCGTCGATGGAAACACTGTGTGTCATGTTTTGTCAAGTGCTTTTTGAGTGTCATTTAGATGCGATGCAATAATATTAATGGTATCAAGTCGTTACTGGTAACGCGTGTGGTTTATCCAACTATTGAAGCAGATAGATCGGTAATTTAACCAAGTTTTGAAATAATACATAGGCAGTCAGTACAGAAATCTTATGTGTTTTCTTTCAGCTTTCCTACTATTTTAAGTTTTCATATTTATGTCAATAGGTAACATGATTATCTCAAAAAGACGTGTGAAATTAATCTGATAAAATTCGATAAAAAATAATTAAAAACTAATCATCTACATATTGATACGCCTTGTTAGTCTTTACATTACTGTTACCACCAAAACGTAAATCAGTTTTATCAGTAATTGGATGCCTATCTAAGTGATAGTCGTGCCTACAATTTAAAGATAATTAGGAGATGACTTTCATGTTTTCACCTCTTTTACTTTTACTTAGCCTGTGTTGAGTAAAAATCAAAGGTCATAGACATCTCTTGAAACAAAGCGCATACTTAATAAAAGAACTCATTAATACTTTAGATGCTACAATAATCGATAATACAGGAATCAAATCTTCAGTTGGACAGTACTACAAATATCAACCAGTCCCGATCTGTTAAATTTCTTTAATAGATTTTCAATTTTATCACATAAACACAAGATTCATAATTTTCTCTACTAACGTCTGTACAACAAACGTAACAGTATCATGAGATACTGAATACCTACGTCTATCTTTTTTGTGGTACTTCCACGACATTTAGATGGTCAATTTGACTAAAAGGTTCGTGCCAAAGAACATTGAATGGAACTATCGCTACCGTAATACCATTAGTAATCTTTTAGGTATTAAACAAAGCCGTATGGATTAGATAGATACATCCATATTGCTTTTTTCGGCCTGAATCACTCATTTCCTATGAGATAACACTTCTGTATTGCTCACTAACTGTTACAGGGACTGATTCCTGCCTAGTTTGTGACAAGAACAACTCGAAACCGAGACACTTAAACCTGGAAAACTCGACTCCTTAGGATTTAACCAAAGGAAAAGTCGATCCGGATAACTCGAAAATGTCGATATAGATCAAATACTGTCACAGAAACTTAAATATCATCGCTCGTGTTGATAGCACCTATTTAGATGAAGGCTTTGTGTCCAAATTACGAATGCAGTGTTACTGTCTTACTATAGACTTTGAATTGCCTCTTTCATTAGCTATTGTATAGCGAAGTGACAACTGTATTACTGTAGGAAGCGGGTTATCGCTATTAACGATCTCAATGGACTTACAATATCACTTAAACCGACCACATTAGCGATTATTGTCGCATACGGCTTTAGTTAACCTCTGATTGCTGCTTAGAACTTTCGAGATAAGGAAAAATGTGTGAAGATATTCAATAACCTTCTATCGCCTGTTACAATTTGCACTAAAGATAAGCTGGTGATGGTAGGTGCATTGCTTCTGTCAATTGATCCGTCATAAAATGTACTTCATCTATCACGGTAATCAACTAGTCTAAACCCGTGATTGTGGCGTGATTGTATCTATCTCCGGAATGCATGGAATTGTTGAATTAACTAAGATTTATCTACAAGACTAAATGCAAGCTGAAGGCCGTTTCATTGGAATTTGGAAAAAATCCTTGAGTATGTAAATACAGTACTTACGCTCGTATATAGTTTAATGTCTTTGGTACTTACTTAATCTTTTTCCTGTGTTTAATTTTATTTGTAACTAGCTGTGCCCACGACTTCGTTCGCGTGGATGTCGGAATTCAACAATGTATTTTTAGTGCGAAGCGCTTAATTCTCGCCACGTTTTTTATAAATCATATCGTTTTCATATACCCTACCATTTAGAATTTATTTAGATATTTCAAGAATATTTGACGTGTTTTTAATAAACGCCCTCTGTCGTTCAAAGGCAGTACTATTCAATGGCTACTGGATTAGAGCACCCATTCCATCTCATTCCATCCCATTCCATAACACCATCCCACTCCATCCGACTCCATCCCACTCCATCCCACACCGTCCCACTCCATCCCACTCCGTCCCACTCCATCCCACTCCGTCCCACTCCGTCCCACTCCGTCCCACTCCATCCCGCTCCATCCCACTCCATCCCACTCCATCCGACACCGTTCGACTCCATCCCGCTCCATCCCACTCCGTCCCACTCCATCCCACTCCATCCCACTCCATACCACTCCGTCCCACTCCATCCCACTCCATCCCTCTCCATCCCTCTCCATCCCACACCGTCCCACTCCATCCCACTCCATCCCACTCCGTCCCACTCCATCCCACTCCATGCCATTCCATCACACTCCAGCCCACTCCTTTCGACTCCATCCCACTCCGTCCCGATCCATCCCACTCCATCCCACTCCGCCCCGTTCCATCCCACTCCATCCCACTCCATACCACTCCATCCCACACCATCCCACTCCATCGCACTCCATCCGACTCCATCCCACTCCATCCCACTTTTTCCCACTCCATCCCGCTCCATCCCGCTCCATCCTACTCCATCCCAATCCATCCCACTCCATCCCACTGCATTCCACTCCATCCCCTCCATCCCACTCCATCCGACTCCATCCGACTCCATCCCAATCCATCCCACTCCATCCCACTCCATCCCACTCCATCTCACTCCATCCCACTCCATCCCACTCCATCCCACTCCATCCCACTCCATCCCATTCCAAACTTTTCTTTCTTTCCATTCCATCATTCTATTCCATTCCAATCTACTCTACTCTACTGCACTCCAAACCACTCCACTCCAGTTCACACCATATTTGAATAGGTATAGTTTTTCCATTCGAAGCTAGATCGCTACTGAACTGCGCGTCTCGGTGTAAACTGACCGTAATTTTACTTCTGGAACACTTCAAATTCAAATATCTTTTGATAGACTGATCCGATTTCAATGAAACAAAAACTAAATGTTACTTCAAGTTACGGTCAGTCGTTGTGTATTAAAGTTATCTACATAGCTTTCGTACATTTTTCGTGATGCCCGAACAAATAAACATACAAATACAAACAGACAAACAGACAAAAATTCTAAAAATGCTAGAAATAGGTTCTATTGGTTGTCCTTTAACACGCTGGCTATATTTTTTTAGTTTTTTTTTAATGTACAAAAAATATTTTTTTACAGTTTTATTATATGTATAGATATAGATAGATAGCGTCTTGTCTTAGCAAACAACTGTCAGAACATTTACAAATGTGGCACATATCGTTTTATAGTTTTATTAGTTATCTTTCGGCCTGTGCAAATACATATTAAAAGTAAGCCAAGAGAAAAGTGTGTTTTCAAGGGCGTGACGTAAGTAGGTAAGTATATAAAATAAATTAAATGAATGTTGATATAAACCACACTTAATTGTTTAATTGAATGAGCCATTCATTACGGTTCATTCTGTTTGAAGACTGTTTGGCAATTTAACGAATTGACTACTAACACTGCTAATGATAATTAATTGACACTTCAAAAGTGACATAATAAATGACCTATTATGAAATGACATTTGTATTAAACATTAGTAGGTTACTGACAATACAACAAAATAATAGTTTTATTACTGGGTATAATTATATTTCTAAACACTGTTTTAGGCTATCACGGTTATTTTCAGAATTTAAAATGTCACTTACGGGATATCTTCCGTGATTATTTAAATAATCACGGAAGATATCCCGTAAGTGACATTTAAAATTATATTTCTAGTTATACTTATTTGATTAGCTAACATTTTTATATCTGATCTACTACTTATAATGGAAAAAATAAATATTGCACTCCAAGTTCTTGCATCTGACAATCGCACCATTACCCATAACATTCAAATTCGTTACGTTACGGTCATAGAATTCCGATCACTAGCGCCACAGACTAACGTAAGTCACAATCACAAACGCCAAGCTGTTGCATTTTAAACTGACTAAGTAAGCGGTTGTCCTTGCCTGGCAATCAAAGTTTATTTCTTAATACTTACATTACGTTATATCGATTGATTTTATAACTACGAAGATTATAAACGATAGTGAAAACATTTGTCTGCAATTTTTCGATTAGCACGCTTTCCTTTGTATTTTTTTGTCCAAAAAATGTCACTTATAAAAAAACTCACTAAATAAATGCCGTCATGACTTATGTTTTAAAGATGTTAGGAAGTTAGATTCTTTTGGACCATATAGTGACTAATATGGCGCTTAGTGACAGTTTGTTTCTTACCAACATTTCCTCACTTAACCTATTAGCGGTTTCCCGCAATTATGTGCGACAATTTGTGTGGGATGTCCAGTGAAATAAACTCCAAGAAGTAGGTATCATACCTCGGTATAAGTGTGGGAAAAAATTCTCTACAATGCTCATAAATTGTAATTGGATTAATAAATAAACAATGTTTTTATTAAAACTGAAGATCGCAGTGCCCTTGAAAACGCGAAAGTCGTATAACAAAATTGGAACATTCATTGCCCTCGTGCCAAAGTGCAACGACACCGCACATTTTAACGCTTCTGCGATACATGAATAGCGTAAATTGGCTTATTTTTGTCGTAATTTCCCTTGCATCCTGCATTTAGCATCAGATAATGTAGTGTGCATGCCGTTTTATTTTTAAACGAGGATTTTCTTTGTTTTGCATGCTTTTCATGTGCGACTGACTGCATCGAGATACCTTTACCTAAGTGCGCAGCATTAAAGATTTTGCGAAGTGCATCGAACACAAAATTCCAAACAGGTTATACCACACGCATTAAACTTGACACTCGCATCGCAGTATGCAAGCAGGCAGAAAACAAAGTTTCTCCGAATTTAATTTCGTTACTTCCTTATTATACTTTTTATTGCAATTAGGTAGGTACTGTAGGTGCTTGATTTAAGACACCCACTGCGCAAGTCCACTGCGTTTCTTCGAATTTGAAACGCTGGTCTTGAGATTATTTTTCGAATTATAATTTATTACATGAGATTTAAGCAAAACGATAAATGATGGCATACCAGGTAATTTTTTCATTTATTATTGAGTGGAATATTATAAATGAGCAAAAAGACGTGACAGGAGGAGATACGTTTAATTTGAATGCTTCTTCTTCTAAAGATAATTTATGTCTTTGTTTTCAATAGGTAACATTTTTTTTTAACAAAGAATGATAACTTTAATATGCATGTCACGCACGAGTGAGGTAGAACCTAGTAGTCTAGTATCACATAGCACAGTCTGATATAATCACGAGTGCATCTAAGTAAATTGTTATCCATACCCACTAAATTCGAAGACATGGTGACATCCACCAACCCGCACTGGGCCCGCGTGGTGGATTATGGCCTTCTCCCTCTCACAGAGAGGAGGCCTGTGTCCCAGCAGTGGGAACATTTATAGGCTGATGATGATGATGATGATACCCACTAAATAAGACATTGTTGTATATTTAGTCTATGGCACATTAGTTTTAAGAATAAAAAATGTATTGTCTATGGTCTTCTTGATCACCTAAGCTACGATGTAACGGACGCCATCGTGTAAAGCTCTCAATAAATTATAATCCGAATTCATCTCAAGAAGTTGTCTTATTACAAGAACCCAGCCAGCCCCAAACACAACATGGTGTCAGAATTGGTCTCAAAAGGTGAGAAATTTGTAATTATTCAAAATGTCTGACAAAATCTTCATTGCGAACATAAGGCCGCTAAAAATTGAAAATGGCGACAATGCTGCCGAGAAATGGAGGCAATGGAAGCAACGTTTCGAAATATTCATGGATGCTAACGAAATCAGCAAATGTCCAATTGCTAAACAGACAGCAATTTTACTGAATACGATTGGTGATGACGCGCTTGAAATATTCAATAGTTTCAACATCGACAGGACACAAACGAGCGTAGAAATTATTTTGAAAAAATTTGATGACAAATTCAGTCCGCACACCAACTTAACAGTTGAAAGATATAACTTCTTCACGAGACTACAGAAGCAAGACGAAACTTTGGAAGAATACCTCACAGTTCTCACTAACCTATCGACCGCATGTGAATTTGCAGCACTAAAAGATTCTCTTATAAAGGATATGCTCGTCATTGGTATACAAAATACACATATAAAGGAAAGACTTCTTCAAGAGGAAAATTTGACAATTGAAAATGCCATGAAAATTGCAAAAAGTCTCGAACTGTCTCAAGAAAGGTCAACAAAACTCATGTGCAAAACTGAAAACAAAGAAACAGTGCAAGCAATCAAGTCAAGTAACAGAAGCCGTTCACAGACCAGGTACAACAAAAATAATCATCACTACAGGAACAGATCATCATCGTCAAGCAGAAATAACTTCAGCCAAAGACTAAAAACACCAGACAACAATGTATGCAGGAGGTGTGGTCAAGTACACAGATACAAATGTCCAGCAGAAGGCAAGACTTGCAACAATTGTAAGAAGAAAAACCACTTTGCAAAATTTTGTTTCTTCAAAAATTCAGGAAACAATAATAATTCTGGTAATAATAATCATAGAGTAAGTACAATTCAGTTATTATCACATCCACAAGAAAATCAATTTGTCATACGTTCCATTAATAAAAATTTTAACAGTACAGGAGACTGGCAAATTAATGTTTATTTTCAAAAATTCAAAGTCAAATGTCAAATAGATACAGGAGCTGACACAAATGTCATATCAAAGCATACTCTTGAAAGAATTAGGTCTAATACTCAGGAAAATATTAGGGTAATAAGAACAAATAATAAAATATATACTTTTTCAGGAGAAGTAGTGCCAAATTTAGGTACTTGCATCTTAAATTGCTCATTTGAAAATGGAGTTTCAGCAAGATTATACTTTACTGTGGTAGATTGTGAATGCATTCCAATAATTGGGTGGAAAACATGTGAAAAACTTGGTATTGTAAAAAGAATATTCAAGATTGAAGACAGACATAGCAACAGGTCAGTACAAAATATTGTGTCAAAGTACGCTAGTACATTTGAAGGTTTAGGTTGTTTACCTTACAAGGCTCATTTAGACATTGATCTCAGTGTTAAACCAAAAGTTTGTCCGGTACGTAGAATTCCCTATTCTTTAGAAAATCGCCTGAAGGATGAACTAAAGAGTATGGAACAACAAAAAGTCATTGAAAAGGTTGAAAAGCCAACAAAATGGGTAAATTCTATAGTCCTAGTAGAAAAACCTAATGGTAAGTTGAGGATTTGCCTGGATCCAAGAAACTTAAATGAAGCTATAAAGAGACCCTACTATCCATATCCTACATTTGATGACCTTAGATCTAAAGTAGCCGGAGCTTCTATTTTTTCAAAACTGGATGCTAGTTCAGGATATTGGACTATTTGTTTAGATTCAGAAAGTAGTGACTTATGCACTTTTAATACACCCTACGGTAGATATAAATTCCTTAGATTACCGTATGGCATTAATTCCAGTGGAGAAATATTCCACAGAACCATGAATCAATTGTTTGGAGACTTACCAGGAATAATAATATTTGTCGATGACATTCTTGTCTATGGGTCGAATGAAAAAGAGCACAACGAAAGGCTTGAATTACTGTTCAAACGTGCATCTGAAGTAAATTTAAAATTTAATAAGTCTAAATGTCAATTTGGTATGGAGGAAATACGCTATGTTGGTCATATTTTTAACAAAAATGGAGTGTCACCCGACCAATCTAAAGTCGAAGCAATTTCTAATATGTCTAGTCCAACAAATGTTAAAGAACTCCAAAGATTTCTTGGAATGATTAATTATTTAGGTTCCTACATTCATAACTTAGCTGAAGAAACCACTATTTTGAGAGACTTGCTAAAAAAGCAAAATACTTGGCAATGGTTAGATCAACATGAACAACAATTTAAAAAATTAAAATCATTAATATGTCAGTCACCCATTCTTGTTCATTATGACATCAAGAAACCTATTAGATTGTCTGTTGATTCATCAAAAAATGCAGTAGGCGCTGTAATATTACATGGTAAAAATCCTATAGCATATGCCTCAAAATCACTAAATAAAAGTCAAATAAACTATGCACAAATAGAAAAAGAGCTTTATGCCATTGTATTTGGTTGCAATAAGTTTCACCAATACATATATGGTAAACCTGTTCAAGTCGAAACAGATCATAAACCTTTGGTCACTTTATTCAAAAAACCTTTGTCAGAAGTCCCTACAAGATTACAACGTATGATGATAGCCTTACAAGCTTATCACTTAATTGTTTCTTATACTAAAGGAACAGAAATGTACATTTCAGATACTTTGTCACGTGCTCCCATCAAGGACACTAACCAAAATCAAGAATTAGTTAGCCTGGACGATTTAGACAACGAAGTCGAAATTCATATTAACTTATTAACTTCTAACTTAGCTATCACAAAAGAAAAACTGGATAAAATTTTACATCACACAAATCATGATTTAATATCACAAAAACTTAAAGAATATTATAAAATAGGATGGCCTAAATGCAAAGAACATTGTGACAATTTAGTATCACCTTATTGGAATATTAAGGAAGAAATTCATATGATTAATAATTTACTTTTCAAAAACAATTCTGTCATAATACCTAAGTCTATGAGGTCTGAAATTTTGAATATCCTTCATGAAGGTCATTTGGGTATAGAAAAAACAAAAAGTTTAGCTAGAGGAGTAGTTTATTGGCCTAACATCAACCAGGACATAGAAAATAAAGTAAGACAATGTGAAACTTGCAGTATTTATTCTTCAAATAAAACTAAAGAGTCAATGTTATCTCATGAACAACCACTATTTCCTTGGCAAAAACTAGCCACTGATTTGTTTGAATATAAAGGCAAAAAATATTTACTTGTTGTAGATTTTTATTCCAATTACATAGAAATAGCAAATTTAAACAAAGACAGTAGAACTTTGAATGTCATAACACACTTAAAATCTATTTTTGCTAGACATGGTATCCCATTACAACTTCTAAGTGATGGAGGTCCCCCTTACAACTCGTTGGAATTTAAAAAATTTCTTCTTGATTGGAATGTTGAACATATTGTGTCAAGTCCACATTTATCTAGGTCAAACGGACTCGCTGAAGTTTCTGTAAAAATTGTGAAAAACATATTAAGAAAATGTGATGAATCAGGGTCTGATCCCTTCATAGGATTACTTCATTATAGAAATAGTCCTAGAGGAAATATTGCTTCACCTGCTCAGTTATTAATGTCAAGAAATTTAAGAACTAAATTACCTAATATAGTAAGTAATCTAAGACCTAAAATTGTAAAATTTTCAGAACACAAAGTAAAGAAACACAGTAATTTAAATAAAACAAAATTATATTATAACAAAAATTGTAAAACATATCCAGCATTTTATAATAACCAACAAATTTACTTTAAGAAAAATCCAAAAGATATCATATGGACTAAAGGTACTATTGTTTCAAAGACAGACTTTCCTAGATCATTTATTGTTAAAGATTGTTATGGTACAAATTACAGAAGAAATAGTCAACATATTCGGATAGATTATAAATCAAGCAATAATAAGTCAAATAATAAAAAAGTCAAATTCAAGGACACTAGACAGACTTTGAATCAAAATAATTTTCCAATTCCAAATAAAACAGACAAGTCAAAGTCAGAAACATTTCTTCAAAAGTCCAAAATAAAAGAAAAAGAGGATGATAATTGTATATTTATTTTCACTCATTCAGAGTCAAATCCTTTGTCAAAGTCTATTACCAAAGAAAATAATGATTCTGATTCCTTTTTGTCAGTAGAGTCAGATCATTCGTCTCAGTCAGTTACGGAGGCAAGATCTCCAGTATTTGTAAATGTCGAAGAAATAGCATCACCTGATAGTCTACATGAATATAATGAATATGATGACCAGGTTTTATTGGATACAAATGAATCATCATGTAATTCTCAAAGTCCTATTACTAGTCCTATGCTTGAAAACTTACCTCATACCTCTGTTAATTTAGAAAAGAAAGATTGTAAACAAGCTAAAAAAGAAATGTCGCAAGCTGAGTATAGCTCGAGAGGTAGATTGATAAAAAAGAGACAGAAATTAGATTTATAAATTTGAAATTGTGTATTAATATTGTATAATGTTAAAATATATTGTATTATTATAATGTTATTTATCTTAGCTTTATTCATCAGTTTAAGGTTATTGATAAGTGTCAAATTGTCAATGTCATAATTTTATAAATGTCAATGTCATAATAATTTTATAAATGTCACATCAAACCTTTTAAAAGAAAAAAGGGCATGTTGTATATTTAGTCTATGGCACATTAGTTTTAAGAATAAAAAATGTATTGTCTATGGTCTTCTTGATCACCTAAGCTACGATGTAACGGACGCCATCGTGTAAAGCTCTCAATAAATTATAATCCGAATTCATCTCAAGAAGTTGTCTTATTACAAGAACCCAGCCAGCCCCAAACACAACAGACATAACAGTACCAATCAAATAAAGTTTAGTAACACAAAACCTCAGATAGTCTTATATCCAGTATCTGCCCGTTAATTTTAAACCAGAATAAAAAAAACATGATAAATACCAAAAAAGGCAAAGATAAAATGACACATCAAATATTCATATAATTTCAGTGTTGCCAAGTGATTAGTACAAAAAGATCGATAGTAAGTTCGTAACAATTACGATAAATTAGCGCGATAATTACTCGGATGATAACTTGTTCATGATAGCAAGCAAAAGCTGGTGGTTAGGGGTATCGGCCTCACAAGACACAATCATGTCGCGTCAGGAGATACGTAAACAAAAGTCGTATAAAAAACGTCATAATTTGGAATAAGAAGAAATCCCGCTACGCCGGACGAAAGTATGTTTTTGCTTTTTGTTTTTCGAGTTAAAGCTGTTATTTTTTTTGTCTATCACAAAAACCTATCAATAGGTTTAGTTAATCAATTTTTCTCTTGGTTCTTTTTGCTATTTTTGCTCAAAAGATCAAAATCTAGGAGGAGACCTTGCCATCTTATTAGCACTTATTTTCTAGCAAATCTCTCGTTTATTAGTTCATGGGGGTTGACTTGAAAACACAAACTTCTGTGTAAAAAGTAAGGATACTACTCGTACAGCTGGTGTTAAAAATACGAGTATAATTGAACGCTTGAACAACAATCTCAAAGCAATCCGAGATGCACGTGGCGAGTCACGCTGTTTGAGACTTGTCCCAAGATTTGAATATTTATTGACAAAATAATTTACTT